>CM050208.1:24832500-24935000 GCA_027475355.1 Coilia nasus
TGAATGTGATTGGACGGATGGTGTAGTAAAGTGAATGTGATTAGACGGATGGTGTAGTAAAGTGAATGTGATTGGATGAGTAGGAAGAATAGAGTGAATGTGATTGGATAGGTGATTGGAGTAGAGTTGATGTGATTGGAAGGGTGTGTAGAGTGTCCATCCTAACCCAGTCTCTCCCTCTCTCTCAGGACTGGAGGGACCACCAGCACAACTGTTGCCAGGGTAACAGCAGCGGCCCACAGGAGGGGGTACAGCTCCAGAGCATGGAGGTCGAGAAGGTCAAGATGTAGCCCATGTGTGACCTCTGACCCTGGTGCTGGGGACAGTGGAGACGAAGGGCCTGACCACAGTGCTGGACTATCAGGGGTGTAGATATAATGGCCAACCCCAGCACTGCAGTATTGGGGGTTGAGATGTAGCACCAATGCCTGACCCCAGTGCTGGAGTGTTGGGGTTGCAGGTGTAATGGGGGACCCCAGCACTGGAGTGTTGTGGGTGTAGTAGGGTGTAATAAGGGAGCCCAGTGCTGGAGTGTTGGGGTTGCAGGTGTAATAGGAGACCTCAGTGCTGGAGCGGATGGAGGTGTAATGGGGGACCCCAGCACTGGAGTATTGGGGGTGTAGGTGTAATAAGGGACCTCAGTGCTGGAGTGTAGTGGATGTAGATGTGGAATTTGGCCCTAGAGGTGAAGATATGGACTGGAGACTGGAGAGCTGGTTTTAGTGACCACTGTCTCCTGGTGAACATCTAGAACACAGACTTCTGGTGAACATATGCAAGACAGACTCCTGGTGAACATGTTGACACTGATGTACCTGATGCAGACCTATATCAAAGGTTTATATAAAATAAAATATATGTTGTTTAAAAGCTGTGCATGTATGCTATCTTTTACCACCACCGCATCACAAGGCTACAGGCTGAGGAATGCAGAACACAGTGTGGAGGGGGAGCCCATCTACCCCAAGCGGGCCCTCTGAGGGATGGAGAGGCAGGCAGTTACAGGGGAAGGGGCAGATATTTGGTCTCTTTAGGGGCTAAGGGGTCACAGTCCTGGAAGGAGACTTGGTCATGTGCTGGATGTTGCACTGAGCTCTTACTAGTCTAGCCATTCCAAAGTGGAAAAAGGGGGTGGTGTACATTTCACCCCTCATCTGCAGCACAGCATCCAGAGCCAAAAATACAGAAGAGCTCCATGACTTAGCTTCCTGCTTCTTATCTGAGTGAGACCGCTGCATGTAAGAGGAGCAGATTGTGTGTGTGTGTGTGGTCAATACTCAGTGAGAGGAGCAGAGTGTGTGTCTGTGTGTGTGTGTGTGTGTGTGTGTGTGTGTGTGGTCACTGCTCAGTGAGAGGAGCAGAGTGTGTGTGTGTGTGTGTGTGGTCACTGCTCAGTGAGAGGAGCAGAGTGTGTGTGTGTATGTCACCCCTCAAGGCTCACCCTGTTGAGGATACACAAACGGGTTAGGTGGGGTGTGGGCGGGTGGATTGCTGTGATGGGGGTTAGGTGGGGCGGGTGGAGGACTGTAATGGGGGTTAGGTGGGGTGGGTGGAGGGTTGTGATGGGGGTTAGGTGGGGTGGATGGAGGGCTGTAATGGGGGTTAGGTGGGGTTAGGTGGGGCGGGTTGTGATGGGGATTAGGTGGGGCGGGTGGAGGGTTGTGATGGGGGTTAGGTGGGGCGGGTGGAGGGTTGTGATGGGGGTTAGGTGGGGCGGGTGGAGGGTTGTGATGGGGGTTAGGTGGGGTGGATGGAGGGCTGTAATGGGGGTTAGGTGGGGTGGGTGGAGGGTTGTGATGGGGGTTAGGTGGGGTTAGGTGGGGCGGGTTAGGTGGGGCGGGTTGTGATGGGGGTTAGGTGGGGCGGGTGGAGGGTTGTGATGGGGGTTAGGTGGGGTTAGGTTGTGTGGGTGGAGGACTGGGATGGGGGTTATGTGGTGCGGGTGGAAGGCTGTGGGTTTTGACGGTGATGCAGGCTGACGGGTCTCTGCTGTGCTTAAAACTGCATGAAGGAGGCTCACCTTGCTGTCTAACTCTTTGCACTAAAGCACCTTTAGCACCAGCTGGGAAACCTCCTACGCGCGCGCACACACACACACACACACACACACACTCTTCTTTGAAATCCCTTTTTGGGGACTGCAAATGAATTTTTCATGCATATGGTATATCTGACCAGACTAAGCACAAAAAGCAGTATGCCAAGTGACACAGAGACCAAGCACAGCTGTTGCACACTGGAGGCTACAGCACAAGGGGATAGGCATGCAGCTAGAGAACTAGATCCATATGAAATAAGGTGAGAAATAGAAAACTAGATTTATATGAGTGAAGCAGATGCGTGTGTAGGTGGAGGGGGCGTGTGTGTGTGTGTGTGTGTGTGTGTGTGTGTTTCTGTGGGTGATGGGTATGTCTGTGTGTGTGCCTGTAGGTGAGGGGGATGTGTGTGTGTGTGTGTGTGTGTGTGTGTGTGTGTGTGTGTGTGTGTGTGTGTGTGTGTGTGTAGGTGAACGAGATCTGTGTGGAGGTCAAGATGTCTCTTACAGAGTCAAGGTTTTACTTTAGTGACCTTTACCACACAGCATGTGGAACCACCACCACAAAGACTGTTCTGTTGTTTTGAGCATAATTTACACTTCAGGTTCCACAGATAAACCCTGCCATGGCCCTGGAACTAGATACATATAAGAGAACTGGAGAACAAGATTCATATGAGATAGCCAGAGAACTAGATTCAAATGAGTGGTTCATATGAGAGAACTACAAAACTAAATTCATATGAATGAGCTACATTCATGTAAGAACTAGATTTATATGAGTGAACTGGTCAAAACTAAACATGTCAGAATATTGACCTACAGTAGACACCTGTGACCTTACATGGAGGTTTATTGCAGTACAGCTTGTACAGAGCAAGCTATATTCCACAGCCACAGAGAGACAAAGACACTGCAGACAGAACCCCTCTTACATACCGCACTACACTGTTGCCAACAAGGCCAATAAAACAGTAACTGTTGACAGGTTCACATTCATAGACTATATTTTTGGAAGAGGAAAGCAGGTGAATTAGCCTCTGCAGTAACTTTCAGGTTATCCACCTCTCTCAAGGAGTAAGGAATTGACTTTGAATAACCCTTTACAATGGCTGTACTCGGATAATGGTAAGTACCTCTTTACAATGGCTGCACTGGAATAATGGCCAGTGCCCCTTCAAAATGGCACCGTGGACGTTGTGGAGATATATGTTCTTTCCATTTCCATCCAGCCATACTTGTCATCCTGTTACACAGATTCACTCTCCAACTCAGTCTGGTAGTTCATTTCTGTATGTTATTCCTGTAGTTCAATTTCATAGTTCAGTCACTGACCTTATATGACTTGACCTGATAATCCCATAGCTCGGTTCTGCAGGTTGGTTCTGTTGGTCTGTTCTGTAGTTTGTTCTTGTGTTTAAGTCTTGGAGTTTAGTCACATTTTTGTCACATTTCTCAGTTCTGATTCCTGTAGTTATATTCTGTGGTTTGTTCCTGTGTTTACATCCTGGAGTTTAGTCATGTTTAATCACGTTGTTCGGTTCGGATTTCTGTAGTTATATTCTGTAGTTTGTTCCTCTCTTTAAGTCCTGGAGTGTAGGCATGTTTAATCATGGTGTTTAGTTCTGATTCCTGTAGTTATATTCTGTAGTTTTTTCCTGTGTTCAAGTGCTGGAATTTAATCATGTTTAATCACGTTGTTTAGTTCTGATTCCTGTAATTATATTATGTTGCTCAGTCCCGTACTTGGTTCGTTCCCGCACCTCAAGCGTCAGCGTCAGCAGCAGCAGCAGCAGCAGCAGCGCGGCAGGAAATTCCGGAAGAACCTGCGGAACTCCGTGTTGAAGATAGTGTAGATGACAGGGTTGATGGCGCTGTTGAGGTAGCCCAGCCAAGTGACGGTACTCATGAGCGGCAACGGAACGTCACATGCGTCACATGCTGCCTGCAGTGTGTGCACAATGAAGAACGGCGTCCAGCACAGCAGGAAGGCACCTGGAGAGCCACAAAACACACACACACACACAGCTCCCACACACTTTTCATGGCTGAAATGACACACACAGCACATAACAGTGTTATGAAAGAGTGTCATAACAGATTTATATTTAGGTTGATGTGTAGTTATATTAAGGTGGAGGGTTATATTTAGGTTGGGTGTAGACCAGGTGTGGGTAAACCTTCGTGTGGGTGTAGATTATGTAAAAGTGTAGATTGGGTGTAATTGTACATTAGTGTGGGTGTAGATTGGGTAACTGTGTAGATTGGGTGTGGGTGCAGATTGGATGTGATTGTAGACTAGGTGTGGGTATGGAGTTATATTTAGGTTGGATGTAGATTAGGTGACATTAATGAAGCAGATTGCAGTGTGATGTGCCGAGCTATACACAAACACACACACACACCTTCCTCATTCATACACACATACACACAAAACACACACACACAAACCTTTCCCATTCACTCACTCACATACACACACACATCCTCCTCATTCACACATACGCACAAACCTTCCCCATACACACACACACACACACACACACACACAAACCTTCCCCATTCACACACACCTCCCGCATGCATGTGGGTCTCTACTCCAGCAGGATATATTTAGTGCACTTCTGTCTTGCCCTGTCTCCCAGGGGTCTGTGTTTGTGTGTGACGTCAGAGCCTTTATAACCCACCTTGCTCAGTGCTGTATTATGCATGTGTGTGACTGTGTGGATGGGTGTGTGTGTCTGCATTGCTCCTGCCATGGGTGCATGGGTGTGTGTGTATGCATGTGTGTGTGTGTGTGTGTGTGTGTGTGTATGTGTGTATGTATGGTGTCAGAGGCTCCTGCCATAGGTGTATAGGTGTGTGTGTGTGTGTATAATGTCAGAGGTTCCTGCCATGTGTGTGTGTGTGTGTGTGTGTGTGTGTGTGTGTGGTGTCAGAGGCACCTGCCATGTGTTTGTGTGTGTGTTGTAGGAGGTTCCTGCCATGGGTGTGTGTGTGTGTCTGCCTGCCTGCATGAGAGTGAGATTAAAATATATATCTGTGCCATGGCGAGGACAACTGTCCTCAACCCACTGCCTCTCCACAAGAGTGCCCCAAGAGTTGGTGCTGGGGCTCCTTCTGTTCGCCTCAGTTTGTGTGTGTGTGTGTGTGTGTGTGCGTGCGTGCGTGCGTGCGTATGTGTCTAGTGCTTCTCCTGCTGTCCTTCCGACGTCCTCCGTCTTCCAAGTGCATTGGAGAGGCAGAATATTTAAAGTGTGTCTCCTTTTCCAGAGCATGGAGATAAGCTGTATTGGGGAGGCAGAATATCTAAACTGTGTCTCACATTCTCACAGCCAAGGAGAGGCAGGACAGCTCGCCTCAGACATTCCCTCCACACAGGATACTGCCCAAAATATACACTAAAGATGTCAATAAAACATCACACATGACGTGATTCTGTCCCTGTGTGCTGTGGGTAATGGCATCTTTGTAAGAAAATTTGATGCAAATTCAGAGTGGCAACATGGCCATGGTACAATGGTGTAACCCAGCCTTTGTAATACCCCTCCATGGTACAATGGTATAACCCAGCTGTTGTAATACCCCTCCATGGTACAATGGTATAATGTGGTGTTATATTGTGTGGGGTAAAATAACAGACCTGTCCTGAGCACACACTACCACTACAACACACACTACCACTCCAACACATACTACCACTACAACGCACACTACCACTACAACACACACTACCGTTACAACACACACTACAACACACACTACCGGTGCAACACACACCTGTCTTCTCCACAAGAAGCCCTCACTCACCTACCACCACAGGAAGCACCCTCATGGCCTTCCTCTCCCTGTGGTTGATTTTGGCTCTGTGCCCCCGGTGGCCCTCCTGCTTATGGCTCAGGGGTGGGAACGCCAATGCTGGTAGTGACCCAGGCATGAGGTCCGACAGTTGTCCGTCTGGTACTGGCTGGGATGTGCAGTTTGGCAGATGTGGGCCTGGTATTGATTGCAGATGTTCGCCTGGTACTGATTGCAGGAGTGAGCCTGGTATCGATTGCAGGGGTGGGTGGGCAACTGTATGTAGCGTCGGAGACGTGTAGTCTGTGTAATCTGAGGGCACCACTGTGTGTGTGAGCCCACTCTTTACACCAGGGAGGGAGCTCATGTGTGTGAGGTCGTGCTCTATGCTGGCTGGGAGTAAGCTGTTGTGCGTGATCTTGTATTCTGTGTTGGGATGCTCGCGCTCTATGCTAAAGGCATTTGAGCTAACATGTGTGTGCCCTTGTTCTATGGTGGGGGGCAGCTTTATGTTTGTGAGCGCATGTTCGGCATTGGGTGTGTATAAGCTCATGTGTGTAAGTGTGTGGTCTGCATTAGGTGTGAATGAGTTCATGTGTGTAAGTGTGTGCTCTGTGTTAGTCGTGAACGAGTTCATGTGTGTAAGTGTGTGGTCTGTGTTAGGTGTGAAAGAGTCTTGGTCTGGGTTGCAGGAGGGGAGGAGGGAGGCCGCAAGAGGAGGTGTCAGTGAGGTAAAGGCCTCCTGCAGCTTGTGGGAGGTCTGCAGGCTGCTGCTCAGCCTGGCCCTCCGCGCCTCCTCCCACCTCCTCAGGCCCCGGAACATTCCGCAGTAGAGCAGCAGCATGGCGGGGCAGGGCAGGAAGAAGGAGCAGACGGAGGAGTAGATGACGTAGTTAGTATCCTCCAGCTTGCACTCGTGCTGGCTCCGACCCGGCACCTGGTTCACGCCGAACATCACCGGCGAGGCCACAGCCAGTGCCAGGACCCAGGTGCCCGAGAGGAGCACCACCTGCCTCTGGTCCACGTGCTTCCTGTTGTAGTTCAGAGGGATGGACACAGCAATGAACCTGTGGATGTAGGCTAGTGTTAAAGGAGTACTTCCACGAGAAACCGTTTAGTACTTGCTCTTTTGAAATACGACAGGTCACCCCGAGTTGCATATGCATGCTGCACGTGAAAATGTTCTTCTAACCCGATTGCCTCCATTAGTCAGTGAAAGAAAGTAGGCGGAAAAACGAGTGAATAAGAAAAAGGCCAACAAAGTGACGTAGGTTTGTAAATTAGAAAAAGCTATGCCACAGTTGTGATTACTGGAGAAGTTTTGTTGCAGCACACATTCACTTAGAGAAGTATAGGTAAGTATGTGTGTTTGTGTAGAACGTTTAGATCTTTTATTTGGTTCGCTATGACCGAATTGGCTTCAAATGATTGTAGCCTGTGACTAGCATAGCCGAGAACCTGTCATTCTCCCTGCTCCATCTCCTCCACCAAACTAGAACAGCCTGAAACAGAAGCACTGAAGCATTTTTTTTCACCAAAACCGGCTCACAGGGCATTCATTAACACTAGAGACCACTGCAAAATTAATGAAAACACGATGGAAGTACACCTTTAAGGGACGTTCACAATTAGAATGATAACTACAAAGGTAACTGTAGCTATAGCTTTGTAAAAATCATTTTAGCTTTAGTGAATGGTGCCATTTACATTTATTAACTATGATGACAGCATCAGGCTGAACGATATCGTTGGGCAGGAAGAATGTGGGTTGGGGGTGAATGATCCAGGTTCTCTATCACCCTCATCCATGTCTGAGCTGCTCTTGAGCAAGGCCCTTAACCCCCGTCTGTTCCCTGGGTGTTGCAATGAGTTGCACTGCTCTGGATGCTCAAGTGTGTCACAATTTGCAGTGCGTGTGGTCATTACTCACAGTTCCTAATGTGCATTCACTCACGGATGGCTCAAATGAAGACAAGAACCTCAGTCTAGAACCAAAAACAGTTTACATCCCCAAGTATTAAGAGCTATAGCTCCTAATATCTACAGATCTACATCTCCACTTTCCGTCTCCTGGTATCTATAGATCTGTCTAACCTCACTCACTCTCTCCACTCTAACACACTGCTTCATTTCACATCAGGACAAATGTATCAGTGTAATTCAATCCACCAAATGCAATGCAATCCACCCAACACAATGCAATTCATCACCATTTGCATTAATAATATGGAAAAGACATGATCTACCATGAAAATTACATTAGTGTTACTAAGTAGGTAGATTGATTATTATGCCATCATTTTTCAAGCGCTATTTCCAGACATGGTGTGTTTTTTTCCAGGCTGCTGTTTCAGGGAGCCAGAACGATTTTAAAGAAGAGGGACCTCTGCCCAGTCCTGTGAGCTGGTCTATATCTTACATTAGTGATCAGTAATATAAAGTAGTCTTTATGTAATCACACAGTTCATGTACCCTTCTTCCAGGTGACATGTCCCTCTTCTGTCAAGGCTGAAATGTACAAACTGAATAAGATGGGGGTATCCATGGCGTTCAGGTGTAGGCTGAAAAAGAAGGGCTTGGCTGTTGCCATGGCATTCAGGTGTAGACTGTGGGGGAAATAGCTGTCACCATGGTATTTAGTTGGAGACTGTAGGGAAGAAAATGTGTTGCTATGGTGTTCAGGTATATATTGAGTGAGATGGGTATATACAGTATGTTGCTATGGTGTTTATTTGTAGGATTTGGATTGAAGGAGTGGGTGTTTTGCAATAGTGTTCAGGTGTAGACTGAATGAAAGGGGAGCAGCTGTTGCTATGGTGTTTAGGTTTAGTGGAGTGGAAGAGTGGATGTGTTGCCATGCTCCCAAGGTGTAGTGGAGTGGAGGCTTGTGTGTGTTGCTATGGTGTTCAGGTGTAGGTTTAATGGATATAATGTATGTGCTGCCATGGTGCAGGTATGGAGCAGGTAAGGAGCAGGTATGTATGTTGCCATGGTGCTGAGGTGTGGCAGAGTGGAGGGTTGTGTGTGTTGCCATGGTGTGGAGGTGTAGGTGGAATGGATAGATTGTGTGTGTTGCTTTTGTGTTTAGGTGTGGTGGAGTAGTGGGATGTGTGTGTTGCCATGGTGCTGAGGTGTAGCAGAGTGGAGGCTGCAGTACCTGTCTACGCTGATGGCACACAGGTTGAATATGGAAGCTGTGCACAACATCACATCCATGGCCATCAGGGCATCACACACAGTCATGCTGAAGGACCACACACCACCCTGGAACTGTCCACACACAGAGAGAGAGAGAGAGAGAGAGAGAGAGAGAGAGAGAGAGAGAGAGAGAGAGAGAGAGAGAGAGAGAGAGAGAGAAAGAGAGAGAGAGAGAGAGAGATACAAACAAGCACAAGAATGAAATCACATACTGTTCCGTAGGTAGGGAGATTAAGCATATCACATCTCTGCTCTCACACATCTTTACACACCTTTGCATTATGCACCATTGCTATATATTTGTCCTGATTCCTGTTAGTTTGCCTAAAACCTAAACTGCTGGACATTGTTTCTCATGTTAGTCCATGTATAACAATATTTAACTCAAATCTCCTTTAATTCATGTCAGCTTCGCTTTATGTTGTGCTCCTATGAGCAACTCACAGCTAGAGATGAGTTTAACGTGGGAGTTTCCACGGTAACAGCTGAACACCTTTTAATGACTCACACAAAAATGATGTCATTAAACAACACTATATTGTGTAATTTAACAACACGCTCTGTTATAAGACAAAAAAACCTTGTTACATCACAACACACTTAGTTGTAAAAAAAAAGCACATTTCGATAACACTTCATTATGTCATAAGGCAACACACTCCATAAGAAGATAACACACTTCATTACATCATATGACAACACATTCCTTCACATCATTATACAACACACTCTGTAATGAGACAACACACTCCATTATGTAGTTAATGAAGGAGTTAAATCTGAGCAGCACAACAGAATGGTCTGTAATTGGTCTATTGTTGTTGCCTGATGCCACTGCTTTCAAGCAAATCAAGCAAATGAGAGAAAGAACCCATTCTGTAGGCAGCAGATCTGTGAGGGCCAGGGCTTCCATGAACACACACACGCTACTCACCTGCGCATACACGAAAAGCGGCAACACCAGTACTGCCAGTAACAAATCTGCTGCAGCTAAACTAACGATGAAGTAGTTTGTCGTGGTTTTTAGCGCCTTCTCCGTGTAAACGCTGAGACACACGAGCAGGTTTCCGCAGATGATGAAGATAATGAGGAGTATTCCAAAGATGAGAGCGGGGAAGTTGTGGTGAGCGTCCTGGAGCGGAGCTGTGCTGTTTGAACTTGTGAGGTTTGACGGCATGTTTACTGAAACCCCTCAAGTCTTTCACCAGCCTTCACAGAGTTCCTCTACCACGGGATCGCAGTCTCCAGTGGAAAGATTGTTGTTGAAGTGCTGTCAACTGTTGTTGAAGTGCTGAAAGCCATGAAACTCAAAAGAATGTTTTTTGCCATCAGTGTTCAGCAGATCTTTTGAGTCCCCTTGGCGTACGGAGCAGGTTCAGCACCTCGCGATGGACAGAGCGAGAGTGGACCATCTACTATAATGCCTTTCTCCATCTTACTGGAGCGCCACCGACGCAGGCTCACTCTGGTCACTGTGCCCGAGCCCCCTCTCCCCACTCGTGCGAAGCGCGCCGGCACGGGCAGGGATAGCCCAAATTTATCAAAATATCTGTTTTGGAAAACAGTATGCAGTCTCCATGTGCATCATGTTAATGGAAACCTACCTTACCTGTTTAAAACCCAGTAGAAAAATACACGCAGGTCTAACATCGAAAGTGGTAGAAGAAATTCTGTTTGCACTTCTTACTGTTTATGATGTAGACTAATATAATTATCTATGACTGTATATAATAATTTTTTGTAGCCCACAGGCAACTCCACAACCAGCGGGACATTCAAAAGAATATTTGTAAATGTTCTAAAGCTGTTAATTAACCTATTCATCCAATGGTATACACGTAATCATGAGCACAAGCAAAATAAGTATTAAAATTCAGGTCATTATTACTACTCCATGAAGGACCATACTTTAACCCCAGGTAGCAGTACAGTACTGCATGCCACTTTTGTTATTGTTTGTCTGGCCTTAAACTACTTCAACATATTGTGTATACAGTGGTATGAGAAAGTTTGGGAACCCCTGACAATTGGCATGATTTATATTCACCAATCATTGGGTGTTTTAATTCACAACTTAATTTTGATATATCAAATAACTGATGAACACAATCATATTTCAGCAGTGAAATTAGGTTTATTGGGTTAACAGAAAATCTTCGAATCATTTGATTTAATTTCATACAATTGCATACTATGAATACTTAAAATCTGTGTTTGGAAATCAAGCTAACACATGGCTCTTATGGGCAAATGAAGGACATGCCACCAAGATCATTTTGTGTGTAGTCATTTTGTGTGAGTCCATTATTATACAACCTCAGAGGGGGTGCCATTTTCCAGCTTTAGACTGAGGCATTGTATGGTAAAAAGCTAAATATGTGAAGTTATGGCTGGTAAGCCAAGGTGAATGTACACTTTGTGCACTACACATTCACTCTGCTTTCTCATATTTCATCTAGCGACCCCTGTGCTATTTTGCTCTCGTGCTAATTAATGTTTAGTGTAGTGGCCCCTGTGCTGTTGTGTGTCTATCTTCTAGTGACATCAAGTGACCCCTGTGCTGTTGTGTGTCTATCTTCTAGTGACATCAAGTGGCTCATATGCTGTTGTGTCTCTATCTTTCAGTGATATTTAGTGGCCCCTATGCTGTTGTGTCTCTATCTTTCAGTGATATTTAGTGGCCCCTGTGCTGTTGTGTCTCTATTTTTCAGTGATATTTAGTGGCCCCTATGCTGTTGTGTATCTATCTTCTAGTGACATCAAGTGACCCCTGTGCTGTTGTGTCTCTATCTTTTAGTGACCTCTAGTGGCACCTATGTTATTGTGTCTCTATCTTTCAGTGACCTCTAGTGGCCCCTATGCTATTGTGTCTCTATGTTTTAGCGATATTTAGTGGCCCTTGGTCTGTTGTGTCTCTATCTTTCAGTGACATCTAGGGGCTCCTATGCTTCTGTGCTCCTAGCCTGTGTCAGTCTTGTGGAATGCTGTGCTCTGAGGGATGCTGGGGACCTGTGACATGGAGGTGACGCCTGCAGACTTGCAGCTGAAGGGATTTGCTATTGGTTGGCTCTCTAGAGTCAAGGAACCAGGTAATAGTAATTCAGTAATGATGCTTTGAGATTAACGTGTCATGTTTGGTTATTTTGATGGTCTCAGTGTGAGTGGTATACTGGTCTCAGTGCTGAAGCAGACAAACAAACACACACACACACACACACACACACACACACACACACACACACACACGCACACACGCATATCTAAACCTATGCATACACACAGAGACTGGCTTATATGCTCCCTTGCATGCTGTGCGGGGGAAAGCAGGCCCCTCACCTCCTCCTGCTGATCAGTTAGCGACAGTTAGACCCTCACCCAGTTAGGCCTCATTGTGGATGAGAAGATGACGCACTCTTGTCCATCAGGGCATGAGAAAAAGAAGAAAAAAGATTGTGCATTTGTGTGTGAGACAAAGAGACAGAGAGAGAGAGAAAGAGAAATAGAGTGAGAGAGAGAAAGACAAAAATAGAGAAAGAGAGAGAGACAGAAACAGGAAGAGGAAAAAGAAGACTGAGATTAAACTGCGACAAGAACAGTTGGGTGTTGAGGTGAGTGTGTTTATTCCTCGAAAGGGTTCTAATATTCTACAAATATTCTGTGTTTCCCAACAAAACAATACAAAAACAATACAACTAATAAAACAAGGTTAGAGTGAACAACAAGGTAAAAACAGTATAAAGCAGTACGTGCAGGTGTCGGTGTGACTTTGGGAGACACCACAGTCTACAACAGCGCACAGCGCACAGCACACACACACACACACACACACACACACACACACACACACAATAAAAATGCACCCCACAATCATAACATGTTCTACCCTGTCTTGTGCGCATGTACACATGCATGCACACACACACACAGACACACACACACACACACACACACACACACACACACACACACACACACACACACACACACACACACACACGAGTGAGCAAGCACTGCCTGAGCAGTGCACCTGTCCCATTAGACAGCAGAGATAAGTCGCCGTCTCCTCCGTCTGCTGCACTCTGCTGCCCCCTGCTGGTAAAGATCTCTCCTTAGGTGGGATTACACCACTGAGGTGGGATTATTTCCCCGAGGTGGTTGAGAGTGGTTACAACTGGTTGATCAATTTTATTACAAAAATAGTTAACTGTGTGCTTCTAAACATACACTCACAAAACTGTACACAGTTGTGAGCGACCCCATCAACTTGACAAAATATTATATATTTTCGCTAACTCCACTAAACACAATCCACTTATGTTACTTGACCTGAGAGGGAGCTGTGTGTGTGTACTGGACCATGGGCTTACACTCAGGATTTACGTCTGAATATGGAAACCGGACTATGACTGCGCCATGTAAATGAATGAGAAAAGCCATTTAACTGAGATAGGATGGGGTGCACTGGTAAGGGCAGAAGCATTGAAATGATGAATAAAGTAATTATCTCCAATGGGGCGAGAAACGGAAGGGGATGATTCAGCATGTTTGCCATCACAGTGGCTACGCACGAAATACTGACCTGCCACCTAGTTTCTCTTCCACTCGGTTTTTCTCCAATTCTCATTCTCTTTCTCTCTCTCTCTCTCTCTCTGTCTCTCTCTCCCATTCCCTCCGTTCCTCTCTCCTCTCTTTCTCTGTGTGTCTCTCTCACTTTCCCTCCCTCCCTTCCTCTCTCTTTCTTTATCTCTTCCACACTCATTTGTCTCTCTCTCTCTTTCTCTCCCACCCTCATTCTCTCTTTCTCCCTCACTCTCTTTCTCTTTCTCTCCTCCTCTCCCTCTCCCTCTCCATGACATAGAGAGTGCCCCTCCCATACACACACACACTCCCATCACCCAGGTGAGTTAGGAGTCATGATGCAAAGAGGACGAGCCCGCTGGCACCAGGGAGAAAGATCAACTCATCATGTACCATGGAGAGAGATACCTGCCCTGAATCACAAGATCATGTACCGTAGAAAGAGATACCTGCCCTGAATCACAAGATCATGTACCCTAGAAAGAGATACCTGCCCTGAATCACATGAACATGTACCGTGGAAAGAGATACCTGCCCTGAATCACCTGATCATGTACCAGGGAGAGAGATTCCTGGCCTTGTGTGGCCAGCTGTGAGGACCATGTGTGTTTGTTAGCTCCTGAGGGAACTGGCTCACTGAAATACTGAGTTTGCTGAAAACGGTGTTAGTTTACCGCTGTTCAAGACAGTATTATTTGCTATGTAATAAGTGGGTGCATTGAGTGTCATGCTGAATGTATCTGTCTATGGCAGCTCTATAGCGCACCCTGCTGGTCTGCTGTGTCCAAATGTGTGGCGGGTGCCAGAGTCATTCCCATTAGCTACATCTAACTGCATCCGGCTGCTCTTGTTTGTGAACAGATAGCAGTTAGCTGCCATGACTCACGGAGTTTGATATTTTAGTGTTTAACCCTTGCTGAAGTGAGTACGCATGATGAAGTGAGTATGCATGATAAAGTCAGTGCGCAGGTTTCGCATGACTGCTCCAGGCTGCATACACCACACAGAAGATGGTGCAGAAGTCCTGTTGTCATACATTGATTTTCCAATTAGCGCCTCAGTAGCTCCTCAATAAAGGCCCACGCGCTCGATGGACATCAGCGACTATCTGCGTGCGTGGAGCTCCATCAGGGAAGTGGTGATATTTAGCTTGGCTGCCGTGGCCACACAAACAGGGTAATCAGGCCAGCTGGGCCGAGCGTGGTAAATAGGCATAATTACATCCTCAAACAACCACGGCCATAAAGGCTCGCGTGCGCCAGCCACGGCTGAAGTCACCAGGGCCTCCGTGCGCCCTTAAATACAGCCTGCAGCCCCGGGCTCCTCCATCACTCTGGGCTCTAGCTACTCTGTGCTACACCTGGCCATACCTGTCTACAGGTGAGTGGTTGTCAGGACCATACCTGTCCGTACCTATCTACAGGTTAGTGGTTCTCAGGGGCGAACCTGTCCACAGGTAAATGCCACTCAGGGCCGTACCTGTGCACAAGTAGGTTTCAGGTCTGCACCCATTCACAGGTAAATGGTTCTTAGCGCTACACCTGTCCGTACCTGTGCACAGGTGCATTGCTTTCAGATCTGTAACTGTCTGCAGGTGAGTGGCTTTCAGAGCCGTACCTGTTCGCACTTGTGCACAAGTAGGTGTCAGGGTCGTACATGTGCATGGGTGAGTAAAGCTTCAGGGTACCTGTGAGGCTGAGGATGAAGCCTTGCTTCTCTCTGAGGAGCTTGTGTCTATAAGCTGAGATTCATTCATCTTATGAATGTTTTAGTTAAGTTGAGTTTGTCTTTAATTAGGTGTAGATAGAGTTGTTGTAAAAAGGTTGCTTTCTGTTAAGAGGTTAAGAGTTTGGTTCTGTCTGTAGGTCGAGTTGCTGCGTAAATGAGTTGACAGGTTAACTGGTTACTCGTGTAAGGGGTGGAGTTGTCTATGTGGTTTGAGTTTTGTACAAGGGAGTTTTGTGTGTAGGATGAGTTGTTGTGTAAGTAGGTTAATGTGTGTGTGAGTGGGCTGAGGTGTGTGTGTGTGTGTGTGTGTGTTGAGATGATGTTGATGACGATGATGATGTGTGTGGGAAGTGGGATGAATTCTTGTGTAAGTATATTGAGTTGTGTACGAGATGAGTTGTGTATGTGGAGTGAGTTGTATAAGTGGGATGAGTTGCTGTGTAAGTGGGGTGAGTTGCTGTGTAAGTGGGGTGAGTTGTGTAGGGGTTCAGGTGTAAGTATGTTAAGATGTGTAGGGGAGGAGTTGTGTAGAGGTCGGATGAGTTATGTAGAGGTCGGATGAGTTATGTAGGGCAGTTATTGTGTAGAGGTTGGATGAGATGTGTGGGGGATGAGGTGTGTAGAATATGAGTTGTGTAGAGGATGAGTTGTGTAGGGCAGTTGTTGTGTTGGTCGCATGAGTTGATGAGTTGTGTAGAGGATGAGTTCTGTCTTCTGTTCTTCTTCCCTCAGTGAAACGTCATGGCCGTGATTGTCAGTTTGTTGCCCGTTGTCATGGTGACAGTAGTCATCTTCCAGGAGGGAGTTTCACAGCCAATTCTGAACAGGTAGAGATCAAACCACCTCTTCCAAAAAACCAAGAAGCCACTTTAGTGTTCTGGTACCTTTGAAACCTTTAATATTGTAATCCAGTCTCTCTCTTTCCCGCTCTCTCTGTGTTTCTCTCTGTTAAAGGAAGAGAAAGACATACTGTGTGTGTGTGTGTGTGTGTGTCTCTAGTTCTCTATTCTAGCTCTTTCTTGCCCTTCGCTTTTCCCCGCATGTCTGTCTCTGTCTTCCTTTGCATGTGAACTACAGAATATTCTGTTCATCATTGGCAACAACAACAAACTTTACATGGACATTTCCAAGCCTCTAGGTGCCTCTGTGTTCTTTATGTAGTTTTGAATTTGGGGACGCATAGTAAATGTGTGACATGTTTTGAACAGACTACAAGAGGAGGAGGTGGACATGGACAGAAGAAACTGTCTCTTCACCAGAGAGGCCATGGAGTCACTTACTGAGGAGAGCAGAGGGTAAGACTAGTCGCTGTTTCACACACACACATACACACATACACACACACACAAACACACATACACACACACACACATACTGTCAGTCAGTCACAGCCAGTTGTAGTGGCCCGTCTGAATTCTCCAGGCAACCTCGGAGGTCCCCATTCCACAGTGAGCAGTTGAGCGACTTCAACATCGTCGATCGCTATGCCAGACAGCTGGGTGACATCAACATCGTCGATCGCTATGCCAGACAGCTGGGTGACATCGAGTTCTCCAACCGCTACGCCGAGTACATGAGGTCCAAAGCCAAGATCAGCACCATCTGCACACTCCTGCGACGCATGCAGAACGCCAAGAAGAGGTGTGTGTGTGTGTGTTTAAACACACTGAAACACCACACAAACATATACAGAATGCCAAGAAAATATGTTTTTAGACACGCACACATACACACCAGGGATGGAAATTTACACCAGCCACCAGCCAAATGCTGGTAAAATATGAAAATGGCTGGTACATTTTGGACACAAGATAATGATTTACTGTGAAGTGGCTGGTGAATTGTCATCATTTATTTGTCAGTGGCTGGTAAAAGTTCACATTTTGCAAAGTTCATTTCCACTCCTGATGCACACGCACATGCAGAACGCCAAAAAAGTGTGTGTGTGTGTGTGTGTGTGTGTATGTGTTCTAACTGTGTTGTGGTGATTTGCAGTGGCTTTGGTGGGGACGCAGAGCGGGTGAACACCCTGCTGAAGCAGTACATGTGCCCCAGTGTGTACCAGTGAGCAGCACCGCACGGCGTCATGGGAGAGGGAGGACCCACTGGAGGACAGAGCGCCACTCTGGATGTCTGAGATTGCACACACACTGAGACAGACACCTGTAACGCACACACACACACACACACACATACACACACTGAGACAGATGCCCGGCCTGTAATACACACACACACACATGCCTGAAACACAAACACAGACACCGAGACAGATGCCTGGCCTATGTGTGTGTACACACACACACACACACACACACACACACACACACACACACACAGACACAGATGCCTGGCTTGTAATACACACACACACACTGAGACAGACGCTTGGCCTGTAATATATACACACACAAACACACACACACTGTAAACTGCTGGCCAGGCCTCCAAGGGCGGGACATAGTCAGCAGGAAGTTGTGCCAAGCTGTCATTCACACATTTCAGACCCGCCCACTTTCCTGTTAATAATCTACTGCATGTCTTTCTGCTTCAGAGACAGTCAAGTGTGACTGGCAGCTCTATGACTGTTTGTCTCTTTCCTGGTTTTGACTTTAATAAAGTTAAACTCATTGTATAATACCTCTGTATGTGTGTGTGTGAATTGCCAGAATCCAACCATACATCCAAGCAACCAAGCAATAGGTTTATCCATAAGAACAGAAGAAAACTCATTGGGCCTCAGGTTTAAGGGTGTGGGGTTGTCGTCAATCCTCACACAACTATCTGGTGCATCACCCCAGGTCCCAGGTCTAACAAAACTTGTATAAAACATCTAGGTGTTGTTGTAGACCAGCTTCTGTGGTAGACAACATAACCACATCATTTGATTTCAGAGTCATTTAATGAGAGTCCAGGTGACGCTGGCTGCTTGACTCTTTTAGCAAATTCATATATACATCAAAGAAGAAGAAAAATGAAATGAGAAAAAGATCACTGATAGTGGAAATAAATAACTATCTTTGGCATCTCCCCAAAGTATATAACTACCTCACAACTATCTGGGGTGTTTTCCTTACAGTAAACAGTAATAAAGCTTATGCTTCCTGGATATCTCTCCATTTGAATCTAAAGTCCATCATTTGGATTGCCCCACATTAAATACAAATTATAGTTACCCAACCAATCTAAACACCATGGCCAAAATGAGCTTGTTTTATTTGACATTATTTAGAAATGTCAGCTAGGTGCTGATATGACTTGCAATTATAATTGGTACTTTGCCTCTTCTGTCATATATATTTGGTGTGTTTGTCTAACTATTTGACCACCACTTCCCTCTCTGGAAAGTCAAAGTTCATTTGTGTCCACCTGTTTATGCATCACCCACAACCCCACTCCCTCCCAGCCCGACAACAAAGCCTCTTTCTGCATAGGGCCCATAAAGCCTGAGCCACGTTCCCAGCGGATCCGAGAGTTTTTATGAGCGGTGAGAGTCCAGCCGTGATGAAGTCGGGGCCATAAACGCCGATAAGCCTCCCAGCGAGGAGGAGGAAGAGGAGTAGGAGGAGGAGCGCTTTGCCGCCATCGTCCTCCCCACACTGCAGGAGACGCAGCCGTGGTCAGCACCGCTCCCCAGATCGGTGTCTCTCCAGCAGACATGAAGTGCTCAGGCCTCCGCAGCCCTGGAGTAATGCCACCCTCCGGCCTCCGCAGCCCAGCCGTCCTCTCAGTCGCCCTCCTCCTGGCCCTGGTCGGGCAGGGACAAGCCCAGCAGAGTGAGTGCCGCACTGGGGCTTTTAGGTTACATAGGGCAGTCGGTTTTTTCAAGTAAATACGCCAGCACAGCCGTTAGTCTTTCTTTAGAAATGCTTTATCATGGTCCTTCTTTATTTTTCAGTTTCACTGTTGTTCTTATTACAGATAAAAACATGTTTTACGTGTAGCAACATAAACATAGCTTTTGGCGTGTTGGTTGATGGTTCTTTTTTACACAGTGAACTTCTGTACACAGAGTATTTATGTGCACCAATGCCTAAGGCATCATACACACCTCTGAGTGCTTATGTGAGCTAGTGTTTGCTAAGGCATCATATACATCTCTGAGTGGTTATGTGTGATTGCTCTGGCTTCTCTGTAGTCTGCTCACCATCGACTACTGCCCCTGAAGTCCCTGAAGACACAGCGCTGGGAGCGGTGATTGCCTCCATCACTGCTGATGAAGGGGTTGTTTTATCCATAACAAAAAACTTTGATGGGACTTTTGATATTCAAGGACTAAATCTCATTCTTACCAAAGCATTAGACTATGAGGTACATATTCATAAAACACAAACTATGTGAACTTTTACAGTTTTTTTTGTTGTAACTTGACGATGACTCTCTTTCTTACTTTGATCTTGTTCCAGAATGTCACAAGCTATGTTGTTCAGATCCAGTGTTCTAAAGGTGATGAAATTGTGAGTAAGCCTACTGCATACTTCCATACTTCTTTGGTCATTTGAATATCATCTTATTGAAGTAGCTCAGAAGGTATGCAAACAATGTAGCTTTCGGGTTGTTTGTTAGAGCATGTGGTTATTCATGACTGAAGGCTAAAGCCATATTTGTGCCATAACAGCTCCATAACGGCTACAGCAGGCAGGAATAGATATTGATAAAGGACGAATGTTTATAATGTTAGACTTTACCGGCTATCACCGCTTTATAGGCTATCACTGGCTAAACAGCATTATAATTGTTTGAGCTTAGTTAAGCTAATGCATTTTGGACAGTATATCACAGTGTACCTCAAAGATGTGTCTGTTTTTCAGTAAGTTCAATAAGTTCAATATATAAACAATTAAATAGGCCTCATGTTGACTAATGAAAGATGTATTTCTCAAAGTCTGAACAAGATAGCCTAGAGGTGTAGAACTCATAACCAATTTCACAAAGCTTTACACATATTGAATACTTTTGCAAAATGTGGAAAACTAACCCAGATAGCAAAAGGTTTGTGAAGTTATAAATTCTCCTAGAATGGTGGAAGAAGACCAGGATAATAACTTTCTGTCTTTTACATCTTAGCTAAACATTCAGGTGCCAGTCATTGTGACTAACGTTAATGATGAAAAGCCAGAGTTTGCACTGCCTGTCTATGAACTGGCTGTTGATGAGGTGAGCACGAGAACACACACACACACACACACACACACACACACACACACACACACACACACACACACACACACACACACACACACACACACATTGATGATAGCCACATAGCTGGCTATGACTAACCAATTACATTAGGCAATGAGTGGGTAAAGATGTCATGAGAGAACTGAAGTATGGGTAATGTGCCTGGTATTGGTGTAAATTCTAAAATTACTGGCATATTGGTAATGTATCTAATGTGTAAAAATGTTATACAAATGACAGGTATGCAGTGCGTAAGTTAAGAAATGACAGATATTAGATTTCCTAAGTGTTTATCTTGTGAAATAACATATCAGATGTCAGGCTTTCTAGTGAGTTTGTATCTTAAAGCAACATTATACAACTTTTTAGAGTTAATTATTCATCTTCATAAGTTGGTAGATGCTTAAATGAGCCATTCCAGGTGAATAAAGACTCTCCTGACAGCCCCCACTGTCTGTGGACAGAATACCACGCTTGCAATATCTGGATGTCCGTCCTGGCACCTTTAGACCATATACATTCTATGCTTCAGCCTCACAAAGTCTCGAATATCGCGAGAAGCAGGATCACGTTAAATTCTGAAGAAATTCTGACTTTAATTACCTCGGTGGACATGACTACTTTTGTATTCGCTGGTTACTCTGATCAGTTGAGTTGAAAACACATGCACAGGATGAAGGGAAGGGAAAACAGTCCATTTTTACGAGAGTGTCTATTTACTTGGAGACACTAGGGGGTGCTCCATTGAGAAAAAGCACTCAAAGTTGCATAGTATCTCTTTAAGAACTGACTGACGTGTCTGGTGTCATTGTGTCTGGTGTCATCGTGTCTGGTGTGTGTAGCTCGTACCATTGGGGACATCTGTGGGCGATGTGATTGCCACTGACAAAGACAGCAATCAACTCTTTTACAAGTTGGACCCCCCTCAGGTAACTGGACATTTACTGGACACACACACACACACACACTGAGGCATACCACAATGCCATACACACACACACTGGTGCATAACACACCTACACACACTGAAGCATATCATACACACACCTTTGAATGTCTGCCACTAGCACTTTACCGTGTATAGCATTGCCTCAAAATCCCATTATAAACAACATGCATATCAATACAAACTACATGCACATCAATACAAACAACATGCACATGAATATAAACAGCATATGCATGAATACAAACAAGCTACAAAAATCATAAACATGTCTGTCCTACATAATAGTGACTGTGGCCATTTGGTTTGCACAGGAATACTTCAGACTTCAGACAGTAAACCTGCCAACCATCAGGGTGCAGAAACGATTTGATTATGACACTGTCCCGAGAGTGGATTTTAAGCTGGTGGTCCAGGTAAGAGCACTGCTAACCCTCCTTGAATGTAGCACTATACCACGGGCCAACGCAGGGTTGAGTGCAGTACTAACATAATGGATGCCAGCTAGGTATTAGAACATTGGTTAATCTGCCTCCCAACACCTCAAGAGGATACGCTATCGACTTGGACTATCGACTAACTGACAGCCTTTTAGCTCACTTTAAGAGTTAACAAATACATTTATATATGATTTATAGGGAGTGGTTATTATAAAGTGTTCCTGGAACATGTACTAAGCCCTTAAGATCCTGCTCACTTAATGTTTACTTTTTCTATTTTTAATATTTTGACTCTTCTCTAGTAAGGTAATTTCAATCCAGTATATGTTCTGTACATACCGTATGGCAGAATTCAGTCCTGTATTTGTCCTGTACATGTGTCAGATTACGGAATAAAACTGACCGCTGTCTCATTACCACTAGGACACAGAGACCTCAACACCGCCATCGTTCACAGCCACCACTTCAGTCATTATCACCATCAGAGACATCGACAACCGACCTCCATGGTTCCAGCCCTGTACAGAGACCAACATCGGCCAGAGCACAGTCTGCCTCAGTGCTGGGTACCAGGGCAAGGTCAACCTAACACAACAAACAGTGAGTTTCCTTTACAGCTCAGAGCACTGTGGTACCATAACTCTTTATGTTACCGTTGGGTAGTAAGCTAAACCACATTGCTTTATTCCCTGTAAGAGTGGGAGGCAGGGCAAGCTAGCATTATCTGCTATCTGCCTGAGCCAGGCATCTGCTCCTGCAGGGCAGTCATGGGCTAGTGGTTAAGGAACTAGATTTGCAGCCTAAAGGTCACTGGTTCAATTCCCAACACTGACAGGTGGGTGGTGGGACTGACCAGTGCTATCCTCCGTCCTCCCCCATGACTGAGGTGTCCTGAGCATAACACAGTCCCCACACAGACACACTGAATTTTGCTCTGTGTGCTGTGATGTACTGTGTGATCACAATGACCAATGGGATTGGCTTTCATTTTTTTCACTGTGCAGGTGGGTGCTTTGACTCTGCAGCCAAATGCCCTTTACGCAGTGGATGGGGATAAGAGCATCAACGCTGCAATTTCTTACAGGATCATGAGTGGTGAGTCCAGCTTTAGTCTACAGGACAGAGGCATGCTGCTCCGTTAAGGCCATAGGTTGTGGGAACACACATGTTATTCAACATGATATAGCCTGCCTTTCTTAGTGCTGAATGTGATAAGCCTGCCTTCAATAAGTTAAGCCTGTCTTTAACGTCCTCTAAGAAAAATGTGTTAACCCTGTCTTCACTCTCCTGAAGGTGCAATGAGCTAGCTAAATCGGTCTTCGCTGTCTTCTAGGCTAAATAAGCTAAGCTGTCTTCACTGTCATGAACACTAAATGTGCTGAGCCAAAGTCCTTCTAGACAAGTCCCTGCACTCGGCGGCCATATTGGTGACACCTTCAGACATCTATTTTGGTTAATAAGACCAGGCCCTACCTAAAAGAATGGCGAAACATGAGTATGCACTCTCCAATTACCAAGGGACCTGAAAAATACACTGACAGTCAATAGAAACTTTGAGGTAGAAATGTATGTACATTTTTACTTGTAGGGGGATTGTAATTATTCATTGTGGATTTATTGATGACTTAGTGCTCGGGTAGTTGAGATAATAATAAGTTGTCTTCTTATCACAGTTCATTGCACATGGGTTGGTCTCTTTGCAAAAGTGGACCAAATACACATTGAGCAACACTCAGTGGGTATCTGCACAATTTGAGGATTGGTTTTGAAGGCCTATATAAAGGCCCAAAAAAGGCCATCATTAGTCTAGGCTATGCCGCGTCCATCACATGAACAACAACTCTGGGCACTGGGTATGGTGGAGGCCAGTTTGAGCTACAGTGAGATAGCCAGGTTTATGGGCTGTTCCCAACCCACAATTTCAAACCTGGTTCTGGCTCTGACTCTGTTGACGATAGACCGGAAAGTCAACCTCCAAGCATGATTGCCTTAACGCGCCAACATCCTGACCATGGTTCAACGCCAGACACGACTTCGATGGGCCAGGCAACAACTTCCACTACAGTAAGAGTGGAATAGGACTCAGCAGGACACTATCCAACGCCTAGTCCAAAGCATGCGCTAACGGATCGCCGCCTGCATTGAAGCAGACAGAGGCCAGGCATACCCGGTATCGACTGTTGTGACTTTGTGTTTGGCAGGTGCCATTTTCTTTTGTTAAGTTTTTTGTTTTTAAATTATTCTTGAAACTTTCGATTTTTGTTTCTGTATGCCAATTTCCTGAGCAAAGGATTCATATAAAAAAAATCCAGTTTAGGGTTTTAAAAAAAAAAAATGATGTTGAAAAATATGGTCTCATATGGTCTCTCATTGACTGAGTGTACATGGTTGGAATCTCAACGAAAACTTGAATGCAGTTTGTACAGTTCGGCAGATGATTGGCTCTTGGCAGTGGAACAGGCGGGATATTTGCCGACACTTCATGACACATCGTGGCATTACGAGTGTCCCCATACATTTTTATGGACGATTTCTCCAGTGCTCTGTCTCTGGCTAAGCTGCCTTCACTGTCCTTTAGGCTAAATGTGTTAAGCTGTCTTCACTGTCCTGAACACTAAATGTGCTGCCTTCAGTGGTCTGAAGGCCAAAGCCATTTTACACCAATAGCCTAGCCTACATGTAACTCCATTACACCAATGCTGAGTGTGACAGGACAGACACTTGACATAGCTTGACTTGTTGTTGCAGTGACACATTAATAATTAACTCCTCCTGATAACACTTCATATTTCTGTATTGTAATAACACTTCACACTTCTGCATTGTGTCTTCAGGGAATGATGACAACATCTTTGACATTGGAGAGAGCACAGGAAATATTACGATGCAGAAACCTGCTGATGTGAAAGGTCCTATTGTTCTGAATGTCATGGTAAAGAAATCGCACAGCCCATCCATTAAAGCATATACGGATACCGTTTCACTCATGTGGTGCCCCCTACTGACCGACTGCTTTGTGATGGCAGGCTTTTCAGACAGTCAATTCAGACCAGTTCTCCACGACCACGGTCACCTTTGAGGTGCTGAACATGACCAGACACCCTCCGAAGTTTGAGCAGGACACCTACGAGGGCCACATCTCGCTGGACGCCGGGGTGGGCAGCCTCGTCCTGGAGGGGAAGGACTCCACAAAACCGCTCCAGGTGCAGGCCACAGACCAGGACTTTGCCAATGTGAGTTCTTATGACCTATGACCTCTCTTCCCGTCAGTACAATTCAACACATTTAGTCCATGTGGTTATTCACAGAGACCTAGTTTGTCTCAGAGGGGAACTAAAGTCTGTCTCAGAGGGGAACTAAAATCTGTCTGGAAGGGGAACTAAAGTCTGTCTCAGAGGGGAACTAAAGTCTGTCTGTCTCTAAAGTCTGTTTGTCTTAGAGGGGAACTAAGGTCTGTTTGTGTCAGAGGGGAACTAAAGTCTGTCTGTCACAGAGGGGAACTAAAGCCCATCTGTCTCAGAGGGAAACTGAAGTCTGTTTGTGTCAGAGGGAAACTAAATTCCATTTAACATGAACTACATCAGCTAATCACTTAGAAGTGCAGGAGGATAGTGTGGGTCAGTATCATAGAGATTGTGTGTGTGTCTGTGTGTGTGTGTGTGTGTGTGTGTGTGTGTGTGTGTGTGTGTGAGACAGGGTTTTAACCCCGATGTGAAATATGAGGTCCAGGGCAACAGTGACTTCAGCATCACCCAGCAAGGCTTCATCATCATGGTCAACAAGGTTCCTGCAGGCCCTGTGTCTATCCAGGTAAGTAGTATGTGTGTGTGTGTAAATATGACCATAAATGTGTATGTGTGTGTACATGTGTGTGTATGTTTTCTGTGAATGTGACCACAAATCTGTGCATGCTGTGTATGTGTGTAAATCTGCTGTTGCCCATTATGCCTACAGGTGTGCACTGTGTGTGTGTGTGTGTGTGTGTGCTATGTTTGTGTGTGTGTGCTTGTGTGCTTGTGTGTGTGTGTGTGTGTGTGTGTGTGTGTGTGTGTTTGTACTCTGCTCATAGGTGCGTGCTGTGGACATGTTCAGTGTTGAGGAGGCAGTGTGTGTGTGTGTTTGTGTGTATGTGTGTGTATATAAATCTGTGTGTGTAGGTGCGTGCTGTGGACAGGGTCAGCGGTGAGGAGTTGGTGTGTGTGTGTTGGTGTGTGTTTGTGTGTGTATATATATATAAATCTGTGTGTGAAGGTGTGTGCGTGCGTGCAAATCTGTGTCTGTGTGTGCTCTACTCATAGGTGCGTGCTGTGGGCAGGGCCAGTATTAAGGAGGCAGTTAAGGAGGCAGTGTGTAAAATGTGTTTGTGTGCTCTGCTTGTAGGTGCGTGCTGTGGACACAACCACTGATGAGGAGGCAGTGGCATCTGTGGAAGTGGATGTCACACCAGGTGGGATGCATTTTGTGTGTGTGTGTGTGTGTGTGTGTGAAGAAGGGACCAATGCAGCAGTGTGTTGTTTCTGAGTAATGCATCACACTACGAGCCTTGCCCTAACCCTAAGCCTTGTATGTGCAGGAAAGCTGTGTCACACAATGGTTCTCACTTTGGCACCACTGTTAGCATGTTAGCATGTTGGCATGTTCACTCTGCTTGCTTGAGACACACGCCACAGCTGGATTGCAGCTGCGAGTCATCTAGAGTTTCAGGGACGCCTCTAAAATTCCTAGCAGCTGGACAAAAATAATATTGGATGTCTCAAATCAACTAAGTTAGCACGGAAACCTGAGTTAGCAGTCCAATTATTCGTCACTAAAATATCATCAATGTAACCACAGTTTATTTCGAGTGAGGAGAAAGCTGCATTTGGTGTAGTCACATGCACAGCATTCCAGAACACTGTATCTACAAAGATGTAGAATCTAAGTACAGAAATTACTCTCGATATGGTGTGCTAATGTGTGTGTTTGTTTTGTGTGTGTGTGTGTGTGTTAGTGTTTGCTATCTGCTGTGTGTGTGTGTGTTGGGGTGGAGGGTTGGCATGTGGCAGGGCAGGGAAGTGCTTTTTAAAAGGTGCACAATTATTCAAATTTGGATAAGGGTTTTTTTCTGAAAAGAAAATTATGCTTGGAAACTTTTGCAGAACAGTTTTATGAACCTAACGCTGAGTGAAAAGCTAACAGCTAGCTTATGGTCAGGGTTAGTGTTAGGGTTACCTAAAACTGAGTGAAAAGCTAAGAGTTAGCTTATGGTTAGGGTTAGCTTTAACTGAAACGGAATGAAAAGCTGAGAGGTAGCTTATGGTTAGCATATTTAGCTATTATGTGACAGGTCAACACTTTGTGTGTAGGCAGATAAACACGGCAATGTAACATATCATAAATATCCCCTCAGAGACTACCACAACTACAGCCATGCCGTCAACAACTACAGACATGCCATCAACAACTACAGACATGCCATCAACAACTACAGACATGCCATCAACAACTACAGACATGTCCACTGCCACCACTGACGTTGTGTCCAGCTCAACTGTCATGACTAGTAGCCTAACGTCAGCCATGAGCTCCCAGCCCACAACTCCTCAGACCACCACAGGTGACAGTGCAGGCCCTTCTGGCTCCTCCTAGAGATCCAGCACACACATGGTCAGGGGGACTAAGCACAGCTAAGGGGCTATGGGGAACATTTCCTGCACCTGCATGTGTGTGTTTGTGCTGGTCTGCATGTGCATGCTTGTGTGTGTGTTTGTGTACCTGTCTGCATGTGCATGCTTGTGTGTGTGTATGCATGCTTGCATGTGTGTGTGTGTGCGCATGCTTGTATGTGCACGTGTTAGATGTATTGTGTGTACTATGTATAGATGTATTGTGTGTATGTAAAGATTTATTGTGTATATATAAATGTGTTATGTGTGTGGTAGATGTATTGTGTGTGTAGTAGATGTATTGTGTGTATGTATAAATGTATTATGTGTATGTGCAGATGTATGTGTTTGAATGCCCTTGTGTGTGCTGTGCTGCAGACAGAGGGGACGTGGCTGCTGGCGTGTACCGTGTGGAGGATATGGCAGCGGTAGGGGCCACTCTAGGGGCCCTGCTCCTCATCAGTGCTGTGCTCATCATCGTCATGGCCCTCCAAATTAGGGGCCACAGCACACACCTCAAGAAGATCCAGGAGATCAGTCACTTCCACAGCAACGTGAGTTCACCTGCCACCCTCTAACATGTCAGCTACCTATACCACACATATGCCATATCAGCAAATTTACATGTAATTATATACCATACATATTAGTATATGTAATTAGCCCATTTACTTCTGTAATTGGACCATATACATTTACCAAATTAACCATATAATAATTAACCAAATTACATATCTCACTAATTAGGTCATTTCCATATGTAGTTAACCTAATTTTTATCTAACCAGGCTATTAATATGTCTAATTACATAATTTGCATATATAGTTACACCATTCACATATCCAATCGGATTATTGATATATCCAATTAGTCAGTTGACATACCTTCCCAAGACATTCGCCAATACTCCTTGTACGGATGTATGAAACCAGGCCATTTATGTATCTAAACATCCCATTTACTGTACATATCTAAATAATCTATATGTTTACATTTATAACTAATTATTCATTTTGAGTACCTGTGTGATAATTCAGTTAACATATCTGATGGTAACTCCTCTGACCCATTGCTCCATGCGGCAGCTCGCTGGTGTGTCACCAGGCCTGAAGGATGGCGTCCAGTATTCCAACGACGGTTTCCAGGGCGACGGTGACGACGGCAGCACGGGTGGCTCCAAACTCTCGGACGAGTCGGACCTGCAGATGGACGAGCTGGACCAGAGGCCCGCTACAACGCGAGCGGCGGAGCCGCACTACGAGACTGCCAAGGCCGACACCGCCAGCTTGGCGGAAAGCAGCCGCAGTGACAAGGAGGTGAAGCCCATCCTCACCAAGGAGCGCCGCGACGACGAGGGCTACAAGGCCGTCTGGTTCAAAGAGGACATCGAGCCAGACGCCAAGGACGAGGTGACCATTATCCCCGACCGGGCCGAGCACGATGACGATGATGGCGCTGATGACGATGATGATGATGTTGATGATGATCGCGAGGAAGATGACGTGTCTATGGATGGGGAGTCTGACTTCAACCAGGTCACAACCGATATATATCAGAACTCAGACGATGACGATTTCCCACAAACGTCAGATTTGTAAACTCAGACGAGAGGGAGCTTCGCCTGCCCCTTAGCGAAGACTCCAGAGATGGTCATACAATCTCCAGAATCAGAGAATCACACCAATGAGGCATCCTCATGATCAACCCCAGAGTTTAAATTGAGTCGTAGCCCTCCAGAGCTCAGCTCTGCCACCTCACCTCAACAATACATCCTGCCAGAGCTGAGGTCCCTCTGCTAACAGTATTTATAGCAATACAATAGATAGAGGGAGATATTGACCACTGGGAGTAAAGAAGGGCTCCCCCTCCTTACAAAAGCCAATTTGACCACTGATTAACGCTGTGACAGGCGACTCAGACGGGGCCAATGCCAGCCCTGTGTGTTACTCCTCCTTCTGCTCTGCACTGTAAATATGTACATCTTAGGATTTAAAACATAGAAATTTGTATATTTGTAATTGTAACGCAAGTAATGTAAAGAAATGATTACAGACATTTGTCTGAATGTACAAAGAAATGTATAAACGAAAATGAAAATTCTGGATTTATAGTTGAAGTCCAGTCTTGCATTGTGCACTTAATTAGCAAGATAATAATAGATAATTAGATTTTACTAATTATTTCATCTACCTGCTGAAGGGATGGGCTAAATAGACTAAGCTGCATTACTGAATAGCACAAATACGTGGTGAGAGTTTTACTCTGTAGCCGAAACCCAACACTCCTCACATACTGCTAAAGTTTACTCCGACCCTAAGAGGCCTCATTTACAACTTCTCGTACAATTCCGCGATAATAAAGCACTTCGATGTGACAAAGCCATGGCTGTGTGATGTCATGTTTCAAAGGGAATAGTGCCTCTCATAAACAGGCGTCGTAAAGACCCACAGACTGCTGTTGCGGTGGCAACTGCTTGTATTATTGCTGTGGCGTGATAAGGTGTTCTCTCCAACAGCATGGGGCACGAGCAGCTCACTGGGACTGAGGGCTGGTCAGGGAAGTAATCAACGACACTAATTCCAACCCATAAAGCTTATCTTTGCCAAACATTACTTATCAACCCAGTTTCCAGTGTCAGCACTCACCCCTGGCATACAACACAGGCTGAACTGGAAACTATGAGTAATATTTATTTGAGGTGAAAGGTGCAGGTAATATTTATTTGAGGTGTAAACAGTAAGTAATATTTATTTGAGGTGTAAACAGTAAGTAATATTTCTTTGTGGTGCAAACAGTAAGTACTATTTATTTGAGGTGGAAACCGTAAGTAATATTTATTCGAATGATACACAAATCATCCATTGTGTAATGCAGTGTACATTTGCCAAGATGTCTCAAAACTGCCATAGGCTATGTAGTGTAGTGTGAGGATGAGGCAACATAGTTTAGTGTGGGGGTTAGGCCACTCATAGGCTACATAGTGTAGTGTTGGGGTTAGGCTACATAGTGTAGTGTGGGGATTAGGCCACTCAGAGTGAGAAACACACTTGCTCAGTAGGGTGCTCTGTTTCCACAGCAATACACACAGCTCAGTGGAGCAGGGCGCCATTTCCACACAGTAATACACAAACTCTGGCAGTAAAGGGCGCTGTTTTCACAGAGCAAAACAGAAAATTGGGCAGTAGAGGGCGCTGTTTCCACAGAGTGATACACAAACGGTGGCAGTAAAGGGCGCTGTTTCACCACAGCAATACACAAACTCAAACAGTTATGGGTGCTGTTTTCACAGAGCAATATACAAACTCAGGCAGTAGAGGGCGCTGCTTCCACAGAGGGTGGTGCCGCTGAGAACACAGACAGGACAGGAAGTAGTGATGGAGTGGCTGCAGGAACAGACCAAAAGGCATTTAGTCGCACACTCCTCAAAGCTGAATCCATTATGTCAACCTCAAGGCTGATAATTCTCCTTATTCAGCTCAACTCTGCAAATGAGTCCTCTACCCTACCACAGCTATGCCTTTGACAACATGAGTACATGGGCACTGTGGCCTAGGGGTTAGAGAGTTGGAATTGGCGGGTCGCAGGTTCGAATCCCGTACAAGTAGGAGGAGTGGGGGACTAAAGAACTAGTGCTGTCCTGCACCCTCATCCATGGCTGAAGTGCCCTTGAGCAAGGCACTCAACCCCACATTGCTCCGGGGACTGTAACTGATACCCTATACCTAAATAACTGTAAGTCGATCTGGATAAGAGTGTCAGTTAAGTGTAATGTAATGAGTACAATATATACATAAATATAATCAGGAGAATATATACTTATGTGTGTTGGTGCTATGGGTGGATAAGGTGTACTAAATTGTTTGGATGAGTGTTTTTGCTATGGATGATCAGGTGTCCATTCTCTGGTGATTTTGCTTGCTACGCAGTTGGTGTTAATCTTCACGCACACATTTTAGCAAAAGCTATAACTGACACACATACAGCATGATCTTACAAACATAATTTAGCAAAGCTATAACTGACACACACACAAACACACTTCATAACCTGGCACACAGTTCTGATGAGAAGCGCACAGAGCAGGTCTTCACCACACCACTGTCCCACATCAGCAGGCTCTTGTATTGCGGGCTGTAGGACAGCATGGCCAGCACGCCCCCTGGTGGCCGCAGGGCCAGCTGCACCTGAATGGGCTTCTTCTCCAGCAAGTCGAAGGCGAAGGTGATGCCCGTGTCCTCGGGGTCAGTGACATACAACACCCCGTGGGCAATGAAAGCGTTGCCCGCCTGGTGTCTGGAGTATGTCGTGTTTACGGGGTCCAGGGCCGTGAACCACTTCTGCTCGATGCGGCTCACCAAGATGACGTCATCAACACTGGACGCAAATATCAGCCACAAGCCAAACTCATCCACGGCAAACTTGAAGTAGGTCTTGGAGTTATGGAACAGATACGTGAGCTCGTGGTAAAGGGCGTCTTCCACTGGCAAAGACTGTAATGTCCTGGTCCGAAGGTCATACCTGAGAAACACCATTAGAGTCATTATGGCGGAACTGAATCTCATAATGGAATTGCACAATTAATGTGGAAATAGATCTATATGACTGAGTGTAAACGTTCATTTAAAAAATATATTTGTCTATATCTATATGTTACACTGCAGATGGACTATAGGAATATATAACTAGATATTTTAAGTGTAGATATGGACTCATTTTGTGATGAGAATTCTGATTTCAAACTCGGCCTGACTTGTTTCTCCCTAACGTATTTAATCATCTTCCACAGTAGCCCTCCACTCATTCCAGCTAATGCGCTAGTGAAGCCAGGGCTCCGAGAGCAAACAAATTTAGCACGACTGAAGAAAGGAATAATAAACAATAACTGATAACACCAAAGTATTGTGAAATTAATAGGGCAGAAACTGAAGCCTATCACCATTGAAGCTAGGTTTTGAAAAAGATGAACGTTAAAGACAAAATACGGTACAAACTGCTATCGGTCAGAGCTGAACTCTATTTTATTACCTAAATTGCAGTCTTCGCTACCCCAAAATGTAAGGTTGTACAACCAAATCTTTCTCATTTTTATTTTTCAATTTTTCAGTGAAAGGGCAGGAAATGATGACTGTACTACCTAGCTGTCCTGTCGGTTCCAGCGATGTGGAAGTATAGGGATCCATTGTGGACCACGTGGCCGCATCCTTGGTAGAACTTCCTGATGTCGATCGCCCTGGTGTGGACACCCTTGACAAAGTGCTCAATGTTCTCGTACTCCTCCACCATCCTCCCTGCAGGCACACAGTGAGATGATCTCCAGCTGTATATTATATTATGATATTTATTTTCTATCTGAAAGAATGATTCATTGGTTGAGACACTCACAGTCCCTGCATTATGAGATCATTGCCATAGCCAGTCTAATACATACACTGCATCTTTAGCAAGGCTCTTGCTCTGAGCACTGAGCGTAGCTGTGCTGGATATTTGTGGGTACCTGAGAAATGTTCTGCTACCCACAGGCGTCTGCTTGTCCTCAGTGCTGAGTCAAGCAGCAGGCTTCCGTAGGTGCCATGAGTGCTGGACAGTTTGGACTGGCAGGAGATCCCCTTGATTACACACTCTGAGCCAAGAGAGGCGCACATCTCCATCAGCACACAGAAACCTTCACTACCTTTCACAGGAATGTGAGGGGTGTGAGCAGACCTACTGTACCTAATCTCTTTCCAGGCTTCTTCTTGGCAGTTTCTCTAAGCACAGGCCTGTCTGTCTGAGTCTCATCACGGGGAAAGGCAGTGGAGAAATCTGTAAGATAACCCAGCATGAAGCACAGATATTTTACACACACACGCACTAACCTGTGTATTCTGGGAGGGTGACTGTGTTCTAGTACCTCTCTGTTCCACGCTGGGTTTCTGAGCTGGGTCTGGAATGGTATCACCATGAGGAACAGCTGGAGGAAGAAGACAGGCATTTTAGTCTCATAAAAGATAGTAAAGGAAAGAGAGTCACCAGCATTAGCCATTATAAGAACTAGCATGCTGTAGCCTTCATTTATTTGGTCATGTAAAGTATAATAATTCTGTGTAGATGGGCTGTCAGCCAACCAATCCCAACTCCTCTAACTTGCCGACTCCAGACCCATCTAAAGTGTAACACCTCGGACAAGCAGTACCTGTAGTCAGCTGTGGAGTCAGTTTGACATGGTCACTTCTTGTAGTTGGCTGTGGTGTGTGTCTGACGTGGTCACTTCCTGTAGTTGGCTGTGGTGTGTTCCTGACATGGTCACTTCTTGTCGGAAAAGATAGGTTTCCTGTGGAGCCAAGAGAAAGGACTGCTGAGGAGACAAATCAGAATCAGTCAGTACGAAAGTAGGCCCACCTGACAACAACTAAACAGGTGTGACTGCTCATACCGGATGTCTCTGTAGCTCTGTCACCTTTGACAGTCTCTGGGCCTTTGGTTGCCGTGGGCCAGACTGCACAGCAAAACAACCATGAAACACAATAAGTGTGAGAACATCCTAAACTCCGACACTGGACAAAACCAGACAGGACAATCCTAAACAAGACAGAGAAGCACACTGCACCTACGAGAGTGATTCGGCTTCTCTGAAATGGTAGAACTGGTAGAATGGAACTTTGAACCTTTATTCAAAGTTTGAGTCTGTAATGTTAGTGGTCTAAATGATTCTCTCCTCTAAAATGCTGCTTGGGGAGTCCAGAGGGCTGGCAGTGAGAGACAGACAGCACTAACTCTCAGAGACCCTACACACAACCAACATACAACCTACATACATAGGAGAGATAAGACGTCCTACACACATCAGAGAGGAGACATTCCCTCTGGTTGCTCAGTGATTGAGACCTCCCTCCATCCTGAGATGCCCTTCTCTCCTCACATTGCTGAGGAACTCTTTAACTTTGCCGGCAGCACACACTATTCCCATGTTGACTATTCCCAGCTATTCCCAGCTCTCATGTACCTTACAAACACACACTGATCCAGTCTCTGTTCTCATACTGATCCTGTTCCCTGGGCTCACGTTCAAACAGCTTCTCCATTTCCTGCAGTAAGACCTCAGTTGGCCATGATTTACTGTTTTAACTTCCTGACAAACTACACAGCTAGCAATAACAGTTAGCAATGCTTGTTGACACGACCTATCCAGTGTAAACTATTTTAGTAACAAACTACTCAGTTAGCCATAATTGTGCTGGATGACCTATTCAGTGTTGTCTCTAATGTTTGTGGTGTTAAGTTAAAAGCACCTGAGTTGTACAGCCAGTTGTTGAAGAAGTCTACGACAGTCTCTGAGAGCTGGTCCAGCCCAGAAAACACTGAGGAGACATAACAAACAGATCAGAACTGACCAGCATGTAATAACACAAACACCAGTGTGTATTAACACAAATTCCAGAGTGTAATGTCAGACACCAGCATGTAATTTCAAAAACAAGAGTGTAATGTCAGATTCCAGCATGTAATATCAGACACCTGTGTCTAATAACACAAAACCCAGCGTGTAAAAACACAAAAACCAGTGTTATGACAAACACCAGCATGTAATATAAGACACCAGTATGTACTATTAGACAACAGCATGTAATATCACAGACACAAGACCAGCATGTAGTTACCAGCATGTAATATCCAACACAATAGTGTAATATCAGACATCAGTGTGTAATATTGCGCTCTCATTCCATCATTACCATCTTTTTCTGGAGCACCTGGGGATGCAGATGGGGCCTCCTTCATAGGAGGAATAATGGCCTTTGTCACATCATCTCCTGGCCTACCTGAAGGGGGCACTGATGGCAGAAACCAGAGAAATGAAAAATGATAAATCCTCTTGATAAGAGAAGCAGAAAACATATGTATATGCTTTCCCAGATAATTGTCTACAGCATAACCAGTAAGCCCTGATGTTCGGTCTACAAATATACAGCAAAAATACATATTTCCATATTTCTAATATACTAAGTGTTATTGTGTATTATTCTTCTGAGCAGCTAAATGTTCAAAGTTTGGGAAGATAAGTTTGAGTATATAAATCATTGACGTGGGTGTGTCGATGAGTGGACTGACATTTGGAAGTGATGCAGAAGCGGCGATGCGGGACAAGGCTTTGTGAGACTGACATACACCTCACCTCAGTTACATACAAAAATAATGTGTTTATGTGTAAAACCTGAGAGGTTTACCTGTTTTCTGTGGAGGTGTTTTCCCTAAACCTTCTCGGAGTGTCTCCTGTGAAGTTGTTTCCACAGGATTTTCTTTGTGTGTTTTGGGTGAAGACGTTTCCACTGTACTTTCTTTGATTGTTTCTTGAAACGCACCATGCCTGTTGCCAGCTATGGAGAGGTCAGACCAACACACAACAAAGTTGCTAATATAAACCTAATGAGCATTAAAGGAGAACTTCGGTGTAAAATGAAAATTGGCATGTTAAAACATCATACTGAGTTGGTATGTGTACTGAGGAGCAAAATTGATTTAGCCTGTTGCATTCAGAGTTTAACTATTTTTTATAGTTTGACCCAGAAGGCTAACAATGGAAGTGGTAGGTGCCCTTAGACGAAGCATGACGACTACGCTATTTTTAAACCATTAAAACAGCTCGAAGAAACTCCACATTCCATTGGTAGTACAACAAAGGCTCTGGCATTTAAAACGAACCACTGAGAATATTGTAAATGTACACAACGTTTATTTAAAAAGCTGTTCTTACATGCAGTCGTTTGCAGTTGTTTCTCGTTGCCACCATGATGAAAGTCCAAACAAGTTGATTGTACTACCTCTCCTCCTATTCTTCCTGCTGGTTCGTGTTCGTCAATCGACCTGTGCAGACTTTCATCATGGCGGCGACGAGAAACTACAGCAAGGTACTGCTTGTCAAAACTGTTTTATTAATAAATGTTGTGTAGACTTACAAAGTTCTCAGTGCCTCGTTTTTAATGTCAGGGCCTTTGTTGTACTACCGATGGAGTGTGGAGTTTCTTCGAGCTGTTTTAATGGTTTAAAAATAGCGTAGCCGTCATGCTTCGTCTAAGGGCACCTACCACTTCCATTGTTGCCTCGTTTTTAATGTCAGGGCCTTTGTTGTACTACCGATGGAGGGTGGAGTTTCTTCGAGCTGTTTTAATGGTTTAAAAATAGCGTAGCCGTCATGCTTCGTCTAAGGGCACCTACCACTTCCATTGTTAGCCTTCTGGGACAAACGATAAAAAATAGTTAAACTCTGAATGCAACAGGCTAAATCAATTTTGCTCCTCCGTACACATACCAACTCGGTATGATGTTTTAACATGCCAATTTTCATTTTACACCGAAGTTCTCCTTAAGGGACACATCTACTTGATATTAGTGACATCCTACCTTGTGTTTCTGATGACACTTCTTTATGCATTAAGACCGCCCCTTTTGTACCACCCTCTGTTTGTGCAGTAGTTGACCAAACTAGGACACACAAAGTACACACACACACACACACACACACATATAAAGGCAACACTGACCGTCTGCACCTCTCACTGGTTAGGAGTTACAGAACCTGTAGAAAGTATCAGGGTTACCTGCAGTGGTGTTCGCAGGAGTTACTCTGGTAGTTTGTGGTGTCACCTGAACGCCTGTTCCTGTTCCCGGGCCCTCTCCACCTGAGACCTCTTTTGGGGTGGCGGTGGAGGACACTAAGCCGGTGGGGAAACGGCGTTAACTAGTGGCCAATAACAACATTAGGCCCCCATAAGAGTTAGCACTGGCACCTGTGCTGTAGCTTGGTAAAACCAGCCCCTCGTTCTTCATTTCATTTTGTACAGAGGGTCTGGAGCGGAGGCTGTGAGAAACAAATCCTGGAGGTGTGGACTCTGCTGAAGTTTAAAACAAGTGCCTCTGCCTTTACCCAATCGCTAATGCCTGGTCGTCACGTACGCAATTAGCCTACCTACGCACTACAATTCACATGTAGCACACAAAGTCAACGTCATGGCTCACAAACACACCCTCTTTTCGCTGATTGGATAGGAGTTGCTCGGTCCTCTTACATGTTCCTCCACAGATTCTGGTCCAGACCCTCTGTACAAAATGAAATGAAGTACGAGGGGTGGGTTTACCAGGCCACCTGTGCTGTACCTAGGGTTAAGGTTGAAGTGCCATTACCATTAGCACTAGTAAGACTTAGCACTGGAACCTGTACTCTACCTGAGTCATCAAAGGGAATCTCTAGCACCTTCTCCAAGTGCACGCCACGCAACATCCCATCTTCTGAGGTTGAGGTGGGCTTAGCTGCACAAAAACAGGAACAAGAAGTAAGGGCAAAAATATCCAACATTCTTAGCTGGGAGTTTAATCTAGTTGTTATATTTAGGTCATGGTTTGGTTATAATAAAGAAGCGCATGGTCTCAACAGGCCACTGCAGTACCTATTGGCATAGTAGGAGTGCCTTCAACACGGCCCGGTACTGTCTGTGGTCTTGGGTCCGTTGTAAAGAGGTCTGTGGATGAGAACAAAAATCAATGGCACTCAAAACTTGCAAATGCATAACACTTGAATACTACCAGTTGCAACAATTACACCAGAGGAATTTAAAAAATGTCAGATAGCATTTGTTTGCATTGCCTAGCAAGAGAAATTACCTACCTTGTATTTATACAAATGATCTAGAAATATTTTTTAAAGCTTGTGTTTATGAACTATGATGATATACTAACAAATGTATAAATAAATAAATGTTTATGTCATTAATTTTGCCATATAGGTTGTGCTATTGTTGCTAAGTAATAATGCTTGGAAGTTTCAAGTATTGTTAGCTAATTTCCCCAGTGCTCTACCTAATGGAAGACTGTGGCTACACATCAGTGTTTAAGACTGGGGTAAAGTCTCAGGTTGGCCCTGGTCCTTAATGAAAATGTGCCATAGGGGGCAGCTGTGCCCGATGGGAGGAAGTACCTGGTTGGTACTGTGGTGTCTTCTTAGTTTGCTGAACTGCCACACCAGTCACTGCGTCAGACTTGGGGATGGATGCAGCCCGGACTACACACAGATTAATTAGAGTCATCATTTTATAATTCTGCAGGGAATAACTGTATACTGCAGACCTGTTTCAGTGTTGATCTATATCAAGAACTTAACATTCCAACGTTAATCGAAATGGAGCACATAACTGTATACATACAGTACATATACATGTATATTGATGATATACTATGTATCAATCTATGAGGCACCTGTGCTAGCTGAAGTAGAGCCTTCTGACCCAGTTCCCTGCATGGTTCCAGGTCTGGAGGAGACACCAGAGGTTCCTACAGGATGTAGAGAAGGTGAGAATCTCAGTCTGTAATCTTTTTCACTGACTCCTGCAGACAGTGAGCATGCAACCCAAGGCGAGGATGCCACCCAAGCAAACCTGTTTCCTTCTGGGGGCCTTCAGGAATCGTCCTGATGTCCCTAGTCTGTAATGTGGCCTCTGGGGGTGTGGCCGAGGGTTTGGCTAGAAGGGTCGGTGTGGCCCATGCTGAGAAATCAGAGCAAAGGTTAGGCCTCTTCTCTAGTCTAAGTGCCTTCTTTTAAGAGGATGTTTATGAACCTTATGAAGTTTCTGAGGTCTTACTGCCATCTCGATGTGAAGAAGAGGTCAACAAAAACTCCTCCCTTGTGCTGCTCTCATTGGTGGTTGTCAGCAGCAAACCCTCCACTGGGCTTCTCTCATTGGTGGAGGTCAGCAGAAACCCCTCCCTTGCACTGCTCTCATTGGTGGGAGGACCAGGCAGTCCTGGCAGACCTGGAGGTCCAGCTGGGCCAGGTAAACCTGGGGGTCCAATGGGGCCTGGGGGGCCTGGGGGACCTGGAGACAGAGTGAGTCTTCAGGTCACATGGGAGTCTGTCTCAGAATCATTTCTGAATTTTCACAATATATTTCTAATGCACAATGTTGCTTTGGTGCACTACTTTCTTTACAAGGCTCCATCAGAATCCCAATGTCAAAATGCCCCTTCAGGCTGTGAATTTCCAATTATAATCCAATTTCCCCATTTCGCAGCCTACCTCTCAGCAGAACCGCATCTATTGACCTACCTCTAAAGAGAAGCTCGTTTAGTGGCCAACCTCTAAGCCAGTGTTTCTCAAAATTTTTTAGACTGAGGACCACTCCCCCCCCTTAAAAAATGTTAAGGACCACTGCCCCGCATCTGATGCTAACAGGGCAATGTAAATACATGAATTGGTACAGCATCTCATCCCTAGGGAATAGCATGAAGACGATATACATGTCATTTAAACACACTGTGCATAGCATAAGTAGCTTAAGACACATAAAATATATATTTATATAATATTTATATATTTTAACACAACTGCTCGTGGACCACTTGGGATTTCTTGAAGACCACCAGTAGTCTGTGGACCACACTTTGACAAACACTGCTCTAGGCAGAACTTCATTTAGTGGCCTACCTATAATAATAACCTCATTTAGTGTTCTACCTCGAATGAGAACCTCATCTAGTGTCCTACGGCCAATGATGACCTCATCTAGTGTCTTATGTCCAATGATGACCTCATCTAGTGTCTTACGGCCAATGAGAACATAAAGTAGGTGCCTACTTCTTGTGTTCACATCAGAAGCGACCAAAGCGACGGAGGTCATTATTTCTCTACGAACAAGCAAAGTGAATTGGGCAACCAGAGCGAAAAAGAGAAGTTAAAAGTCAGTTCACTTTATGGTAATGAACTATGACACTGTTCGGTGAAAACCAACCAGAATACATAGATTTACCAACATCTGTTAATTACTGAGTTAAATCCAACATTGCAAATGCTTTGTCATGAGCGAGCAAAGCGAACAAAGCCAATTCAACAGCGAAGCTTCTTCAGCGACCTCTGCGACCTGTTCGCTTTGGTCGCTTCTGATCTGTACGTACAGTAAGGACAAGTTTGTTACGGGGCCTACCTCTCAGCAGAATCTCGTTGCTGAATTCCCCCTTCTGCCCTTGTGCTCCCGAGTTTCCACAGTCTCCCCTCTCCCCCCTCTCTCCTTTCTCTCCAGGAGGACCTGTGGACAGGCGTGGGCTCCATCAGACCACTCTCTTCCACACACACATTCTACACACACTCCAGGCTCACAGACCATACACACCCTCTGTTCCATTCACACCCCATAGCAATTACTCACCTGTACTACCAACTGAATACCTGCACCCCTCCCTGGAAAAGCCCCCCCATATACAGTACAACTCACTAACTGTATAGTTAATGGTACAACTGCCCTGGTTAGTACAGTAGATAGTAGTTAGTAGCTATTAGTACAATAGCTCTGGTTAATCAGCAATATTGCTCTGCTTAATCAGTGATATTGTTCTGGTCAATCAGTAATATTGCTCTGCTTAATCAGTAATATTGCTCTGCTTAATTACTTAATAGGTTAATTGGCCTCTGACTCACCTCGTTTGCCCCTCCTGCCCTGCTGTCCAGCATCTCCCTTCTGGCCTGAAACCCCAGGCACTCCATCTCGACCTGCAGGACCTGACACACACACATTGGGCTTAAAATACAGTCCGCACCGCTCAAAACACACTCACACTCTCTCTCTCTCTCTCTCTCTCTCTCTCTCTCTCTCTCTCTCTCTCTCTCTCTCTCTCTCTCTCTCTCTCTCTCTCTCTCTCTCTCTCTCTCTCTCTCACAAACACACACACACACACTGGACTTAACACACAATACACACCGCTCAAAACACACTCACACACACATACCCACACACACACACTGGACTTACTGTAAAACACAACACACACAAACACACTAGACTTTATACACAACACACATCACAGTAAGTAAACACACAATGGGCCTTAGACACACCACACCCAACCACACCAAAGGGCATTAGACACACCACACCCAATGCAGAACAAGAGGACAAATCAGCACCAACAAAAAAGACTGAAAGAGCTTTTGGTTTCTCCTACCGGGAGGTCCAGGTGGCCCTGTGTGAGAGAGGAGAAGAGCACTAAGTGACACTTTACTGTCAGATCTAAGACTCTTTACATGTTTGTATGAATGGGAGACAAAAGGTCAAAGGTCTTCACATTTACGGTTAAGCGCTACTTCAGCACAGTCCTTCAATAGGAGGCACACAGAAGTAAAGGTTGTTAAGGGCACACTGAGAAGTCTTTGTTGCCTGGGAGACTAATTTGTTGGGTGTGTCATTATCATCAGTTTGAGACAATTAAAAAGGTGACGATCAAAGTGGGGTTATGGTTCATGTCTCAACCTGTTGTAGCTGGAATTAAAGGTCCTTCTGTAAAAATGCTACTATCCAACCTGTTGGCAAGAACATGTACATCTGCCATTAAAATGTTGGCAAAGGCATCTGCATCTGCCAGTACAAAGCTAGCGGGAGCATTGTCTGCAGTTGTATAGCTAGGGGTGAGGAGGGGTAACAGTGGAAATACAGCTGGCCCCCAGATGCACCACAAAAACAGACACACACACACAAAACTCACCTAAAGACTAACACACTACAGCAAAACAGCACTAAACACATACACACTACAACAACACTCCCCTAAACACTACGTCATTGCAGTTATATGAAGCTAAACACTAACACATTACTCTACAGTTACACTAAACTAAACAACTCATTACAGCACATTACACATACTACAATAACACTTTACAAAAACACTATACAGTAACACTAGACAATAACACATTACAATAACACTAGACAGTAACACTATACAATGACACTAAAGTAAACAGTGACACAAAATATCGCTGTGAACACAAAAAGGTCTGCCTGCCCTAGAGTCATCTACAGAACTACAAATTTAACCCTGAAACAGACACAACACTGACAACTTCGCTCAGACTTTTTCTCAGAGTTGTGGGTGTTCCTTAAGTTATAAATATAAAAACAGAAATATCATCAAATATAAAAGTATGAGCATAATAAAATATGAAAGTATGAATATATTAAAATATGAAAATATTATGATGACATTAGGCAGCCATGTTGGAATGAATAAAGAAGTTTCTTCTCTGAAAAACACATTGGCAGGAAATTAAAGTTATTATATTTGGGAGACCCTACATCTGCTAAGATCATATTCTCTGCAGGTTATGGGTTAAGTCCATGTGACAACTCAAAAGCCTCCAGTATCAGTACCTGTCAAACAGACCCCTCTGGAGTTGTTGCACAGACTCTGGAAGATCTTCGTCTGTGGAGAACATCAGGACAGGACAGCACATTAACTGGCAAATCAGCTGCTTAGAATGTATTTCATTTAGTATGAGTGTGTTTGTAGTGTGTGTGTATATGTATACTGTGTATACTCTAGTCTGCCTTTCAAAGTGTTGGGGAAAAACAAAAAAGAGGAATTCCTCCTGCAGTCACGGTCCAATGCCTAAAGCACATCCCCAGAAACTCTCTCTTGCTCTCTCTCTCACACACACACAGAACATGTTGACAGCACTGTGACAGCTACTGTGTGTTTTGTGGATGTCTGTGTGTGAGATTAGTGTTTTCCATGCTGCCAAACAACCCCTGGGGACCTTACCCCTGTCAGTGTTACACACACACACACACACACACACACGCCCTTACCCCTGTCAGTGTTGTTGCTGATGAATGTCAGACAGTTCTCAAAACCAAAAAACTTAACACTCAAGCCAAACATCACCACAGAAACTCCTCCAACTACTGTTGTTTTCTCAATATTTATTTTAAAAACTGTTATTTCAGTTTTACCTGTTATGTAACTGTCTGTCTGTCTGTCTGTCTGTCTGTCTGTCTGTCTGTCTATCTATCTATCTATCTATCTATCTATCTATCTATCTATCTATCTATCTATCTATCTATCTATCTCCATCGATCCATCCATCCATCCATCCATCCATCCATCCATCCATCCATCCATCCATCCATCCATCCATCCATCCATCCATCCATCCATCCATCCATCCATCCCCTTACCGGGATCATGGAGTATGTCACCATCATCATGGCGTCCTGGTTGCCCATGTGGTGCTCCGGCCCGTGGTGCTCCTGGTGCCTTCTGTGGCTCCTCTTGCCCCGGACCCGCTGCGCCTTCCCCTCCTCCTGCCCGCCCTCCTGCCCTCCCCTCAGCAAAACCCGCAGGTTCCCCCCTGGGGTCCCGTCCACATCCGGCGGGTCGACTCGAGTCCAGGCGTTGGCGCTGAGCTCCATCAGGCGGGCGTCGGTGTGGGCCAGGCGGCCCGAGAATTCCCCCAGCCGCAGCAGCAGCAGCAGCAGGCCGCAGGAGTTGAGCAGCGTGAAGAGGCCCATTCCCACCAGCGCCGCACGCAGCATCCACGAGGGCCGACCAGACCAGCACGCCTCCCCCATGCTGCCGGTCCGCTGGGCAGGAGTGAGTGCTGGTACCCTGGACAAGCTTGGGTGTGGGTCCGCTGGTCGGTCGAGACTGAGTTTGCTAGTGGAGCCTAGGTGCAGTCTGAGTGCAGGTCCACTGGTCTGCTAGTTAAACCTGGATGCTGGTCTGCTAGTGGAGTCTGGGTGCCAGTCTGCTGGTGTAGTCAGTCTGGGTCTTGGTTCCCTGGTTAAACCTGGGTGCGGGTCCACTGGTCGAGACTGAGTTTGCTGGTGGAGCCTGGGTGCAGCTTGAGTGCACGTCCGCTGGTTCGCTAGTCAAGCCTGGGTGCTGATCCACTTGTCAAGCTGGTCTGCTGTCGTAGCCTGGATGCTGGTCCAATAGTGGAGTCTGGGTGCTAGTCCGCTAGTGGCATCTGGTGCTGGTCTGCTGGTGTATTCTTGATGCCGGTGCGCTGGCCAAGCCTGAGTGCTGGTCTGCTGGTCTGCAGGTCAAGCCTGAGTGCTGGTTTGCTGGTTTGCGTGGGCTGTCATTGAGAGGGACTCCAGTGAAAGTGCAGGAGTGTTATGAAGAACAGTCATGGAACTATACTGAGCCCTGGAGATGAAGACAATCCTGTAAATGTCCTCTTTGTTCAGACTTGCAAAGCCGTGGGTTGCATAACTCTGACTTCTGGAAAAGTGATTGGGGCAGCTGCTTGTTTATGCAGCCACGTCCATATTTGAGCTGTTGCGTGTCTGTGGGGGTCGGCCCTGATGTGCTTCACGAAGTACATACCCCCACCAACACGGCAGTAAACAACAGGAACTAGAGAACATGTCACAAACACTAACCACCACACAAAAGCTACATTTATCATACATCATACGTCATACATTTTTGATTTTATAATAAAAGCATTGATAACCGTGTAAAATGACACTTCTTTTGTTAGTCTTGTAGTAAACAGACATGTGTGTAACCTACTTATAAAGAGATGTGAAATTTGAAACGTGTACATGTGAATTGTGGTCATAAACACAATTACTACTTTTACACTTTGATATTTGCACAGCTGTCACTTTCCCAGTCAGCAGTAGAACGACAGCAGCACTGCAAAACCACATATCACAATTCTTTGGAAGAAAAAAAAGGCCGGCCCTCAGTATGGCCCATAACACACCTTGAAGGACAAACAATAGTGGCAGTGCTCTCTGTAATGGGTCCACGCAACACTCCATATCACCTGTGACCACAGACAACATCGCTGCTGCTCCCTGTAAATGTTTACATCTGCAGCTCTGTCACAGAGCAATTTACTTTCAGACTGAACCGGTTTTATTCAAAGAAATCCAATGTGAAACATGTAAAACAATAAATCTGCCCTCATCTTCTTATGCCAGCATAGCCCGAGGGATCGCCAGTGATGTGCAGATGAAGTGAAAAACGAATAGAGTATCATATCAGTGCTACAGCAATACAACTCATTTGTACTACAATACACTAACTGCAACTATGCAACTCTTACCGTTTTGCTACTTAGAGAAGTCTCTGCTTTCTGTCAACAAGGAAACATCAACATAACACGACAGCACCACTCCTACATGCAGTCAAAATATGACAAACCTACATTTTGTACTCTACAATAGGCATATAATTTCTGCTAAATATCTCATTTAAACATTTCCTAAAAAAGTCTGTCAATTATTTTCAGATCATTTCTATACAAATGTCACTATTGTTATGTTTGGATTTTCAAAATGTAATTCTATTTACAGTTTCATCAGTGTATTATTGCTTGTTTGTCAGTCCAAGCATTTCCATAAATTCCTCATGAAATAAAGATATTATACATTAATTTTCTGAATGACACCTGTTCTCCTTATAGTGCTACTTGGGCCCCTTTTGGACAAGAAGGTGGTGACGTCATGTGTGCTGCAGTCACTGAGGGCGAGGAATGAAGCTGGAGAACAAGGAGGCGATTCTGCTCCAGCGAGCTGCTCAATTATCACACGGCCCAGAGGCACACTGTGCGTCTGTCACACACACACGGACAGACAGACCATTAGACATCCCACAGGCACACAGACAGACAGACATACAGACAGACAGTGGGAGACAGAGGAAGGAGAGGAGTCTCCTAGTCTAGCTCGTGTGAAAGACAGACAGACAGCGGAAGACGCAGGAAGAGATGGAGTCTTCTAGTCTATTTTGTGCCAAAATGCCTTTTTAAAATCCGATGCCACAGCTAGTTTAAGATCATTATGGGATGCCACAGACAGACCATGATCATTATGGGAAGGCTCTGTGTTCCTGGGCACTATTGTAGAACTCTGTTACCACGGAGACAGAGAAAGAACGATGCGGCGCTCTCCTTCATTCTCATGCAGCAAAGCGCCACACATTACTGCTACTGAGGATGGGCTTGACCACACACACACACACACACACAGACACAGACACAGACACATACACTCTCTCTCTCCCACACACACACACACACACCAAACTACACGCATAACACTAGGCTACACACACCATATACGCACACTGCTCCTTACATGACACCCAAACTGCCCTCATTTAACCCATCCTGGCATCCAGTCCTGGCACACACATACACACACACACACGAACATGAGACCAGCGGAGATCCTGTCCCAGCAGAATGAGTGCTGAGTACTGATCCTCACCTTCCCCATAACCTCACTCCCCACACCCTCTCTCCAAAACCCAGTCCAAAAACCCTCCAACCTTTTGCATTGCTGATTATGGGTCTGTGTTCCAGCGCGCTGGAACTGGATAAAAACCTTCATGTGGGACCAGGTCACTGTGACCTGCTCTCCCCCTCAAAAGCCTTTTCATACTCGCTCAGTCCCTCTGAAGGCTACGGCGCAGTGCCACAGGGGCTCAATAGGCCTGCAGGTCCTGCTCAAGCAGTCCTCAGACACACACACACACACACACACACACACACACACACACACACACACACACACACACACACACACACACACACACACACACACACATGGGGATTTGGGGATAGCCTGCAGGGGTGGGGAGTGGGTGAGTTGGGGACAGCCTGTTGGGTACATTTATAAAGCCACAGCCCAGACTAGACCCAGAGGATAGGCAGACAGACAGACAGGCAGGCAGGCAGACAGACAGCCAGAGCCTTAACACCACATATAACTTCCCACCCTTTGACATGTGAAAGCAGTGCTCTAGGCAGGTCCAAACTGATGGCAATGAGAAGGTAAGACACTAGCCTGACACTACATGCCACATCATTATTTTTCTTTTCAGTAGGGTGATGTAGTCACTGTTCATTTTTAGGGTGATGTAGTCACTGTTCACTTTTAGGGTGATGTGGTAACTGTTCATTTTTAAGGTGATGTGGTCACTGTTCAGATGTGATGTGTACAGCAATGAGGTGAATGATTCAAAGGAATCATTTGCTCTGTTCCCACTGACTTTGTGATGGTGAGGTCAGTACTGAGGGTTCGAGGAGGTCAGAGGTCAGTACTGAGGGTTTGTCAGAGGTCAGTACTGAATGTTCGAGGGGGTCAGTACTGATGGTCCAGGTTGTCAGTAGTGCTTCTTCTCTTAGAGCTTTGGGTTCTACAGATGCTGCAGGACCAACAGACAAGAGAGGCACTCAAGAGGTCTGAGGTGTAACACTACACCCTGTGTAGTGAAGAGCAGGACCAAAAACCTCTGGGTCAACTGTTGAAGTTTACCTAGCACGTCTCTGGTTTTAGGTCCCTTCGGGTCTGCAGTATCAGAACTGGGTCAGATGTTGTTGGATCAGCATCATCTGAGAGCTGTAGCACTGCTGGGTTAGCTCCATATTCCAGCTCCAGTTCCTCTCAGAACCCTGCTTCTGCTGGGTGGATGTCATATCTCAGCTCTTGGTTCTGCCGGATAGATGTCATATCTCAGTTCTGTGTGGGTGTGCTCCTCTCCCCTCATCAAAGCCACACCACAGCCTTGAGGCATGAAACAAAGCGTCTCTAGGCAACCTGCAGCGATGCAGCCCCACTCAAGGCCCCTGCAGATCACTGATGGAACAACAGGAACTTGAAGTGGTGTCCCAGAGTTCTGGACACACTGGGGCTACTTACAGCTGATGCCGAGTTAAAACTTTGTGTTGGTAGCAAAAGCATGTTTCATTTAATTGGATGATCTTTGAGCAAGAGACATTTTGCTTATAACCAGCTTAGCTTTGAATGGCAGTGGTACTCAGCACTCCCTGACACACTGAGGCTATTTACAGATGATAACCAGTTCAAACTTTGCGTTAATCAGACTACTGTTGCGTACATTCACATTAGCTTATAATGGCAATGAGCAGGGCACAGAGTTGTGTTGAGACAAATCTCTGCTCTTTTAAACCACTGTGAGGCATTTTCCTTTTGTGGCAGTGAAGTGAGGGTTCATACAAATTAAGCAAAGTGTTGTTTACTTTGCAAGTGTGCAGACAGACTCTACAGCAGAGTCTTACCTGAAGTTCTCTGCCTGTCATCTCCTTCTTGAGGGAAAGTCTTTACAAATAGACTGTGGAATGCTGTGCCAAACCCTGCAGCAGCTCTGTTTAGGTCAGGGCCACCAGCAATAGGGAGACCTGTCCTGTGCTAATTCTACTGGTCAGTAGCAAAACAAAAGTGTAGCAGGTCTTCACAATTCTGTGTGATTCATAGTATAAATATTGTATATATCTCAATAATTATTTTTTTTGTATATGTCACAATGTCAATATTTACACAATATTATAGAGTTGATTGTTTAGTTCACACAGAGGAGTGCTATGTGAATTGAACCCCTTTAGTGAGGCATCATGGGAAAACATTGCTCTGGTCTGGTAATATCTGTGCTGATGCATCATGGGAATGGAAGTGTGGAACATGTCAGTGCTGTGTTTTACAGTAATAAAGTTGAGCCTCAGGTCATATCAGAGCTGTCTGCAGTTTGCTTTGATGTGGGCCTGTTTTCTGTTCTGTTGTGACACACTTTGCCATGAAAGAGCTGCAAGCCAAGGCCACAGTGCTGGGTGTGCAGGAGACAGATCTGTAGGGTGCAGGCATAGTGTTTGTTTTGACTGTCTGAGCATTCCTCATAATCTGCAGAGTTAAGATTCTTGGGCAGTGGTTAAATTGGCTTTTGTAAGAAGGGGGAGTCCTTCTTAAAGGAGAACTTCGGTGTAAAATGAAAATTGGCATGTTAAAACATCATACCGAGTTGGTATGTGTACTGAGGAGCAAAATTGATTTAGCCTGTTGCATTCAGAGTTTAACTATTTTTTATAGTTTGACCCAGAAGGCTAACAATGGAAGTGGTAGGTGCCCTTACACGAAGCATGACGACTACGCTATTTTTAAACCATTAAAACAGCTCGAAGAAACTCCACATTCCATTGGTAGTACAACAAAGGCTCTGGCATTCAAAACGAACCACTGAGAATATTGTAAATGTACACAACGTTTATTTAAAAAGCTGTTCTTACATGCAGTCGTTTGCAGTTGTTTCTCGTTGCCGCCATGATGAAAGTCCAAACAAGTTGATTGTACTACCTCTCCCCCTATTCTTCCTGCTGGTTCGTGTTCGTCAATTGACCTGTGCAGACTTTCATCATGGCGGCGACGACAAACTACAGCAAGGTACTGCTTGTCAAAACTGTTTTATTAATAAATGTTGTGTACACTTACAAAGTTCTCAGTGCCTCGTTTTTAATGTCAGGGCCTTTGTTGTACTACCGATGGAGTGTGGAGTTTCTTCAAGCTGTTTTAATGGTTTAAAAATAGCGTAGCCATCATGCTTCATCTAAGGGCACCTACCACTTCCATTGTTAGCCTTCTGGGACAAACGATAAAAAATAGTTAAACTCTGAATGCAACAGGCTAAATCTATTTTGCTCCTCCGTACGCATACCAACTCGGTATGATGTTTTAACATGCCAATTTTCATTTTACACCGAAGTTCTCCTTTAACTCACAGTGGTCAATGTCTCACTTTATTGCATTACTATAAATACTGTAGCAGGGGGAAGCCTAGCTCTGGCTGGCTGTATGGCCGAGGTAAGGAGGGGCTCTGGAGCTCTGGAGGGACCTGGCCCAATGTAAACTCTGTCCTTCGGCATAAGCACATATTAAATGGATGAGGGCCAAACACAGGCTCAAGGTCCGCCCAGCAGACATGGGTAAGAGTGGGGTCCTTTCAGAGTAGCACAAACACACCAAATAAACAGGACAGAGCATCTGTCTCATCCGCAGGAACCACATCAGGAACTAATTTCTGGAAACTTCTTCTGCTGTTGCGTATTGACAGTGTAGGTCTTGACCTTTCTGACAGCATTCAGGCTTGTCTCTCTGAGGCCTTCACCAGAGCTGGGAGCATCTGATGGACAAAATGGAAGGTCTCGCTGAAAGTCCAAACGTCACTGGTGCACCAGTTAGTATGGCACCTGCTATCATGGTAACAGGGTTGGGTTTGTTGTTTCTACTGGCTGTCCGCTGGCACTACAGGTCTGCACAGCCTTCAATACCAGGTGAGTGACATCAGCCCTCTAACCACATATGTGATGTCAGGTAAGCCCTCAAGCCAGGTAAGAGATGTCAGGTTTTCTCTCTATACCAGGTAAGAGAGGTCAAGTTAGCCCTCTATAGGACACAGACACACACACACAGACAGGGTTTTGATAAAACTATGGTAGAATGATGATTGAAATGCTTGTACTGACTACAGTGATTACATGATTATAGTGACTGTGATGCTGTTTCTCAATACCTGTACACGAAAGTGTTATTATCCTCCCAAAGACAACAAACCCCATACTCAGTATAACACCTGCACAGAACCAGTGAGAACTGCACATACTGATAGGCTGATGTATAAGCCATGTGCATGTGAAGAATGCTAATCCACTGTATTCCACTTATGCTTGTTGTTAATATATTCCATTGTAAGCCTTGTGCTGAGCTAATGTATTTCCCTGTACTTATTGAGAAAGCTAAGCTAATATACTTTAGTGTGTCAGTCCTAAGCTGAGCCAGTGTATTTCAGTGTGTTTTGTTTAAAGCTAAATATACTTCATTGTGTTAATATATTCAAGTGTGTGGGTGCAGCTTTGAATAGCAGAGGCCTAAGTGAGGTGTGTTTGTGTGTGTGAGGTCCTTGTTGTGTGAATATGGGTGTGTTGGGGGGATTGGGTCCTGAGTTAGGTGTGTGTGTGTTTGGGGGTCTGGCGTCTGGGGTTCTGGGTGAGATTTAGAGTGTTTTCTTTCCTGCAGGACCGTACTACTGTCTGGGGCTGGGTCCTCTCTTCACGTACACACACTTTGTCTGCGTCGGCATCGGCACTGCCTGCAACTACTACAACCGTCGCTATGGCAGCACCGCCCGCGTCTGGATTCAGGGGAGGGAGACCCTCATCTTCAGCAGGTGCAGTATTTTAGTTGTAGCACACACTACTAAGGTGTCTTTAACAGGTGCCATACACATCCAGGTGTCTTTAGTAGGTGTAGCACACACACTAACGTGCCTTTAACAGGTGGAGTACATACTAAGGTGTCCTTAACAGGTGCGCTACACATCCAGGTGTCTCTAGCAGGTGCAGTACACACTAAGGTGTCTTCAGTAGCTGCGGTGCCCATCCGTCTTTAGCAGGTGGAGTACACATCCAGGTGTCTTTAGCAGGAGTACACATCCAGGTGTCTCTAGCAGGTGTCTTCACCTCTCACCAGCCATCTACCTATCCATCTCCAAATCATGTCTAACAAAAACTATATGATTGATCAGTCCTCCTTCGTCTTTCTTACGCTACCAATGGTTCTTACCTCCAATATTTGTGCCCATGGGGCATGTGACTTATATAATCCAGCCGGTATAGTCGCCACTGATTGAGCCTGAAGGGTTAGATAGGGCTGAAGGGTTAGATGGGACTGAAGGGTTAGATGGGACTGAAGGGTTAGATAGGGCTGAAGGGTTAGATAGGGCTGAAGGGTTAGATAGGGCTGAAGGGTTAGATGGGACTGAAGGGTTAGATAGGGTTGAAGGGTTAGATGGGACTGAAGGGTTAGATAGGGCTGAAGGGTTTGATGTTGATATCTGCACTGGAGTGAGTATGGATGCCGGTGGTGTGCAGGTCCTCTGCGGTGTACCACGTCCTCCGGAGCCCCAACTACACACTCCGCTTCGGCAGCAAACGAGGGCTGCAGTGTATCGGCATGGACGAGAGGGGCATCATCTTTAACAGCAACCCTGAGCTCTGGAGGAAGGTCCGCACCTTCTTCGCCAAAGGTGGCCACATACGCTACTTACAGCTCTTGTTTTATAGTATTGTTCAGCACTACTTCCTGTTTATACTAGAAGGCTATATCTTTCCCACTACTGTGCTAATTGAACCAGTTTGAAATCTAACGAGTGTGTCTGCACTAAGTGTACATCCCGAAGCAGAGTTTTGGTGCTGTGGGGGTGAATACATTCAGACGCTCAAACTAAGTAGACTTTCAAGCAGGGCAAGCCCATGTATTTGTGTGTGTGTGTGTGTGTGTGTGTGTGTGTGTGTGTGTGTGTTGCAGCCCTGTCAGGTCCTGGGCTGCAGAGGACTGTGGATGTGTGTGTGAGTGCCACCAATAGGGGCCTGGAGCAGCTGGATGCCTTCACAGACCCCACGGGACATGTGGACGTGCTGAACCTGCTGCGCTGCATCGTCTTGGATGTCTCCAATCGCCTCTTCCTGGGCGTGCCGCTCAACGGTGAGGAAACCAGAACACCTGAGCTCAGACCAGTGACAGCTGGAGGATGCACCCAACTTCAAACACCTTAGCCTGTTAACATAATAGCATTAAACACAGAAGACACCCAGGTCTGAGTCCACATGTTAACCTATTAGCATCAAACACAGTGGAGCAAATATGGTAGCCTTTTAGCACCAAACACAGTGGAGCAAATATGTTAGCCTCTTACCACCAAACACAGTGGAGCTGATATGTTAGCCTTTTAGCACCAAACACAGTGGAGCTGATATGATAGCCTGGCCTCTCTTCCCTGTTCCCATCCTCTTGCCCTGCAGAGAGGGATCTGGTGATGAAGATCCACAGGTACTTTGATAGCTGGCAGGCAGTCTTAATCAAGCCGGATGTGTTCTTCAAGCTGGACTGGATGTGGAGGAAGCACAAACACGCTGCGTGAGAAATATTCTGCTGCACCCTCACACACTTACAGTCTGCTTAACCCAGGACACAGCAAGTCAGTCACAGATCTGTGTGTGTGTGTGTGTGTGTGTGTGTGTGTGTGCGCGCATGACTCAAACAACATTTAATATGTATGTGTGTGTGTGTATCCTAAAGAACATGTTATGTGTGTGTCTGTGTGACAGAGATGTGTGCGTTCTACTGTTTTCAAATGCTTTTTTCAATTTGAGTTTTTTATGCTTTTATATCATGTATTTACTACATACCTATTTCACTTTTATGCTTTTGCACTTATTTTATCTTTTATGCTTTTATATATTGCCCTTTGCTTTTATTTTTGTGAAGCACATTGAATTGCCATTGTGTATGAAATGCGCTATACAAATAAACTTGCCTTGCCTCTAAGAATATGTAATAAGTGAGGTATGTGTGTGTATGTGATCAGCCAGGAGCTACAGGATGCCATAGAGGTGCTCGTAGAGAAGAAGCGAAGGCTGATTGCTGAATCTGAGAAGTTAGAGGTCCCGGACTTTGCAACAGATCTGATATTTGCCCAGGTGTGTGTGTGTTTGTGTCTTCTGTCACTACTTAGTTGTGTGTAACTGCTATCGGCTCAGTCGTGTGTGTGTGTCAGAATCGTGGTGAGCTGAGAGCTGAGGATGTGAGGCAGTGTGTGCTGGAGATGGTGATCACGGCTCCTGACTGTGTGTGTGTGTGTGTGTGTGTGTGTGTGTGTGTGTGTGTGTGTGTGTGTGTGTGTGTGTGTGTGTGTCAGAATCGTGGCGAGCTGGGTGCTGAGGATGTGAGGCAGTGTGTGCTGGAGATGGTGATCGCGGCTCCTGACTGTGTGTGTGTGTGTGTGTGTGTGTGTGTGTGTGTGTGTGTGTGTGTGTCAGAATCGTGGCGAGCTGGGTGCTGAGGATGTGAGGCAGTGTGTGCTGGAGATGGTGATCGCGGCTCCTGACTGTGTGTGTGTGTGTGTGTGTGTGTGTGTGTGTGTGTGTGTGTGTGTGTGTGTGTGTGTGTGTGTGTGTGTGTGTCAGAATCGTGGCGAGCTGGGTGCTGAGGATGTGAGGCAGTGTGTGCTGGAGATGGTGATCGCGGCTCCTGACTGTGTGTGTGTGTGTGTGTGTGTGTGTGTGTGTGTGTGTGTGTCAGAATCGTGGCGAGCTGGGTGCTGAGGATGTGAGGCAGTGTGTGCTGGAGATGGTGATCGCGGCTCCTGACACTCTCTCGGTCAGCCTCTTCTTCATGCTCATGCTGCTCAAGCAGAACCCTGCTGTGGACGACAAGATCATCCACGAGATAGACTCCACCATAGGTGAGATGGTCAACTCAAAGGTGAGATAGACTCCACCATAGGTGAGATGGTCAACTCAAAGGTGAGATAGACTCCACCATAGGTGAGATGGTCAACTCAAAGGTGAGATAGACTCCACCATAGGTGAGATGGTCAACTCAAAGGTGAGATAGACTCCACCATAGGTGAGATGGTCAACTCAAAGGTGAGATAGACTCCACCATAGGTGAGATGGTCAACTCAAAGGTGAGATAGACTCCACCATAGGTGAGATGGTCAACTCAAAGGTGAGATAGACTCCACCATAGGTGAGATGGTCAGCTCAAAGGTGAGATAGACTCCACCATAGGTGAGATGGTCAGCTCAAAGGTGAGATAGACTCCGCCATAGGTGAGATGGTCAACTCAAAGGTGAGATAGACTCCGCCATAGGTGAGATGGTCAGCTCAAAGGTGAGATAGACTCCGCCATAGTTGAGATCGTGAGATCTGCAATCATAGGTGAGATGGACAGTCATAGGTGAGGTGGTCAGTCAGAGGTGTAGTTTTCAGTCAGAGGTGAGATGGTCAGTCAAAAGGTGGGGTGGACTCTGCCATAAGTGGGACAGAAAGGCATAGGTGACATAAACAGGTGAGATAGACAGTCACAGGTCAGATGGTCAGTCACAGGTCAGATGGTCAGTCATAGGTGAGGTAAAAAGTCCTAGGTGAGATGATCTCCATCATAGATGAGACACACAGTCACAGGTGAGGTGGTATCTGTCACAGGTGAGATGGTCACTTACTGGTGAGGTGGTCTCTGTCACAGGTGAACTGTCATGAACAGTCATAGTTGAGGTGGACCCCTTCATACATGTAGGTGAGGTGTTCAGTCACAAGTGAGGTGGTCTTTGTCACAGGTCCGATAAACAGTCTAGGTAGTCACACTAGGTAGCTAAGTAGTCACGGGTGAGATGGTCACTCACTGGTGAGGTGGTCTCTGTCACAGGTGAACTGAAGGTGAAACAGTCATAATTGAGGTGGACCCCTTCATAGGTGAGGTGTTCAGTCACAAGTGAGGTGGTCTTTGTCACAGGTCCGATAAACAGTCTAGGTAGTCACACTAGGTAGCTAAGTAGTCACGGGTGAGATGGTCAGTCACAGGTGAGATGGACTCCTTCACAGCTGACAGACATGTTATCTGGTATGGAACAGATATAGAGGGACATACAGGGTTGGAGATGCAGCCATAGATATGCAGACATAAGCTCAGTCAAGGTCACACAGCCATAGATAAACATACATAAACTCAGTCAAGGTCATACCGCCATAGATATGCAGACATAAGCTCAGCCATTGGAGAGCTGAAGGAGACCATCCTCAGGGACAGGAAATGACTCCTCCCCCAGGAAGATGACTCCTCCTCCTCCATCTTAGTTATATCATGTGCTCCACACACTTACAGCTGATGATGTCATGGCTGCGTGTTTATGTTGGTTTCCCAGGTGACAGAGAAGCGCAGAACTCTGACATGCAGAGCCTAATGACTCTGGAGAGCTTCATCAACGAGTCACTACGCTTCCACCCCGCCGTCGACTTCATCATGAGGAGGGCGCAGGACGATGACATTATCGATGGCTACAAGGTGACCAAAGGCACTAACATCATTCTGAACATCGGACTCATGCACCACTCCGAGTTCTTCCCAAAGCCGCATGAATTCAACCTGGAGAACTTTGAGGGAAATGTGAGTATTTCTGTATGGCACACACATGCAGTCTTATGCATGCAGTTCCACACATGCAGTCCTACAGACTTAACCGTCTGAAGCTCCATGGCCCAGTATAAAATCCTCTAACAGACTGACACATTTCTGTCCTCAATATGGAATTCATATACCTGCAGTGTAATTGTAACTTAAAATTATAATCTTCACTTATATTTAACATTATATTACAGCAATTAGCTGTAGTTTTTAATTGGCCTAAATGTGTGTGTGTTTGGAGGTGGGGGAGCCTGTAATTCGAATGGTGTTATTGTTTAGACGTGTTGATAATTTGTACTTGTTGCCATGGGCACAGTACATGGAGAGCACATCCCACGCTGGTCTGAGGTGGTAGTCATGGCGACCTGTTGTACCGTCTGCAGGTGCCAAAGCGCTACTTCCAGCCGTTTGGCTGCGGGCCGCGTGCGTGCGTGGGAAAGCACATCGCCATGGTGATGATGAAGGCCGTCCTGGTGACGCTCCTGTCCCGGTTCAGCCTCTGTCCCCGCCGCGGCCGCACGCTGGCCACCCTCCGCCACACCAACAACCTCTCGCTGCACCCCGTGGAGGACCAGGACAACGGCCTCGCCATGCGCTTCGTCCCACGCAGCCTCCTCACACACACACCGCCGGGGGGGCTGGCGTGATTCAGAACACACACACACACACTGTGGCTAGGGGCTAGGCGTAATTCAGAACATAAGAAACACACATATACACACCATGGCTAGGGGCCAGGCGTAATTCAGAACATAAGACACACACACATATATACACCGTGGGTAGGGGCCAGGTGTGATTTAGAACAACACACACACACACACAGACACACACACACACACACACACAAACACACATGCACCCCTTGACTAGGGGCCAGGCATAATTCAGAACACACACCACACACACACACACACTGCCTGGGAGCCAGGCGTGATTCAGAAAAACATGCAGACAAACACACACACCTTGACTAGGGGCCAGGCACGATTCAGAACAACACACACACATACTGTACACCACACAAACACCTCATCTGTCTGCCAGTGATTCAGAACACACACACCAAGCACTTACAGTGCCAATATGTGACAAAAATCACTAAAGAAACTCATCCTGCTTGGATTTAATGTGTAGCACCAGCATTGCATGATAACTAAATAGTATGTGTGTAATATGTATAGAATTGCACAAAAGCAAAAGCATGTAATGTATTTAGCACAAAACACAGCACTCCTGCTCTCCTTTTCTGCTTGGCTTTATTTGTTTGATGGTGCAGCTGTTTCAGAAATGCTAATTTCAAACAAAATAAAATCTCAGTTAAAAGCCCTTTTCTTCTTGCTAGTTCATTACATTGGTAAACACACCACTGGACGCAGATATCAGTCTTGCACAATACTGCCTTAGGGCCAAGGGACATTAGGTGTACTAGGGACCTAGGAGACATGGGGCCAATATGAGTACTAGGGGCATAGTGGTGTTAGGGGCATTAGAGTGTATTAAGGGCATTAGGGACAGTAGAAGACATGGGGCCATGGGGGCATTAGAAGCATTAGGGGCATTAGAGGCATGTGGTATTAGGGGCATAGGGGTATTAGGGACATGGGACATTATGGGTATTAGGGGCATGGGACATTATGGGTATTAGGGGAAGTAGGAGCATAGGAGACATGGGGGTAGGGGGGCAATATGGGTATTAGGAGCATAGGGGCCATGAAGGCATGGGGGCAAGAGCATTACACTGCCACCAGGGGGCATAGTTTTCATCTCAGGCACAAATTCAGGCACCTGTCCGAATGTTCTCCCTCTCACTGCTGAGGTGCACGCTGTTAGTCTGCAGAGAGGCAGCGTGATTCTAACACATCAAACACTGCACATCTTTACTCATCACAGGAGTCCACTGCAGTTTCAAAGGCCAATGGCTTCCTCATGTTCGCTATTAAATACAAAAATACATTTCACCAAACCTCAACATGTGGACAACAAATACTGGTTAATAATAAAAAAAAACTGCATAGATCAAATAAAATTATTGCAAACTTTTTACAATCATTTACATTTTTAATAAAGTTGTTCTTTAGTGTCAGACAGGTGACAGCAGTGCCTCATGCTAAACCCAGCATTGCTGCAGACCGGGCCAATGGATGAGGGGTATGATGATGGCATGGGGTGTGTGTATATCTGTGAGTGTGTGTGTACTGTATAGACACTGTGGGTGTCCTTTGTTTGTCAAACACACACACACTGAAGTATTAAAAGCCATAAATAAGAATAATGCATGGAATGCCCATCCCTAACACTGCAGTCATGCCTGGGGTTGCACAGCACACACCAGTCTCCAGTCATCACCTCTCATCAGTGCCACTGTGTGTGTGTGTGTGTGTGTGTGTGTGTGTGTGTGTGTGTGTGTGTGTGTGTGTGTGTGTGTGCGCCAGGTGCACATCAGCCAAGTCTTTATTCATCCCCACTCCTCTCAGTCCCAGTATGTGTTGGCTAAGCACACAGTCTTTAGTGGTCAGGAACATGAACACACACACACACACACACACACACACACACACACACACACACACACACACACACACACACACACACACACACACACAGCATTTAGTGATCAGGAACACAAACACACACACACACACACACACACGCACACACACCCTTTAGTGATCAGGAACACACATACACATAGCCTTGTGTTTAGAAACACACACACAGAAACACACACATACGGGGACACAGACTCACACATATAAGAACACTTGGTGTTCCCACAGTGTGTTCACACTTCTTCTCGATGTCAGCAAAGTTCCATCTGTTCAATAGCCAGTGTCCCCATCACTGCTGAGTGCTGTTCCATAGCCAGTGTCCCCAGCACTGCTGAGTGCTGTCTCTTAAGACTGAAGAACCTGCTGAGTGCTGTTCCTTAAGACTGAAGCCATGTCCAGGGTTCCTGCTGCAAGCTGTGTGTGTGTGTGTGTCCTCAGTGCTCGTGCAGGACTCTCTGGCAGTGGTAAAGCAGGCAGTCAGGCAGGCCAGCCACCGCAGAGCGCAACCACACCGCTAGCGCCCCCCCATGGACACGGCAATGCAGCAGACACACCGCCCCCTTCAGCAGCTGACACGCCAGGATGCCCTCCGACCCTACCACGGCAGACACACACAGACACAGACACACACACACACACACACAAACACAGTTTCAGGAGGATGAAAAACATTAGAAGAATCAGGTGTGTGACATGCCTGACAATATTAAATCAGTTTTCAAAGGAGTGTGTGAGGTTAAGTGTATTAGGTGAGCTGAGCAGTATGTGTGTGTGTGTGTGTGTGTGTGTGTGTGTGTGTGTGTGTGTGTGTGTGTGTGTGTGTGTGTGTGTGTGTGTGTGTGTGTGTGTGACTGACCTATGATGTCCACTATGTGGAGGTGTAGTTTGTCTCTGAGCAGTGTGAGAGAGGAGCGGAGAGGGTCTGTGTCGGGGTGGAGGAGCTGCAGGTTCTGCTTGACGTCCTGGGAGATGGAGAGCCACAGGCGGCCGTACTCCTCCGTGGACAGTGGCAGGGGCCTGAGGAGCCCGGGGGACAGAAATCAATGCAACACAGCCACTTGTTATAACCATAGCAACACTAGGGGACAGGAAACCATGCAACACAGCCATGCGTTACCATAGCAACCATAGGGAACAGGAAATTGTGCAACACAGCCACAGAATACAATGCATTATTAAGACTTTTTAAGGGGACACCAGACCCCTGATTCAATACTCATACTAATGACATCAGTGTTCAGTATTAGATTAATAACTGCAGTATTCAGTACTAGATTAATAAATGCATTATTCAGTGCCAGATTAATAGCTGCTGTATTCAGTAGCAGATTAAATGGAGTATTCAGTACTAGATTAATGACTACAGTATTCAGTACTAGATTACTGACTGCAGTATTCAGTACTAGATTAATGACTACAGTATTCAGTACTAGATTAATGACTACAGTATTCAGTACTAGATTAATGACTACGGTATTCAGTACTAGATTAATAAATGCAGTATTCAGTGTCAGATTTATAACTGCAGAATTCAGTACAAAATTAATGACTGCAGTATTCCGTACTACACTCCTGACCCCAGTATTGAGTACCTGAGGAAGTCGGCCAGGGAGAGTTTGGTGCTGATGTCGAGAGTGTGTGTGTGTCCAGCCTCCTCCCTGTAGGTGACCGACCCCGACACCATCACGTGTGTGTGAGGCTCCTCCATCAGCAGTGTGTACCAACACACACTCACACCCTGCGCTGGCAGCCGCTCTACGGCGTTCCCCCTGAGGCTGGCCACCTGTGCACGACACACACACACCAATTAGACTCTCAGATTACAAACACAGGCACAGACCACACCTAGGAATCTCACACACACACAGGTCATACATACAAAGGTCTTATACTAACAGGTCATAGACGCTAATGTCTCACAGACACAGATCAGAGCCAGGTATCAAACACACACACACACACACACACACACACACACACACAGATCAGACCCAGGGATCTTACACACACAGATCACACAAAGAGGAGGGCCACAGAGCACAAGTGTCTCTTTTCTTTGAAGTGATATGTGCATACATGTGGGTGTGTGTGGTGTGTGTGAGGTGCATGTATGTATGTGTGTGTGTGTGTGTGTGTGTGTGTGTGTGTGTGTGTGTGTGTGTGTGTGTGTGTGTGTGTGTGTATGTGTGTGTGTGTGTGTGTGTGTGTGTGTGTGTGTGTGTGTGTGTGTATGTGTGTGTGTGTGTGTGTGTGTGTGTGTGTGTGTGTGTGTGTGTGTGTGTGCGGGCGGACCTTGAGTGGGTCGCACTGCAGTTCCAAAGAGACGTCCAGCAGAGCGGGGCCTGAGGCACCGGACAGGAGCAGCAGCAGCACCAGGGCATCCTCACGCTGCACACGGCAGCAGGACACACACAGCCTCTTGTCAGAGCTCAGGGGGGACACTTCAGAGCGGGGGAGGTCCCTCAGCTCCGGGGGGATGGGGTCAGAGGTCAGGGGGCAGTCCCTCAGCTCTCGGTGGGGCTCTGGGGTGACATCTTCCTCTCCACTGCTCTGGGCGGAGTCTATGGGGGGCGGGGTTTGGGGACACAGTGGGACCACCTCCATCCCTCCCATCAGTGACGACCACCTGGCCACTCCTGGTGCCGGCAACTCATTGGCTGTCATGACAGAAGGAGGGGCTTCTGGGTCATCCACCTCAGCCACCCCATTGGCTGCTGGAGGAACAGGCGTGTCCTCCTGTGTGTGTGTGCCATTAGTGTCAGTGCGGATGGGTGGGGCCCGGGAGCTCTGTGTGAGCATGAGAGGAGAGGCTGGGCTCTCCTCCAAAAGGGCGCTGTACAGGAAGTGGTTAGAAGGGTCCTGGCTGGAGTGGGAGGAGCCTGATGAAGAGGAGGTGGAGCCAAGAGTTGTGTGTTTCTTCCTAAACCGCTGAGAGGCAGGGCCTTCTGGCTTTCCCATCTGACCAAACAAGAACAGTAAACATACAAAGAAACCCATAAACACACACAAAAAAGGGTGATTTATATAGAGTATCTATGTCCCAGTCGTAGGTATGATGTAGGTTTTAACAAGGCGCCCACGATTTCAGTTGGGGGAACTCTCCCAATATACGGCTCTGGCAGCAGTGTCACTGCTTGAAAGGTGTCCAGTTGGGTTAGATGCCCCATTGATCTGATCATTGCCCCTTCACATCACTTTAGATAAAAGCCTCTGCAGAGTCCCCCTAAATCCCACTTCACTTGACATCGGCCTCTACTGTAAGCCATGGACCTCTGAAGAGGGGATAATACCTGCTTAAGGAGGCAAGTTAAGCAAGATGGATGTGTTATCAATACTCTCCCTGACTGATGCAGGCACAGTCTCAGCTCTACATTCAATCAATTGCCCAGTTTATATGATACACCCCCACCCCACATCACCCCTCCGCCCACAGAATGTGAGTGTGTATGATAATCCCCTAACCCCAAAGTGAGAGTGTGTCTGCTGATACACCCCCATACCACCCCCCCCCCCCCCCCCCCCACAACGAATGTGTCTGATACCAACCCCCCCCCCCCCCCACCCCCCCCCCCCCCCCCCCCCGACCCAACCCCCACAGTGAGAGTGTGTCTGAAACCCCTGAGTGCCCTTACCAGGCATGTGGAGTTGTGGGAACTGAGGCCTTGGAAGAGAGATGAGGCTAGCTGCTGTTTGTCACGCTCCTCCTTGGAAGGTTCAGCACTGGGGGGCGTCAGAGCGCCGCCGCCGCCCTCCTGGGGTGAGAGAGGAGGTGCGGGGATGCTGGTCTCCTGGGGGACCGAGGGCTCCTCTGGCCCCTCCCTCTGGGCCAGGTAGCCATCTTTACCCCACACCCGCCTCACCCCGTCCAGCCTCAGGGAGCCAGACCTGCAGGAAGAAACACAGCTTAGGGCTGGGACAACTATTAGCCTAACTATTAGACTAGCCGGCTTTGTTCATCTCTGTGGTAAGTGAGCATTAACTAAGCCTATTAGCCTGCTCCGACCATCTCTATGGTAAGTGAGCATTAACTAAGCCTATTAGCCTGCTCTGTTCATCTTTTTGGTAAGTGAGCATTAGCTAAGCCAATTAGCCTGCTCGGTTCCTCACTGCGATAAATAAGCATTAGCTAGCTTTACAATGCGAAAATTGAAGACTGGGGACAAATTAACATTAACCTACCCACCTCTGCAACAGGTTAACATGAGTCTCCTCAGTTCTACAACCAGTTAGCCTTACCTACTCTTCTACTGGGTTGTCATTACCCTATCTGGCTTTGTAGCAGGTCACTAGTATTAACCCATCCAGCTCTGTACTGCCTCAGTCATAGCCCTATTCAGATTTAACCCAGATATATGATAAATTAGCATTTTCCTACCCAGTTACTAACAGGTTACCATTACCCTAGCTGTGGCTCTGTACCAGGTAAATAGCATCCTGCCCAACTGTGTAACAAGTTAGCAATAATCTATCCACCTATACTGCCTTAGCAGTAGCACTAGCCAGATGTATGATGACTTAGCATTAGCCTACCCAGCTCTGTGTATAAGGTTAGCATCAGCTTACCCAGCCCTATGTATCAGGTTAGCATTAGCCTACCCAGCCCTACTGTATGTATCAGGTTAGCATAAGCCTACCCAGCCCTACTGTATGTATCAGGTTAGCATAAGCTTACCCAACCCTATGTATCAGGTTAGCATTAGCCTACCCATCCCTATGCATCAGGTTAGCATTAGCCTACCCATCCCTATGCATCAGGTTAGCATTAGCCTACCCATCCCTATGCATCAGGTTAGCATTAGCCTACCCATCCCTATGCATCAGATTAGCATTGGCCTACCCAGTCCTGTGTATGAGGTTAGCATTGGCATACCCAGCCCTGTGTGAGAGCTCCGTGCTGTGCCCTGAGAGGCCGGAGCTGATGGAGAGGAGGGTGGGGGAGTGGCGGTCGGCGATGCTGCAGGACGACAGGCTGAGGGGCAGGGACAGACCATATGGCTCCAGGGACAGGGCTGGGGATAGCATAACAGTCATTAGCGCAGACACACACACACACACATGCTAACAACACCTAATTACACTGTTAACATGTGCTAAATATATATGTTCTATGTGTGTTCATCCAAACAACCACTCCTTACTGTAGTAGTCTTTACTGCACGAGTCTTTACTGCGTGTGCTACATGAGTGTTTACTGCATGAGTCTTTACTGCGTGTGCTGCATGAGTCTTTACTGCATGAGTCTTTACTGTATCTGTACCATATGAGTCTTTACTGCATGAGTCTTTACTGTATGAGTCTTTACTACATGTGTGCTACATGAGAGTCTTTACTTTATCTGTACTGCATGAGTCTTTACTATTTGTACTGCATGAGTCTTTACCACACGTTTATTTACTGCATGAGTCTTTACTACATGAATCTTTACTCCCTCACACTCCTACCCTTCTCCTGCCGGAGCTCCTCCTGTCTCTGGTGGGGGGGCTTGTAAGGAGCAGCTCCTTTGGCCAAGGCCTCCGACACAAACCCATCTAGGAAGGACAGCGACGAGTCCACCTGAGAGGCAGGAACACGGCACTTACAAGAACACTCCATTTTGCCAGCACTGCTTGTTACAGCATGCTATAATGTGCGCCTACAGTATATCTGCAGGGTCGGTGGGGTTAAGTTAGGTTAGACAGGGCTGGGGTGATGCAGGGTTGGGGTTGGGTGAGGTGAGTAGGACTAGGCTGAGGTAGGGCTGGGGTGGGTCAGGTTTTGGAGTGAGGTTAGGTAGTGTGGTCCGCTGGACCAGCGTACCTCCAGGCCGGCCCAGGAGGCCCCACGCGGTAGCACCCTGGCGTGGAGCTCCGGGTCCTGGCTGAGTAGCTGCAGCTCCAGGGCCTGCTGCCGGAGCTGCGTGTCCAGAGATGAGCTGTGCTGCTGGGCCACGCGCTGCACCGGGCCTGGCCCCTCCGAGCCGACCGCACCAGAACCACCAGCGCTTAGCTTGGCCACGGCCGATAGGACCCAGCTCCGCGTGTCAGAGGTCAGCCCGGGTTGGTCCATCAGACGCACCAGCAGATCAATGACCAATGACGCACTCAGATCATCAATCAGGTGGGAGTACTCCCCCAACACCTGAGAGAGGAGAGGAGAAGAGGGAGAGGAGAGGAGAGAAGAAAAGAGGAAGAGAGGAGAGAAGAGAAGGGGGAGAGGAGAGGAGAGGAGAGGAGAGAAGAAAAGAGGAAGAGAGGAGAGAAGAGAAGGGGGAGAGGAGATGAGAGCAGAGCAGAGGCAGGGAGAGAGGAGAAGAGGAGAGAAGAGGAGAGAAGGTGGAGAGGAGAGGAGAGCAGAGCAGAGGCAGGAAGAGAGGAGGAGAGGAGAGAAGAGGAGAGGGAGAGGAAAACAGAAGAGGAGGGGGGAGAGAAAGAGAAAGGAGAGAAGATTAGAAAGGAAAGATTAGAAAGAAAGGGAAAACAACCCATGTGTGAGAAGTTGTTTTTTGCCTTCTTACCACTTCACTGGTTTAATGCTTGAACTATGAATGCTTGCTTTACTTTCCTGAACTGTCTGTGCATTGCGGTAGCACTGCGAGACAATGAGCAAGCATGAGACACATTGTGCACCTGCACTGCCAGCTAATGACCTGGAAGTATTGCTGAGGTAGGTTATTGGGATTGGTATGTGTGTGTGTGTGTGTGTGTGTGTGTGTGTGTGTGTGTGTGTGTGTGTGTGTGTGTGTGTGTGTGTGTGTGTGTGTGTGTGTTACGCACCCAGCTGATGACCTGTAGGTATTGCTGAGGTAGGTTAGTGGGGTTGGTGCATGTGTGTGTGTGTGTGTGTGTTACGCACCCAGCTGATGACCTGTAGGTATTGCTGAGGTAAGTTAGTGGGGTTGGTGCATGTGTGTGTGTGTGTGTGTGTGTGTGTATGTGGCGTACCCAGCTGATGACCTGTAGGTATTGCTGAGGTAAGTTAGTGGGGTTGGTGCATGTGTGTGTGTGTGTTTCTGTGTGTGTATGTTACGCACCCAGCTGATGACCTGTAGGTATTGCTGAGGTAAGTTAGTGGGGTTGGTGTTCAGCAGGGAGACGTACGAGTTCACAGCAAACATCCTCAGCTGCCTGTCATCCTCTTCACTGTCTGAACCTGCACACATGCATGCATGCACACACACACACAGATACACAAAAATACACACACGCATACGTGCACATACACACACACACAAACACATACACACACATAAAGTGACGCTGAGGAGAGGTAAAAACTAGAGAGAGAGTGAAAGAGAAAAAATGAGTGTGAGTGTGTGTGTGTATACACGTGTTTGTGTGTGTGTGTGTGGCATGTGCTGTTGGCCTACCCTCTGCCAGCAGTCTGAGGAAGTTGGAGGGGATGTCGGGTGGCATGAGAGCGCCCCCTAGTGACAGGACGCTGTTCATGGTCTCGATGAACCAGTGGTTATCTGGGGCATACGTGATACGCCATGGTGATAGGAACTCAACACCTCGAACACCAGTGTGCCAGTACAGCAACCAGCACATGAAACATGTTTGATGTCATCTTTTTGAGAAATCAGTGAAATATCACCATCATGCGCTACTAAAATGGTTTAGATTACAAAACTTCTGTCAGTGGATCAGGAAACTTCATCAGAGCCAGTACAAAAAGGCAGCCAGGGCCAGTAAGATGCTGGAAAAGAGAAGCACATTCCCCACGTCCTGCTAATAGCTCCCTAGACAGTCCTCAAGCAGAAAGGAGGGATACTGTGACTGAGTATGCAGTGGTGCCACCTAGTGGCCAAAAGGATATTTCTCTGCCAGCTCAGCAACTTTGGCTAGCAGGTCAATGATGGTGTAGTCGTCCTGACAGCCGCGCAGGAAGCCCAGCATTTTTTCCACAATCACGCGCACGTTCTGGGTGTTGGTGATGCGGAACAGCAGCTCCAGTGTCTGCAAGAGCACATCCCATCACAATGCACTTAGATCAGCACAGAAAACACAGTACACACACACACACACACACACACACACACACACACACACACACACACACAATACCGGAGATATCCACATAGAGCCCACACACTGTACTGGAGATAGAAACACACATACTGGAAACAGGCAGACACGACAGACACCCAGTCTGACCTCTCTCTTGATGATGAGGTCCGAGTGGTCTAGACATTCTATGATGGTCATCTGGTGCTGAAGGGCCAAATTGGCATCTTGCTGCACAACATACGTCAACGCCTTCAACCCTACACACACAAAACATACGACAAGGCCTTCAACCCTACACACACAAAACATACGACAAGGCCTTCAACCCTACACACACACACACAAAATATGTTAACGCCTTCAGTCCTACAACACACACACACATCAACGCCTTCCATCCTACAACATGCGCACACAAAACATACGTCAATCCCTTCCATCCTACAACACACACACACACAACATATGTCAACGCCTTCAATCCTGCAACACACATAACATACACCAATGTCTTCAACCACACACACAGACAACATCACGTCAACGCTTTCAACTCTACAACACACACACACACACAAACACAGTGATAAATGCCTTTACCCTACAAAACACATACACGCACACACACAGTGATGAATGCCTTCAACCCTACAAAACACACACACAACATACATCAACACATTCAACCCTACAACACACAAACACATACACACACAAATAGTGACCAATGGCTATGACACAACAAATATCACACACATACTGAACACAGCTTTTAATGCTACCAATACAACAAGCACTACACATATACTGTATACATGCACCCGCACTCACACACACCAACAAAATCCACACACTCCCACCCTCCAACCCTCCTTGCGACCTAAACACAGCAGGTTGGCATCACCCACCCCCACATCAGCTGGACACACACAAGGCCGAACCCTCACCCAGGTACTTGAGGTTGATCTTGGGCGACAGGACGAAGTTGCCGATGCACTTAGCTGCTTTCTCCAGCAAGTCTGCTCTAGGATGGATGGTGTAGATGGCCTTCACACACTCAAACAGGATGGCTGAGTACAGGGGAGAGAATAGGACACACACACACACACACTTACTTACACACAACTGAAGAAGGAAAGCATGTTACAAACTGTGATACCGGTACTGAGAAATCACCTGTTTTCCACTGTGATAAATTGCAACATGATCTTAAATAGTAAGCGACACTATGATAAATCACTACAACCTGCTATCTTAATACTGTGGTGGATAAATTAACTACACATCTCACCACATGTGATAATGAAAGAAACTACTTCATATCTTAACATAGGTGAAATTGTGATTGATCTTCCCATAGGTGATATTGTGATTCGTGTGTCTTACCATAGGTGATATTGTGACTGATCCTACTATAGGTGATACTGTGACTGATCTTACCATAGGTGATATTGTGATTGGTCTTACCATAGGTGATATTGTGATTGGTCTTACCATAGGTGATATTGTGATTTGTGTGTCTTACCATAGGTGATATTGTGATTGATCCTACTATAGGTGATACTGTGATTGGTCTTACCATAGGTGATATTGTGATTTGTGTGTCTTACCATAGGTGATATTGTGATTTGTGTGTCTTACCATAGGTGATATAGTGATTGATCTTACCATAGATGACATTGTGATTGATCCTTATGTGATATTGTAATTGATCTTACCATAGGTGATACTGTAATTGATCTTACCATAGGTGATATTGTGATTGATCTCAGCTCTTCTTAATGATTCGTCCAGGATGTCATACATCAACTCACTGGTGCTGAAACAAGAGTGAAGATCTTTTTAGACTGTCCTTTACATTACACATCTACATTTAACATCCGTTAGTCAAGTCTGTTCAATATAGCTGGCAAGCATCAGAACTTGTGGAAGCTTGATCATGCTCGCACGACACCGGAGCGATACAGAGTTGCCGCTGGTGCGTTCCTTACTGCTCTGCAACCTCGTACATCTCTGTCCACGAGTCCAAAATTCTCATCGGGTTGCAGGTTCTGTGTTAAACTTTTCTGTTTATCAAATTTGCCCGAAAGGAAAATTATGGTTTTAAAGATAATAGGTGCAATTTGCGGGAAATATAATTCACTCCGTTGCATTACAATATTATTGTAGTCGGCACAAGAGACTGTGGGAAAAAAAAATCGTGTCGCGCTCAATTTCACTGCGTCGGTCAGGTTACGATATACAACAGTAATTTCTAGGATGGCTAAGGGTGCAGCAGAGTGCTGGTTATTTACTCCACCACCCACATTTTTGCTACTGCCGCAGGACTGAATCTGTGACCCTCCAATCCCAAGATCAACTCCCTAACTATTCTCCCTAACATTTCCCAACTGGAGGCAGCTATATGCTCTCTTGGCCATAATGTCAACCACATCTGACCTGTGAAGAATGTGCTGTGTGTAAATCTTGTGGTTTTTACAGCTTCATCTAATGAATAGCATCTTTCATACAGTCTTTCTTACACACACACACACACATACACACTCACACAATCCGAACTGTGCTGGATTCATGCATCTCTCTCTCACATATCTTTAGTCCTGACTGTACTGAACTGATACTTCACACACACACACACACACACACACACACACACACACACACACACACACACACGCACACACACACACACACACACACACACAGCTACCCACGCACACACACACACCTCTGGTCATCCTTGCCCAGCAGAGCGAGGATGCGCAGCAGCTGTATCTGTAGCCATGGGGCAGGCACGCTGTGGTAGTTGAACTCGACCGGAAGTTTTCCCCCCACCACCTGCCTCAGGATGGTCACGAAGCTGCCCGCCAGATCCCTGTAGCCCTCCGGGCTCTCCTGCCCATTCAACACACACACACACATACATACACCTCTCAGTCACTACTAATACACACCTCAGTGCTTGATACATATACAGTGATCCCCCGCTGTAGCATGAGTCACCTTCCGCGGTCCCGCTATATCCCAGATTTTTTTATTAATATATGCAAGCTATGTCACTATGCATGCTAAATTATAATTTATGATAGTTATAATGTAACACATAAATATTGATTAAAATGCAGTAATAATTCCATAATACATACAGGAAATGTATTAAAACAGCATGTGGAAGGGGTATTTTAAGCCTTAAACTATGAAATAAAATGCTTTCTTTATGGTCTCGCTACATTGCAGATTTTCACCTACAGCAGTGGGTTCTGAAACGTAACTATCGCAGTAGACAGAGGATCACTGTATATAAAATATAAACACATAATTAATTGTGTGAGAGAGCATTAGTAGTGGGCAGGCCTACCTTCACCATCTAATGAACATATATAAATATATATATATATAAACATGTATTAAAATATATACACATACATAACATATAATGAATTGGATGGGAATGTGTTCCAACCTACCTTGATCATCTGAAGGTATATGTGCAGGGAGGCGGCCATGACACCAGGGTCCTTGTCACACAGGGCCTTCCGGAACCTTCTGTGGATGTGCTGCACCTGAGTAGGCGCCACCAGGGAGAACTTGTAGAGTGCCAGAACTGCCTTTCGCCGGACCATCTCCCTGGCAACCACAACATCACACCACCGTCACCCACAATCACACCACTACCATCACTCACTTACACACACTGATGCTCCCATTGTTACAAACGTGCGCACACACACACACACACACACACACACACACACACACACACACACAGTGATGCTTCCACTATTAAACCACCACACACACTCACACACACCGCCTGCATAAGCCTTACTTTGGGTGAGTCAGCTTGTCCTCAACCAGTGGAAGAATAGCTGGGATCATGTCTTTGGGGAACATCTGACTCACAACAGTGAGAGCCATACACACTTCAATTAGGTTTGTGCTCTGCAGATCCTACAACACACACAAAACATTTCAAACACTTAAAAAAAATCATTAACAAACATACCAATAGAAACAGTGCATACACACACAGGCATGCACGCTCGCACACACACACACACACACACACACACACACACACACACACACACACACACACACACAAGACACTGACCTTTAATACTGTGTTGACGAGAAGAAGCAGCAGCTCATGGTTTTCATTGAGAAACAGAGACACTGCGAGGTAACCTGAGAACACACACACACACACACACACACATACACAGTGATGAGGCTGACAGTGTGGAATGCACATGTCTACCTTGAGATTTCCATACGAAATACAGTCATTACACCAGGCTGTTATGAACCCTCTTACGAACTCACAAAATTTCAAAGAAAGAGGATTCTGCATTAGGTTTATGCAGAGGTGGACATTCCAAGTCAATGGAACAGCTGATTCCAATTAGCACACCTTTTCAGCCAGGTAGCTAATTAGTGAAATCGCCTGTGTTAAGAGCATGCTGATATCCAACTTTTGTCCCTCTCCTGTGTAAAATAGACACCACCTCACCACAGAAGCCAGCCACCTACTGTCTTGTCTAACTCCTGTGTAAAGGACAGAGGCCCCCTACCTCCTCTCTGACAAAGGCCAGCCACATACTCTTGTCTAACTCCAGTGTAAAAGACAGAGGCTACCCACCTCCTCTCTTCACCATCAACCGTGGAAAAGACAGAGGCTACCCACCTACTCTCTTGTCCAGGCCAGTGCCCTGCTGTGCTAGCTTGATGGCGTGGATGTAGCTGCAGTCGGCCTCGTACCCCAGCATCTCGCAGTAGACGCTCCGCACCATCGCCTCCCGCATCTGCCGCTGGAGAAGCACAGGCCACGTTCAGAAGAGCACGTAATCATAACACACCCACCACACATTACAGCGGCAGAGCTGACCACATCAGGGACAGCATCCAGCACACAGACAACTGTATCCACGCACTCCGTAGGACAAACTGTTTCATAGGTTGTGTCTGCTCCATGGCCTCAAAGCTGGGTTCATTTCTCACCATTAACGTACTTCACCTTCACACTGACACACAAACTGACACAGCTAAAGGGAGGTGTGCCTGCTTACTTGACAGTCACTATATCCAGACTATTCGTCGTATCTAAGCTTTCGAGTTTAACTCACCATAGTCGTGTTGGGGGATGAAACCTGTTCCTTAATGGCGGCCAGCTCTCGCTGAATGAGTTTTTCTTCTTCCTGGGACAGACAGACAACACAAACAACATCATCCTAAACTTGAGCTGGGTACGCTGTACAATGGCTAACGGTACTTGGAAGGGGATTTCAGCATAGCTAACATGGGATAGCAAAGTGGCTAATGTAACTAGCTAGCTCACTACTTGGAATAGCTGTTTCAATATTCACGCATGAATCGGCGCTGACAACACAGCAGACGTTACTCACATGCTTGGATGTCAGTTCAGTTATACTTCTGATTAAATTCCCCAATTTTGTAGAGGAGGAAAGTTTCCCGGCTCCTGTTTGGGAGTCCAAAGATAGCAGACCAGGGAGAGCAGTGAGAGTTTTTTCAACGACATCACTCATTGCAGCCCCAAAACAGTGAAAAACAGGGTAGACTAAAAGTAGATACACCTAGGCTACGAATCACACGAATGGTTCAACGAAATGATACGAAACATTTTATCTGCAGCCTGATACACATCCTATGTTGACAAAGTACCCACACTGTCCAGCCATAGTTTCTGACAGCGCTAAATGTATGTGATGTCACTTCCGGTACATGGTCTCTACTTTTGTGCCAATCAAAAGACACGCATACATACAATAAATAAAAACAAAAACAGACACTTAAGCTAAATAAACAATAAAAGTAATACGAATCCATGCGTGTAACAAAAAAAAAACAACTAAAAAAAAAAATAAAAAAAAATAATAATAATAATACACTGCACACGTCTGCTCATGGTGTCTACTGAACAGGTTACCACCCATCCTAGCTGTAGGCTATACAAGGATAGAAGGATACAAGGAGTTTTATTTGTCACATGCATAGACATACTGGGTAGTAGGACATGCAGTGAAACTGTTGATTGTGAGTCTAGACTGTGCATGGGAAGTGGGGAGTAAAGTGCGTAGAATGCATTTGGGGGGGGGGGGGGTGACTACCATAAGAAGGGCAGAGGTAGAAAAAAGGTGAAGGGGGGTGGGATAAAGTGCATAAAGTGCAGTTATGGTTGGGAGGAAGGACTGGCTGTGGTGGCAGATGACGGGCTGTGGGTTGGGGGTTGCACTGCGTGTGCAGCTGACAGCACTGAGGTGGGGTTGGACAAACGTGTGTGGAGAGGGCTGGGGAGCAAAGATATGTGCTGTGTGCGTGTGGGAGAGGGGAATATATGCGTGATATATGCGTGATATATGCGTGATATATGTGTGCTATATGGTCACACACTGATGTAACAACATATCTATGGGTATGCATTCAAGGAGGTGACAGGCCTGTTTAAAGTAGGAAGTAGGGTGCTCACAGTGAGGGGGGTTTAATGTGGGGAGTCTGTTAGTAAGGAGTCAAGAGTAAGGCCTATTTAAAGCAGGAAGTACTGTCAAAAAGCAGAGAAATGCCTATCAAATGTAAGAAGTATTGTCAAAAAATAGTCCAGAGTAAGGCCTATTTAAAATAGGAAGTAGTCTATTGTCAATAAGCAGTTGAGAGTAAGGGCTTATTAAAGCATGAAGTATTGTCAAAAAGGAGTTGAGAGTAAGGGCTACTTAAAGTAGGAAGTATTGTCAAAAAGCAGTCCAGAGTGAGTCTGCAGTAGGGCAGATGCTAAAGACACAATCTGTTGCTATGTGTTAGGCTACTATGGGTAGGCTACATGGTTGCACTTAAACCATCTTAATTTTTTAAACAATATTATTGCCATTACATTCACTTTTCACATGAGCCCTGGTGCCATTGGTGTACTGTTGTAGATCTAGTGAATTTGGTAGGAAGGTGATAGCTGTCTGTATTAAGGAATGTTTTTGCTATCTTGAGACAACCCATAAATAAGATATGAAGAAAAAAGTTACAAAGTGCACAAAACACAGGTTCTTGAGTAATCTTTAAAAGATATTTATTCGCGATATTTTACAGTTCAGTTTTTTTCATGATCAAGGACAAACATTCTGTAATTCAGTAGGCTACAATAACAGATCGGATATATACATTCAACTACAATACATAACAGTTATTACAGAAATCAGAATAAGGGTGTAATAACACAACTGAAACCATATTTACTTTGTGTAGCGTTATAATGTTCAGTAATACAAAACTGTGTATATTGGCTATACGAATTGAAGATTGTTTTTCTACAGTCTGACAGAATGGTAAACACACACAACACAACAGAATGGTCCACGTGAGCAGAGTACTTCGGGGAGAACTGCCCTGGAGCACAGGGACACCTAAAGCTGAGTGGACCTCTACGTGACTAATCTTAACCTTTACACGCCCTCTTCATGCAATATCTCTGTGCTACTCTCATTTCAAATGGTCTGCCGGCAACTAGTAACTCGCCCGGTAGCTACAGTAGTCTGTCTGTGCTGAGGTACCAGAGGAGAGGAGTTCTTTATTACTGCACCACTGCACATTGGTATACTGCATCTGCCATTACAAAGACTGCGCTGGCAACAAAGACATTCCTACCATTGTGTTTCTACAGATCTACTGGCCCATACAGATACCACTAGTAGGACTCACAGCAGTCGATATCAGACAATCTGGTTCTGTAACTTAAATTGTCATCTGCAGGAAACTACTTTGTTTCTCAGCAGAGATACAGCTGATCAGACTGTGATGTCACACAACCCAGTGGAGGGAAGAATAGATCTACTAGTTCTGCAGTTCTACTGACTGATCTAGCCCTATTCCTCCATGATTTACAAATGAACAGAGACCTGACGATATAGGTGGTGATAGTCGAATCTTCTCCTTGACACACACATACACACACACAAGGTGATTATACAGTTTTCACACAGGATACTCAGGCCCAGATCTGTAAATGAAACAAAAAAACACCATAAACAGCAGGAAGGCATGTCAGCATACTTTATCATTGCATTGCGAGCATCTTTGATTAGTCAAGGCCTGTAGGTCTCGAAGGAAATTATTTAAAACTATTTATAAATTATTCAGGCTCCTCACTCAAAGTAAACTTATTTACGTTTGTCTCCCAGACTAACGACAAGCTCATATCCATCACTCATAGACTATGTATTCTGGGTAACGTGTCACAGTTAGATTGGCTCACCCGTACAGTAAATCTCCAGGAGCTAGAATATCTCACTCATACAGTACATCACTATTAACTCTCACCTGTAAAGTAAAGCGTTAGGAGCTCTATTGCCCGACCCGTAGAGTAAAGCTTTAATGGTTCTATTGCCCAACACATAGAAAAAAGCATTACGAGCTCTATAGCCCACTCATACAGTAAACCCTTAAGGGTTATACTGCCCCACCCATAGACTATAAGTTCTATTGCCCCCACCCGTAGAGTGTGGTCCCAGGAGCCAGTACAGAAGGACGTCCCGTCTGGAGAGACCCTGAGGGTGCTGACGCGGTTCTCGTGGCCGAAGAGGATGGAGACGCGCGTGCCTTTCAGAACGTCCCACACGTTGATGGTGTAGTCATTGTAGCCTCCAAACAGCAGCCGGCCTGTCCACAGAGGCAGAGATTCATCAACACACACACTAATCACACATACATTAATCACATAGCATTTCAATTAGATTTCAGCTTCATGTTTTTACTAGAACACTGTGTGACTTGAGCTTACAGAGTTACTAACTAAATGATGGCGTTAAGGCGGTGGTAGTTTGCTGTCAGGTTACACACACACACACACACACACACACACACACACACACACACACACACACACACACACACACACAAGAGCTCTCTCACCGCTGAGTGAGAAGTCGACGCTGGAGGCCCCAAAGATGATGCTGTCTTTGGAGTAGATGGCCACCTCTCGGTCAGCACGCAGGTCATACAGACGGCACTGCAGTAATATAGTCACACACACATAGTAACAACTTGCACTACACTAGAAGATGATGATCAGCACATAACTCAACCACAGAACCCAGCAATGCCACCATGACCCCTATCTTTGGGCTGAGCTAAACTTACGGTTGCGTCATCAGAGCCAGAGGCGAACGCATCTCCACTGGGGTAGTACCTGCAGGGCAGAGACAGAAAGCATATGGGAAGATACGTCACTCGGATCATTACAGGAAGCATATGAGGACATTACAAGCATCATTACAGGAAGCACATGGTGACATACATCACAGGGATCATTACAGGAAGCACTCGGCAATCTCATATCTCTAATTAAACACAGCACTCTCATAAGGAGGCCTATTGGACAAAGGGGTCTCAAACCTCTGCTAGTCTCACATCTGTAGTGATGCCACATCTCTACTGCTGTAGTCTCAAATGATTGATCTCACAGTCGTGAGTGTGTTTTCTCAGCTGTTGATATCAGATTCCTGAATGTGTGTGTTCTCACCTGACGCTGTTAATGTCGGACTCATGAGTTTCAAAGGACTGGATACACTGGCCCGACCTCATGTCCCACACTATGGCCTTCTTATCGCAGCCCTGCCACACACAAACACACACATTAAATTACAAGACATTAATGCCACACACACACATCAGTCTCAGTGTGTTTATGTTTCGATGTATCTAAACAGAGAGCAGTCATGAGTGTTTGTATATATGCGTATTTGTGTGTGTGTGTGTTTAGGTGTCTAAATAGAGGATAGTCGTTCGTGTGTGTGTGTGTGTATTTGTGTCCTTCTCACCCCTGAGACGAAGGTGTTTCCGGTCTCTGAGGGGGCCAGGTCCAGGCAGAGCACGTCGGCAGCATGTCCATGGAAACTCTGCAGCAGCTGCCCACTCTCCACGTCCCACAGGGCACAAGTGCCGTCCCCGCTGGATGTCAGGATCTGAGGGAACGGCAGCACACCATACTCACTACTACACCATTTTCACTATTACTCCATACTCACTATTACTCCATGCTCACTATTACACCATACTCACTGTTACACCATACTCACTACTACACCATACTCACTACTACACCATACTCTTTACTACACCACACTCACTACTACACCACACTCACTATTGCACCATACTTGCTATTACACCATAGTCACTGTTACACCATACTCACTACTATACCATACTCACTATTACACCATACTCACTATTACACCATACTCACTGTTACACCATACTCGCTATTATACCATACTCTTTACTACACCATACTTACTATTACACCATACTCTTTACTACACCATACCTGTTATTACACCATACTCGCTACTACAACATACAATTCCTTATTACACAACCACCACAACACATTATTACACCATCACAAAATTATATTACACCGCTACAACATAATATTACACCACTACAACACATTATTACAGCACCACCACAGCCCCTTGTTACATCACCACCACAACACGATACTGCACCGTCACAATACGATATTACATCATAACAACACCTTATTACACCACCACAATCACAACACAATATTACACTATCACCACAGCCCCTTGTTACAACATCATCATGACACATTATTACACTACCAGAACTGTTATTACACCATCACAATACGATATACCACCACGACATTGTATTACACCATTACAACACATTATTACACCATCATCACAACCCCTTATTACACCATCACCACAACAACATTATTACACTACCAGAACTTGTTATTACACCATCACAACATGTTATTACACCATTAGTTGCATTGAATTTGCATTCAGTATATTAGCACTATTCATTTCGCTAGACTCTTGGATATAACACACACTCCCACTTTATCCATAAAATCTTTCAAATATAATCCTTACTTTCACAGCATTCATTATACCAACACCATTAGTGTTACCAGACTCACATATACAGCAGCTCTCTCATGGTGCCATGGAACCACTGCTCTTACAGGAGTGCATACAACTCCCATTACCATTCAGTAAGGAAAAGAGAACGGACCAGCTAGTATCCTATACTAACATTCTTTTGTTAAAGTTCTCTCTGCTAACATTTCCCCTGATAGCATTCTCTGCTTGTATTCTATCTGCTTACATTCCCCCTGCTAGCAGTCTCTCTGTTAACATTTTCTTCACTAACATCCAACTTAAAGCATTAACTGTATGCAAAGTCAGATCCACCAAAGAGGAAAAGGTGTGACTATGCTGTCTGGAAGAATCGGGGCTGTCTGTGTGCGTGTGCGTGTGCATGTGTGTGTGCATGTGTGTGTGTGTGTGTGTTAGAGTAAAGAGCGTTGGGTGTAAAAGCACATCCTGTCAGCTGCACTTAGGGATTTAACAGCTGTGCCTCAGCCTTTGCTCTCTGCCTCTGTGTGTGTATGTGTGTGTGTGTGTGTGTGTGTGTGTCTAACAACTCTGCCTTAGCCTCTGTTCTCTGCCTGTGTTTTGTGTGTACAGTATGTGTGTTGTCAGATAACACACTGGTGGCATACAGACTGAGATTAAGGCTATAAATAGGTCTGGCTACTGTAGCTGTGGCTATTCATGTGACTGACTGCTTTATAAGGAGGGGGAGCTGTCTGTGTCGATGCATTATTAATCAGCACTGAAGCTCTACAAGACCTCCTCTCAAACAGCCTTCTTCAAATGACCTCCTCTCAAACAGCCTTCTTCAAATGACCTCCTCTCAAATAGCCTTCTACAAATGACCTCCTCTCAAACAGCTTTCTAGAAATGACCAGAGGCGGACATCCCGGGTTTGGAAAGTAAAAGTCCTGCCACATGTTTGTTCCAGCCAATTCATTTAATCAGGTGATCCTAAATAGCACTACTTTTCAGGTAGATGAACTAGTTAGTAAAGTCACCTGTGTTAGGAGCACAGGCAGAAGAAATACATTGCAGGACTTTTACTTTCTGAACCTGGGATGTCCGCCTCTGGAAATGACCTCCTCTCAAAGAGCTTTCTAGAAATGACCTCCTCTCAAACAGCTTTCTAGAAATGACCTCCTCTCAAACAGCCTTTTAGAAATGCCCTTGGGTTCTGGAGTTAAACACCTTCCCTGTTCACAGTACTCAGATCTGTGGGGTCCAGGTGATATAACTGCTAGGCTGAGGCGTCATTCAGTAAAGCTGAGACACCTGCGCTATCATCAGCACAGACTCACACCCAATGGTTAAATTGGAGAACTTCGGTGTAAAATGAAAATTGGCATATTAAAACATCATACCGAGTTGGTATGTGTACTGGGGAGCAAATCTGATTTAGCCTGTTGCATTCAGAGTTTAATTATTTTTTATCGTTTGTCCCAGAAGGCTAACAATGGAAGTGGTAAGTGCCCTCAGACGAAGCATGACGACTACGCTATTTTTAAACCATTACAACAGCTCGAAGGAACTCCACACTCCATCGGTAGTACAACACAGGTCCTGACATTAAAAACAAGGCACTGAGAACTTTGTAAGTGTACACAACATTTATTAATAAAATAGTTTTGACAGGCAGTACCTTGCTGTAGTTTCTCGTCGCCGCCATGATGAAAGTCCGCACAAGTCGATTGAGGAACACGAACCAGCAGGAAGAATAGGAGAAGAGGTACTACAGTCGACTTGTTTGGACTTTCATCATGGCGGCGACGAGAAACTACAGCAAGGTACTGCCTGCCAAAACTATTTTATTAATAAATGTTGTGTATACTTAAACATTCTCAGTGCTTCGTTTTTAATGTCAGGGCCTGTGTTGTACTACCAATGGAGTGTGGAGTTTCTTCGAGCTGTTTTAATGGTTTAAAAATAGCGTAGTCGTCATGCTTCGTCTGAGGGCACCTACCACTTCCATTGTTAGCCTTCTGGGACAAACGATAAAAAATAGTTAAACTCTGAATGCAACAGGCTAAATCAATTTTGCTCCTCAGTACACATACCAACTCGGTATGATGTTTTAACATGCCAATTTTCATTTTACACCGAAGTTCTCCTTTAACCCCTTTTTGTGAGGCCCAATCTCTCCCACACTTATATGTTTGAGTTTAAGTGTCTTTGAGGGCCATTCTCTCTGTCACCTGTATCTGTGTTGAAGGTTTTTGTGAGGGCGGGGGTCTCTCACAGCTGTACATATGGGTTGTGTTCGCGAGAACTAGTCTCTCTCTTACACCTGTATGTTTGCGCTAAAGTGTGTGTGACGGCTGGTCTCTCACCTGTATCTGTGCTTATGTGTCTGTGAGAGCTGGTCTTTCTCACCTGCATGTCAGAGTTGGTGAAGCTGCAGGCGGACAGATAGTTGGTGTGCATGGCCACAGACTTCTTCTTGGCCGCCAGGTTCTCATTCTTGTCCAATGACAACGGATACACCGAGCACTTATTATCCAGACCACTGGGCAACACACACACACATACACACACAGTTAAGGTCATATAGGGTACCATTGGGGAAAATAGAATGAAGAAGAGAGCAGAGGGGAGGATGGGAGATGAGAGGAGAGGGACAAAGCAGAGGAGAGAACAGAATAACAGAAGAGAGGGAAGGAGAGGAGAAGATATCAGAAGAGAGGACAGGAGAGAAAAGCAGAAGAAAAGAGAGAAAAGGAGAGGAGAACAGTGGAGAGGACAGGAGGGGGGAGAGCAGCAGAGGAGAGGGGAGAGAATGGAAGGGGAAAGAAGAGGAGAGAAGGAGACCAGAGATAAAAAGAGAGAAGAGAAGCAGAGAAGAGAGGACAGAACAAAAAGAGCAGAAGAGAAGAAAGAAGACAAAAAAGCAGAGGAAGCAGAGGAGAAGAGAACAGCACAGACACTTACCCACATGCCACTGCACAGCCCGATGGAGCATAGGCACAGGCCATCACCCAGGTACAGGGCATCGTCACGGCATGCTCCTATACACACACACACACACACATACACACAACACATTGTCGAAATAACAGAGTACATATAACATTTCACACAACACAACTCCGACACAAAAAAAACACACATTGACACACACCCAGAAGAAAAGCACATACTGTACACACACACCATTACATACTGTATACACACACCATCCCATATTGTGTACACGCACCATCACATACTGTACAGACAAACCATCAGCTAACAGAAAACCTGAGCTCAATTGTACACCAAATTGACGTGAGTCCTTTATTTCCTGGCTGGCATACTACACTACACATTGTGTTTGCTTCAGGGAAGCTCTAGCCCTGTCTGTGAGCTCTGTGATGATTTGCATGCATGGGCTTCAGAAAGGGGGTGGAGTCCACAGTTTTGTGTGACAGAATTATGTGGTACATAATTGCATAAGATACTGAGCGCAAGTCATGCTTACCTTATTGGTGGTGAAGGCATCCCACACAATCACTTTTCCGTCCTAAACAGAGAGACAGAGAAAGACCATCAGTCTTGCTGTCACAAATTCGTTGCTTTGGTTTGCTTCATTGTATTATTCCAGCGCATACTATTCATAATCAGCACCACGGACAGAGGCAGTGCGAGCAAGGATGGATGCTGGAGGGGATATTACATCACAGTCACGGTCTGGTATCTGCCTGCTCACCTGAGACGAACTGACAATCCTCCTCTTGTCCTTGCACCAATCCATGCACAGAACCTTATTCCCGTGGCCCTTCAGAGTCCTGCGGGTTTTCATGACAAACTGTCCCAGCGCCTCCACCTTCTCGGCCACCTGGTGAACTAAGGGGCGACGAGAGCAAACGCATCCGGTCGGTACTAGTGCGAGCACAACAACCATGGGCCCCGCAGACAAGGTTTTTAAAGTTTAAGATGAAAACTTGACAAACGATTATGATAAGAATTATACCAACACGTTTTCACCCACAAGGACGATTACTGGATAATCACATCGCCTCAACACCTCTTTAAGTGTCGCATAAGTCATTCCTGGGCAGAATCTCGTTATGTGCCCTTGTTACCTGCTGGAGTGGAACAAATTCGCTTCGGAAAATATAAATTAATTATGGTGCGACTATAACGCCATGAAGCCCATAGGATATTCAGGAGATGGATGAATAAATTTAGTGTGAGATTGTTTACTTGTCAGTGATGGATCTCTATAGAAATAGAGCCGTGTGAAAAGACCACTCTTACGAGAGGAAGTAAACAGATTGCCATCTATGTGAATCTCGTCTCGATCCGTTACAGAATGATGTGATTTCCCAGGCCCTCACGTCTCCAGTACTCACGTTCGACATCGTGCAGCTTGGCTCTCTCCTCCTCGAGCTTCGTCTTAAGGTTATCCGACTCCGTCTTGAGCGTCGCGAGCGTCTCGTTGGGCTGCAGTTCCTGTGCAGCCATCTTAGCGAGCGTGTGCTGCTAACTAGAATATGATGAGGCGTATTATTACTATTCCACCGACCGCTTGCAGCCTGGAAAAGGCTTACCAACAGCGGACTCTCAGCTGATGCTGAGCGCGCTGACGTCACCGGGAGGAGGATGCTACGGCTGCATCCAGCGCCGACGGGCTGCTGTGCTCCTAAGCACTCGGTCCTAATGGCAGAGGGGCTGTGCTCCTAAGCACCCTGTCCTAATAGCGCGGCTAATGAGTCTTCCGGTACAACACAGAGCCCTCTTTGACATCCAACGATCAGTGCGCAGTAACAGAGACTCTGAACGCTGCTTTTAACAAACATAGAGAGCGCGCAGAAGGCAGGAGCAGGAAGGCTCCGGCAGCAATTCTCCCGTGGCCTCCGTAATGCACCCGGATGTGCTGCTATCTTAAGAGGATTTACCACCCCACTTCACCCATTAAGGGCCAGCGGATTTGGAGACAGAGAGAGAGAGTAGTTCACTATATCAGGGAAAGCGGATGGGGCTGAAATCATTCACTCCGAGACAGACACAGGCAAAATGCAAAAAAATATTTAATTATTATTTTATAGACTAACAACTACTGAAATACTACCATTTAATACAGTCTGCTTTCAGTGTTCACAGTCACATCTCTCCAAAGTAAAAGGGTCCCGTTTCTCTGGTACACAGTAGCAGCCCTGGGCCCATATGGTACAGTAGCAGTTCCACTCACAACTCACTCTGTCTGTTCTGCCACAGAGGACTAGTGTGCAGTAGTATAACACATGATCACCATCCTAGGGGTACCCTCACCTGCCCCTCTGGTGTGTGTGTGTGTGTGGGGGGGGGGTTCAAATGTGGGTGGCACTTTCCGTGTGAGTGTGTCTGAGTGTGTGTTCCTCAGATGAGTGTGTATTAAGACTGCCTTAGATGAGTGTATGAGGCTTGTTCCTCAGGTGTGTGTGTGAGAAGTGTTCCTTGGTGTTGTAGAGATGTGTGTAACTGCAGCATCTCAGGGGTGTGGTGGGAGACGTGTGTGTGAGTGTGTGTGTTAAATGCGTGTGAGGAAGGATAGGCGTAGGCTGGTTGGGACCTGCAGCAGCTCCAGGGCGTGGGGGGAGGGGTTGAAGGGGAAAGTGACCTGGAAGTGATACTGAGTGTCCAGCATGAGCTGAGACGACCCGTCCCTCTCCTGCAGCAGCGCCTGCAAACACACACACACACACACACACACACACACACACAGGAGAGTCAGACACTCTGGACACAGACACCGTAATAAAGGGTTAGCACTGTATCTCCACTATAATTGGTCATAAAGTTTCCAGTGTGTCTGTGAAAACACAAGGACTCGGAGACCGGATGTTCAGCAAAAACTGTCTTTACTGCTGAGTGTAATATACAGGTACATAATTGTAGGTGTGTAAGACAACCTATACCGACCACTGGCGAAACTATTTTTAACCACAACCTCAGAAATTAACAGTGTTGTTCAGTGTTCAAACTAACACACGACACAGAATAAAATGTTCGCAAAGTGATGCTGAACTTGTCACACTAGGAGAGAATTTGCAGTACATGCACTTCACTATACTGACTGGCTGTCAGTTTTTCATTACACACTATTAATAAACTCCAAGGAACCTTTCAAACACAAACAACACACTACACAGCAAAGTTAGACAGCAGTGCCGACACACACACACACACATAACACAGGAGTCGTTTTAGACGTCTTAGTATTAGGTATCTCTGGAATACAACTCTTATTAGACACAAACACATCCAGCAAAACAGCGCATCACTGGAGATTAGTGGGTAAAATATCTTTACCCCAAATGTGCCATCTTTTAAGTTGTATTATTCAGTAAGATATCTGGGCCAAGAGAAAAATCAGCTTTATTCAGCCGCATGCCACTGCAAAGACAGAAGTGCTGCTCGAAACATGGACCATACAGGTGGAGGTAAGATGCACACACACACACACGCATGACTGAAGGTGTTTTCAGTAAAACATATGCGTGCACTGGCTGGACTTACCTGCACCTTCCGCACGAATGCAGGGGCCACCCGCTTCTCAAAGTCATCGATGGGTGTGTAGGAGTTAAGGATCTTCACGATCTGCAGACGGAGAACAGCATGAACTTATGATGCGCACATAGGACGCACACATAAGTTTCATACACACATTTCACACACTTGTTTCATACACAGGTTGGACACACAGGTCACACACACAGGTCACAAACACAGGTTGCATACATAGGTCACACACAGATTGGACACATATGGGCTCAGGTCACTCTGTCCTCATTTGCAGACCCTGGCCAGAGTGTCTGTCTACCTGCACAGGGGAGACTGATGACCAGAGTGTCTGCCTACCTGCACAGGTGAGAGCTCGTAGCCATAGTAGGTGCCTACGTGCACAGGTAAGAACTTAGAATGCGTCCTTACCTGCACAGGTGAGGCTCTTGGCCAGAGTGGGTGCCTACCTGCACAGGTGAGATTCCAGAATGTGTTCTTACCTACACAGGTGAGACTTCAGAGTGTGACCTTACCTGCACAGGTGAGACCCCGGAGTATCTGCCTACCTGCACAGGTGAGAGCTCGTGGCAGTGCTCTGTGATCTCCTGGGCGTCCTCATCGGTGGTCTTGCTGACCTGCAGGAGCCAGGCCACCTGGGATAGAGGTAGCAGTGTCTCCATGGCACTGGAGCCCTGCAGACCCTTCTCTTTCAACCACTCCTCCAGGTAACTGATGTTACACCTGACACACACACACACACACGCACAGTCACTACAGCATCCTTGCAGACCATTTCCCTTCAACCACTCCTCCAGATAACTAATGCTACACCTAACACAGATCACCACACACATACACAGTACAGTCCCCTGTGGTACATACCGGATCTGTAGCACTTCCTGTGGGGTGTACCTAATTACATGTCTTTAGCGCCCCCTTTGGTAGTAACTTGATGTTCGAGCCCCTGCAGGAGGAGCATATGTCCTTGTGTAACAGTTATGGGTACCTGATCTGCATGTCTTTGTGTGAGAAGCACATGTCTCTGTGTAACAGTGACCCCTAGTGGGGGGGTACCTGATCTGCATACCCTTGCATGAGGAGCAGAGGTCATGTGGTCATGTGTAAAAGTGACCCCTAGTGGAGGCTACCTGATCTCCATGCCCTTGCGGGAGGAGCAGCGGTCCTTGTGTAACAGTGACCCCTAGTGGGTGGTACCTGATCTGCATGCCCTTGCGGGAGGAGCAGAGGTCCTTGTGTAACAGTGACCCCTGGTGGCCGGTACCTGATCTGCATGCCCTTGCGGGAGGAGCACAGGTCCTTGCGCAGCAGGATGCTGTTGAGGCAGGTGGAGCCCAGCAGGTAGAAGAGCTGCCTGACGGCCTGCCTCACCAGGTCGGGGTCCATGCCGTGCTGCAGCATGGTGGCATGGAAGCCGCTGAGCAGCTGCAGGATGGAGGCCACACTGCAGGACCCCACCGCCTCCTCATACACACTGCTGGAGCGGTTGCGCATGCCCGCCGGCTTTGGGCTCCACATGCCCTGCAGGCTCTCGTGCTCCAGCATGCCAGGGACTACACACACACACACACACACACACACACATATATACATGCCAACATACATGCACACACAAGACACATAAACATATCAACATACATAAACACATACAGACACACAAACACACACACAAAAACACTGTTAGAGAGAATCTCATGCTTGTCTGTATGATACTGAGGGTGTCCTGTAGACTCCTGCAGATTGCTCCAGCATTCAATCGACCACACACACATGCACACACATACACACACACACACACACACACGTGCACTCACACACACATCAGGAAATTCAAGCCCATTCACTTTACCGATGGCGGGAACTAAAGCCTTCTCCATGACTGCAACTATCTGGTGGTAGATCCGAATGGCAATGTCACTGAAAATTTGCCTGTGCTCTGAAAGGTCAAAGTTCGTCAGGCAGTTCTTGTTCTGACGGGGTGTATTGTGCTTCATGAACTCCTGTCAAGAGAGAAACACCATGCAATTCGTATCAATCCACTGCTTAGATTCAACTACTGTATGTCGACCATCAAAAACAAATCAATCCACCGCTTAGATTGAACTATGTCGATCATCCAACTCAAATCAATCCACTGCCTCCTCTCTGCATTAATACCACACAGCACAGCATTCATGTTACCTAGCACTAGCACTAATAGCATCAGTAACAATAACACTAACATTAACATTGACACTAACAATAAAAACTACCAACAACACTACCATTACAACTGTAAAATAGTTTTACAACTGTAACACTATCACTAACACTAATAGTAACACAATCACTAACAATAACAACATAATTAACACTAACACCAACAGTAAAACTATCATTAACACTAACAGTAACACTAACACCATCACTAACAGTAACACTATGACTAACAGTAACACCATCATTAACACTAACAGTAACACTATCACGAAGACTAACAGCAACACTATCACTAACAGTAACACCATCACTATCACTAACAGTAACACTGTCACTAACACTAACAGTAACACCATCATTAAAACCAAAGATTCTAGAGTGGAGCGTAATGCTTTAGAATCTTTGATTAACACTACTGTTCATACTATTATTATTAACAGTGACATTAACTCAAATGTCAACACTGTGGCCAACAGCAGGGGGTTCCTCTCACCTCCTCCCCGCTGTACTGCTTTAGGCAGTTGAGCAGGTGGCAGGTGTTGGACAGCCAGAATGACAGCACCTCAAAGTCCTCCTGATGATTCTGTATGCAAACACAACACACACACACACACACACACACACACACACACACACACACACACACACACACACACACACACACACACACACACACACACACACACACAAAATCAGAATGAATATCATAGATAGATAGATATACACGTGAGTGTAGTGTGGTGTGTGTGGTAGAAAATGTACAAATAAATATATGCATGCGTCCAATGACACTGTAGAATGTGTGTAGAAATTAACATTAACGTGTGTGTAGCTGTTTGTGACTGTGTGTAGTTGTGTGTGACAGTGTGTGTGTGTAATAGTGTGTGTGTGAGTATGTGTGGCTGTGTGTGACAGCAAGACATGGGTAGTTGTGTGTATATATGTGGTTGTGTGTGAGTGTGTGTGTAGGTGTGTGTGAGTGGCTGTGTGTGACTGCAGGAAATGTGTAGTTGTGTGTGTGTGTGTGAGAGACAGTGGAGCACGCCTTGATGATGTGCTTGTGTGTGTGTGTGTGTGACAGAGGAGCCCACCTTGATGATGTGCTTGTGTGTATGTGTGTGTGTGTGTGACATATGAGCCCACTCTGATGATGTGCTTGTGTGTATGTGTCTTTGCGTGTGTTTGTGTGTTTGTGTGACAGAGGAGCACACCTTGATGATGTGCTTGTGTGTGTGTGTGTGTGTGTGTGACAGAGGAGCACACCTTGATGATGTGCTTGTGTGTATGTGTGTGTGTGTGTGTGTGACAGAGGAGCACACCTTGATGATGTGCTTGACTGCGCTGATGATGGCGCCCATGAGGGACTTGAGCTTGGAGCCGTCGTTCAGGTAGTCGGCATAGCGCACACACATGAAGAGCAGGTGAGCCGCCAGACCAGGAATCATGTTCACCACCACACCCCGTGGCTTCAGCTCTGCACACACACACACACACACACACACACACACACACACACACACACACAAACATACACACACACACAAAGAGTAGGTGAGCCACCAGACTAAGAATCATATTTGCACACACACACACACACACAAAGAGTAGGTGAGCCACCAGACCAAGAATCATATTTGCAGACACACACATACACACACATCACACACACACACACAATGCACACACACCAAGCACACCACATTTGCTTCTGGATGATTTGAGATTCTGCAATAACCCAGGATGAGATTCTGGAGGATTGGTGGTTCTGCAGTAACCTAGGATGATGTTCTGAATTATTTTGGGTTTTGTACTAAGACTGGATGAGGTTCTGGATGATTTTGGGGTTCTGTACAAACCCAGGATGAGGTTCTGAATAGGTTTGGGTTCTGTACTAACCCAGTATGAGGTTCTGGATTATTTTGGGCTCGTCCTCCCGACGGTACTCCAGCATCCCCAGGTACTCTCGGGGCACCGCAGGCGCCAGTCTCTGATTGGCTGGAGAGAAACAGAAAGCCATTGGAGTGTTGCTACGCAACACGAACACCAGAGACAGCAGATCTACAGACGAGGGTCATAGGTCATGTCATCAAGGGTCAGGTGAGGCCATCAAGGTTCTGCGTTAAGGGTGAGGTCAGGTCAGGTCTATTCAGAATGACTTGCAGTGAACAAGCTACAAAGACAGCCCCCCTGCACCATGTAGCTGATACACACAGCGGCTATGGGTGTCTCTCTCCCCTTAAACACATGCAAATGAACCCTCATACACACACACACCACCCACACACATACACACACACTCACCTCTGTCTGGAGCCTGTAGGGACCTGACCTGGTCCTGTAACCTCTTTATCAGTCGCTCCTTCACATCAAGCAGCTCCTCCAGGTCCTGCAGGGAGAGGTATTTATGTCAGTACTGCCACACACACACACACACACACACACACACACACACACACCTCCAGGTCCTGCAGAGAGAGGCATTCATGTCAGTACTGCCACACATACAGACACACACACAGACACACACACACACCTCCAGGTCCTGCAGGGAGAGGCATTCATGTCAGTACTACCCCACACACACACACACACACACACACACACACACAGACACACACACACACACACCTCCAGGTCCTGCAGGGAGAGGCATTCGTGTCAGTACTACCCCACACACACACACAGACACACACACACACACACACCTCCAGGTCCTGCAGGGAGAGGCATTCATGTCAGTACTACCCCACACACACACACAGACACACACACCTCCAGGTCCTGCAGGGAGAGGCATTCATGTCAGTACTACCCCACACACACAGACACACACACACACACCTCCAGGCCCTACAGGGAGAGGCATTCATGTCAGTACTACCCCACACACACAGACACACACACACACACCTCCAGGTCCTGCAGGAAGAGGCATTCATGTCAGTGCTGCCACACACACACAAACACACACACACACACACCTCCAGGCCCTACAGGGACAGATATTTATGTCAGTGCTGCCACACACACACACACACACACACACACACACACACACACACACACACACACACACACACACACACACACACACACAGACACACACACAGACACACACACACACACACACACACACAGAGACACACACACATGTACCATGTTCTCCGCGGTGAGTCTGGAGACCTCCTGGCGTAGTTTGCTCTTGGCCTCGTGCTCGGCCTGCTGCTGTTTGTGGCGCTGCTCCCTCTCGCGCTCCTCCTCCTGCAGACGCTGCTGCGCCTCCTCACGCACCCCCGCCAGCTCCTCCAGCTGCTCCTCCAGACGCCTGCAGACACACACACACACACACACAGACACACACATACATGAGCTCTCTCTAACACACACACAGAGACACACACACACAGACTCTCAGACATACACACACACACACGGACACACACACACACACACACACAATGAGCTTTCACACATACACAGACACATATAGACTAACACACACATGCACAAACACACACATTGCTCAGACAAACACGCACACACATGCAGATGACACAAGCGCACACACTCTGAGACACAGATACAGACACACAAAAGTTTCACACGATCATTATAGGAGTGTTAAAAGAGTGTTAGAGGAGCATTAAATGAGGGTGTTGACCTGCAGCGGGATCTCTCCTCCTCCACATCTACACGTAGTTTGGCAGACACCTCCTCAATTTGCCCTGGGGACAGCACACACACACATCAGCACAGCACAGAGAACACATCATACACACACACACTGGGACAGCACAGAGACCACTCACACACACACACACACACACACACACACACACAAACACACACACACACACACACACAAATCACTGAATTACTGATGGACTTTTTATATTCTGTAGCATGTAGTAAAACACAATTTAGCCATAAAGCCCAGAATATTGATTTTATAGATATTTATTTATTGTAAAGTATTTACTGTACATATCTGTGTAAGAGAGTGTGCATGCTTGTGTGCACGCTTGTGTGTGTGTGTGTGTGTGCTGCCATAGTTGTGTCTATGTGTGTGTGTAGGTGTGTCTGTGTGTGTGTGTGTGAGAGTGTGTGTGTGCATGCACGTACCCATCATCTGACTGGTCTTCTCCCATAGTTGTGTCTCCAGCTCCTGTTTCTGTCTGTTTAGCTCGCCAATCAGCTGCCTCATCTCCGGAATCATCTGGACACACACACACAGACACACAGACACACACACACACACACACACACACACACACACACACACACACACACACACACACACACACCATCATTTCTGGGATCATCTGAACACACACAACAGCAATGCCATGTTGAGTGAGTCAGAGACACGTGGCCTGAATTTGAAATATTGACTTGTTCACTGCATAGTGCACCACTATCTCACCGGTTCAGCTGAACACCAGATACACCACAGCAACTCAGCTATCACACTAATTACAACACGACATCAGCTCAGCTATCGTATCAGATACACCACCACAGCAACTCAGCTATATACCAGATACACCACAGCAACTCAGCTATCACACTAATTACAACACGACATCAGCTCAGCTATCGTATCAGATACACCACCACAGCAACTCAGCTATATACCAGATACACTACCACAGTAACTCAGCTATATACTGTACCTGATACACCATGAGACCAGGTCAGCTATCATATCAGAAACACCACGACACCAGCTCAGCTGCAGTATACACCAGATGATACACCACAACACCAGCTCAGCTACATCAGATACACCACAACACCAGCAGCTCAGCTATATACCAGATACACCATGACACAAGCTCAGCTATCACACCAGATACATCACTATCCCAGCAGCTTAACTATATATCAACAACACAAGCTGAACTTTGACTCTGATTTATGTAGCCACCACGTGGCCTTGTTAGGTGCACAAGCACTGCATTAAACTGTCCTTCATTAAACCTGACACTTATGTTATCATTCAGGCAGAGCCCTGTCTACAGCACCCTCTAGTGGTAAAATGGCATCTAGAGCCTCTTCCTGCACATCAACAGTGCCCTCTACAGCCCTGGAGTGTGTCTGTGTACCATGTTCTTGGCTTTAGTTGTGTGTGTGTCTGTGTGTGTGAGAGTGTGTGTGTATACCATGTTCTGGGCCATAAGTCGTGTGTGTATACCATGTTCTCTGCGGTGAGGTATGTGTGTGCTTGTGTGTGTGTGTGTGAGTGTGTGTGTGTACCATGTTCTCTGCGGTGAGGCGGGCCACCTCCTGGCCGATACTCTCGTTGACGTTGCTCTTCTCCTTGAAGAGTTTCTGCAGCTGCTCGTTCTCCCTCTGCAGGTGCTCCACCTTAAAGCTCAGCGTCTCCACGCGACTCTCAAAGCCCTCCTTCTGCTCCCGCAGCTGCGCCTCCATCACCCTAAAACCAAACACACACACACACACAAACACACACACAAACAATGTGAATAACTACTAAAATCAGGCCTGATCCTATGAGAAGTACACAGCTCTATCACTATAGGAATACAGAGGCCTATCACCATAGCAACATCACAATAGTACACAGACCTATCACCATAGTAACATCACAATAGTACACAGACCTATCACCATAGTAACATCACAGCAGTAAGCAGACCTACTGTATCACCATAGTAACATCACAATAGTAGACAGGCCTAGCACTATAATAACATCCCTGTGCTAATGGAAGAGTCTGGGATATGAAGCACTGAACTGAGGAGAAGGATACTATAACCCAGAATCAGTACGTCTATGAGAGGGTGAAACCTGACCACTACACTGTAGAGAGAGGACACAGAGGGCAAGGACAGCTATGAGACTAAGAGACCTGGTGGCTTTCTGGAGGCCATCAAAAGCAACCAGAAGATTCCCATCATCCTCGGCATCCTCTAAGCTCTCTGCAGGTGACCTGTGTGGACAGACAACAGGTCTGTGAGAAACTAGGGCTACTGCACAGAAACACACACAGACACACACACACTCACAGACACACACACACACACACACACATCTCAGTAGTCATTGAATAGAAAACAGAAAACCCCCAGTACACTAATGAGATGTGTTCCGTGCTGCTGTTGCCCAGAAGTTGTCTGATGATGGCATTCATCTTCACTAAAGAGAAACACATAGGAAGGAGTTAGAAAAGGTCTTTTATGATGTTGACATAAATATTATTTAAAAAATAATAGTCTCAAATATGAAAACCTCAAGCAATGAAAAGTGTTAGAGGGCAAAGCTACCTTTCGCTTGGTGGGTCTGTTCTCTCACTCTCCTCTCCTGCTCTGCCTTCTGGGTTTGGAGATTGTGGAGATCTTTCCTCAGCTCAGGCAACACCTGAGGAGCATAAAGCACCTTCAAGACGGCTACAGTAATGAGCTTCACACATCTTATACACTTTCCACAGCTCCAATGAGCTTCACACATCTCATAAACTTTCTACAGTAATGAGCTTCACACATCTCATACACCTTCCACAGTAATGAGCTTCACACATCTCATGCTTTCTACAACATGCCGGTTAACAGGCCGAGTGATGATCTTTGCTAAACTCAGAGAGTTGCTGCTTTATTATGTTCAGTGGTCTTAGTTAAACAGAAGGAGTTGTTCCCTTGATGTGTGGTTGTTGTTGGTGATCTATCTTAGTAAAACTCAGGGTTACAGTGCCATGTCATCTTAAGGCATCGTAGTGAAATTGAGGGGTGTAACCTTGAGGTGTTTGTTGACCTTAGTAAAATTGAGAGGTGTTACCTGTCTTAATTGATCTTAGTGAAATTGAGAGGTGTTACCTGTCTTAATTGATCTTAGTGAAATTGAGAGGTGTTACCTTGACGTGTTTGGTGAGCTGTGTGACCTGCTCCTGTAGGTCTGTGTTTGTCTGTGTCTCCTCCTCTATCTGAGAGTGTAGCCGGATCGTCTCCTCACGCAGCCTCCTGTTCTCCAGCTTCAGAGCCTCCATCTCCCTGCCAGAGTCCTCCCTCAAGATCTCCAGGTTGTTCTCTGCAATCCTGATGGGCCAAAGAGTAAGACACCCCTTAGTGGCTTAACCCCTTGGCGACCTAACGCAGCCCACAGTGACTTAACCCCTCAGTGACCTAACTCACCCCTCCAGTGACTTAACGCTAAGGGTACTCAATAGATTTCCACAAAGGACAATGATTGATTAGAGCTCTGCAGACAAACACTACCTGGCTTGCGTTTCATAGAGGGACATTGGCTGATTAGAGTTCAGTAGAGGAACAATGGCTGATTAGAATTATGTCAAGGGACATTGGGTGACTACAGTTCCATAGAGGGACAATGGGTGATTAGAGTTCAGTAGAGGGACATTGGGTGACTAGAGTTTCATAAAGGGATATTGGGTGAATAGTTCCATAAAGGGACAATGGGCGACTAGAGATCCATAAAGGGACATTGGGTGGTCTCTTACTTGCGAAACCTCTCCTCTTTCTCCAGGTCCTCCTGTAGCTTCCTCTGGAGTCCGCTGAAGTTGTCTTCACATGCAGGCAGAGACAGGCGAAGGGTTAAAACATGCCTTAGCCCAAACAAACCCAAACTACCCAAACTATCACTGGACGGGAAACAAAACCAAATGCACCACCTCTTATCTGCTGTGTAGTCTCACTGAACCGTTGCTCCATGGCCTTCTTCTCCACCTCCATGCTGGCCTTCTGTGCTTGGAGCTCAGAGATCACCTGGTGGGCAAACATCATACTGATGCTGTTGTGATGAAATGACATCTCTAATGAACAGCTGCTTATGGGTAAGATTTCCATTTTTATGTCTGCCAGTGGAGGTTCTGTAATCATCAGCATTTGTTTGTTTGTTTGTTAGTTAGCAACACAACTCAAAAAGTTATGGATTGATACCGATAACATTTTCAGGGTAGGTCAAAAATGGGCTAACTTAAAAGTGATTAGCTTTTGGTGGTGATCCGGATCACCATCTGGTTCCAGGATTTTCAGGAAGATTCTTCACCATTGCCAATTTGAACATTTTTTTATATATATTTTGTAGATGATCTGTGTTGCAGCATGGTGGATCTGAGAGTAATGTAATGTCAGCTCTGCATATGTCCTGCACAGATCACAGATTTCACAATAAAGCTGACTTTGACTTTAACTTTCAAGAGAGCAGTGCAATATCAGGACCATGCGATGTCATCCAATCAGGACTACATCAGGACCTCTACAGGGCTGAAGTAGAAATGTAGGAATGTGACCTGATGTGATCGGTGTGATCTGTTTCAGGACCCCACTAGTCTCATCTCTAGTTCCCCTCACAGCAGCACTACTGACCTGATTGGCCTCCTCCTTGTTCCTCTTCTCCTGCTTCTCTAAGGCCAGCCTTTCATTGGCTGATTTCTTAAGCTCCGCCTCCAGCAGCTGCACCTTGTCCAATCCCTGCGAGTGGGCATTGGCCAGACCTGACAGTTTCTCCATTAGGCCACGGTTCTCTTTGTTCTGCGAAGAAGAGCCCACCGCATCTCAGTCAATCAGCAGTGTATATGAGGCCCACACACGCATGTCAGTTAATCCGAATTATAGCCTATATTTGCCATCTGAGTTAATCAGCAGTATATAAAAGGCCCCCACAGACACCTACAGCAGCATTGGGCTACATGACTCTGGGAAACCATCCATACAGTATTGTGTAGGAGCCTAAGCAATCCATTGCTTCTTTCTTAACAGAAACATATTTTTAAATATAACTGGAAGATAACATTCATTAACATTAATGACAGCATTCAAAAGCATTCATTAAAGGAGAACTTCGGTGTAAAATGAAAATTGGCATGTTAAAACATCATACCGAGTTGGTATGTGTACTGAGGAGCAAAATTGATTTAGCCTGTTGCATTCGGAGTTTAACTATTTTTTATCGTTTGTCCCAGAAGGCTAACAATGGAAGTGGTAGGTGCCATAGACGAAGCATGATGACTACGCTATTTTTAAACCTTTAAAACAGCTCGAAGAAACTCCACACTCCATCGGTAGTACAACAAAGGCCCTGACATTAAAAACGCGGCACTGAGAACTTTGTAAGTGTACACAACATTTACTAATAAAACAGTTTTGACAAGCAGTACCTTGCTGTAGTTTCTCGTTGCTGCCATGATGAACGTCCGCACCAGTCGATTGACGAACACGAACCAGCAGGAAGTATAGGAGGAGAGGTGGTACAATTGACTTGTTTGGACTTTTATCATGGCGGCGATGAGAAACTACAGCAAGGTACTGCTTGTCAAAACTGTTTTATTAATAAATGTTGTGTACACTTACAAAGTTCTCAGTGCCTCGTTTTTAATGTCAGGGCCTTTGTTGTACTACCGATGGAGTGTGGAGTTTCTTTGAGCTGTTTTAATGGTTTAAAAATAGCGTAGTCATCATGCTTCGTCTATGGCACCTACCAGTTCCATTGTTAGCCTTCTGGGACAAACGATAAAAAATAGTTAAACTCCGAATGCAACAGGCTGAATCAATTTTGCTCCTCAGTACACATACCAACTCGGTATGATGTTTTAACATGCCAATTTTCATTTTACACCGAAGTTCTCCTTTAACATAAAAAAAAACGGAGACCATTAAATTAAGAACTGAAACACGAGTACCTGCTCCTCGAGCTTCTTGCGTAGCTGCTGCACGCGGTAGGAGAGCTGCACGTTGAGGATGAGACGCCGCATGGTCTGGAAGCGCCGTCTGGCCAACCAGGCACGGGCGTACTTCTGCAGCACCATCGCCTTCTGCTCCTCCACCAGCTGGACACCACAACCCACACATGTATACACACACACACACACACACACACACATACACAAACACACATATACAGTATGTCACAAAAGTGAGTATACCCTTCACATTTTGGCAAAAAAATTGCTATATCTTTTCAAGGGACAATACTACACAAATGAAACTTCAATATGTTTTTGAGTTGTCAATTTACAGTTTGTGTACCAGTATTAATTTCCTGTCCTCTGAAAACAACTTTACACACAGGCATTTTTGTATAAATAGCAGGCCACAAAAGTGAGTACAGCCTGAATGATAACTGTACATATCATTTAACCATAAAAACCCACTTGTCCAATTCATCATTTTTGTGTTTTGGTCTGCTCAACTGGACCATACAAATTCGTGTGTCATGTATTAGAGCTATTCATTTTATTGTTTTGGTTATAATTCTCTCATACTATCCACTGGATGACCAACATGGCTCCTCATGGCAAAAAAGAAAACTCAGGATTTGAGAAATGGAATTGTTGCTTTATAGAATGATGGCCTATGCTTCAAAAAATAGCAACACCATGAAACTGAGCTACAACATAATGGCTTGAGTCATTAGATGGTTTTCCAAATGGGTGCATTGTCAGAACAGGCACTGACAGGATCAGTCAAAGAAGTTGGGTCCACATACTCGGTGTCATATCCTGTGGTCTAACAAGGTTTAAATAAACCTTTTTTGGCTTAAATGATGTCAGTCATGTGTGGCAGCGTCCTGTTTGACAGTACCATTATAATTGTGCCTTGCCTATAATCAAGCCCAGTAGTGGTTTGGGGCTGCTTTAATGCTGCCAGCACTGCACAACTGCAATTCATTGAAGGAATCATGGATTGCAACATGTGCTGTGGCATTCTGAAGCAGAACATGATGCCCCTCCCTCAGAAACTGGGACACACAACTGTTTTTTTCATCATGATAACCCCTTACACACCTCCAAGATGACCACTGCCTTCCTGACGAAGTTGAAAGTGAAGGTAATGGAGTGGCCAAGTATGTCTCCAGACCTGAACCCTATTGAGTACCCGTAGGGCATCCTTAAACAGGAGATGAAGGAGCACCAGTGCCTAACATCTTCCAGGTCCGTAATGCCATAATGGAGGAATAGAAAAGGATCACAAAAACAACCTGTGCAGCTCTGGTGAATCTCATATTAAGGCAGTGGTAGATAACAATGGTGCTCACTCAAAAAAATTACAATTTTGACACAATTTGGACATGTTCACTGTGGGGTGTACTCACTTTTGTGGCCTGCTATGTACACAAAAATGCCTGTGTGTAAAGTTGTTTTCAGAGAACAGTAAATTAATACTGCTACACAAGCTGCACCCTGACTCCTGAAAAACATATTGAACGTATATTTGTGTAGTATTGTCCCTTGAAAAGATATGGTCCATTTTCTGCTGAAATGTGAAGGGTGTACTCACTTTTGTGAGATACTGTATAAACATACACTCATAAACATGTATACACCCCCCACACACACATTTACACTCTCTCGCTAACTGCTGTTTGGTTCTCATCACTTATATGTACATACACAAACATGACAGACAATACAGCTAATGGAAACTGTACTTACTAATCCCAATGTAAAAAACTACACAAACAGTACACAAATACCACACAAATACTAATCCCAATTTAAAATACCACAGATAATACACATAATAATAATACTAACATAAATACTAGACAGTTTAACACTATAAATGTACCGTGATTGTACCAGTGGAGTTTTATAATATTAATAACATTAACTGCTTCATTTACATGAATTACTGTTTCCTTCTGTCACCTTGCTGATGTCATGACACTCTAACATCCCCCCCAAAAGCACCTTTTTGTAATGCTTGCGTGCACGCCACCCCCTGATGTAAGCCTGGATGGTGACCGTGGCAACCAGGACCATCTGGTAGCTCTTGCGCACCAGGTAACCGCGCCAATGCTTCTGGATGACCATGGCAGCCCAGGCCTGCTTAAGGGCCTCCGCCGTAATGGTCTGCCTGCAGGGGGAGGAGAACGGAATTAACCAATCAGAGGTGATCCCTGGAAATACACAGACCAATCACTGTGTACAAATACCACTCACTGATCACCAGACACTGATCACAGCACACCCGTGAAAGATGACCACATAATCACACACACACACACACACACACACACACACACACACACACACACACACACACAGACCAATCACTGTGCACCCATACCACTCACTGATTACAAGACACTGATCACTGCAAAACACACACATCAACTGGCACACAAGTCACACAAACACACACACCCCAATGACATGTGACTGCATTGACACACACACACACACACAAACACTCACCTAATCACAAACACACACACACACACAGACACACACAGACACACACACACCCACACACACACAGACACACACACACACACAAACACACACACACACAGACACACAGACACATACACACACACACACACACACACACACACACATACGCACACACACAGCCCAGTGATGGCTAACTGCATAAACACACACATGCATACGCACAGCCCAATGGCAGGTGACTTCTGACCTGATGCGTCTCTGTCCACGGACGTACTGCTGCAGAGTGAGGATGGCTTTTCTGATTCGCAGGAACCTGCGCTGCTGAATCCACCCCCTCACGTGTGATTGGATGGTGACACACGCGGACCTCTGCCGGTCCAATCGCAGCTTCTCCAGGTACGCCACCTGGCCCGCTCGCAAGAAGATCTTGGTGCGGCCAAACTTGTACTGGTCCGAGTCCTGCAGGAGACAGGAGGTAAGAGCATGTGGAGACTAATCTAGGCTAAGCCAAGCCTAAGACTAAGCTAAGATTAAACTAAGCTAAGACTAGGCTGAGCTAAGACAAAGCTAAGCTAAGCTTAGACTAAGCTAGGCTAGGCTAAGCTAGGACGCACGCAGACCTGAGGGTGTGAGCTCTAACACTGACTAGGATAAACAGACACCAACACACAAACATGCACGAACACACACCAACACAAACAAACATTCTACAACACACATAAACACAGAACCTTACAGCCAGACGGTGTAAGTAAGTAAGAACCCTGCCACAAATTTGATCCAACCAGCTCTGAATCAACTGATAGTAATGAGCACTCAAGACAGCTACTCAGTAAAGTCACCTGTGTTAGAAGGAAAAAGTGGCGGGGATTTTACTTTCTGAACCTGGGATTATACACCTCTGCTTACAGCAGGAAGCTACATCATGCAGCCCTGCACGAGAACAAACTGGCCCACACAAACACTAAACATGTTAATGCTATAAGCCAGCACTGTACAAATACTAAACATGTTAATGCTAAAAGCCAGCACTGCACAGAGGCACCATGCACAAAGCTACTGACTGCTGGCCTACTGGGCTCTATTACAGATCTGTGTGTGAGTCTCTCTCTCTTTTTTTCTTTTTCTTTCTCTCTCTCTCTCTCGCTCTCTCTCTCTCTCTCTCTCTCTCACACACACACACTCACACACACACACCTGGAGACACAACTATGGGGAGCAGACCAGTCAGATGATGGGTACACACACACACACAAACATACACACAACTCTATTACTAGAGTCAGGGCTGCTGACATAGAAACTGAATGCAGGGGTAAAATGACCGTGAGCTGAAACATGCAGAGGTACATGTGAACATGTCAGGATTTCAAGGCAGAGACAGATGTGGAGAGAGAGAGAGAGAGAGAGAGAGAGAGAGAGAGAGAAAGAGAGAGAGTGAGAGTGAGTGAGTGAGTGAGTGAGTGAGTGAGTGAGTGAGTGAGTGAGTGAGTGAGTGAGTGAGTGAGTGAGTGAGTGAGTGAGTGAGTGAGTGAGTGAGTGAGTGAGTGAGTGAGTGAGTGAGTGAGTGAGTGAGTGAGTGAGTGAGTGAGTGAGTGAGTGTGTGTGTGTGTGTGTGTGTGTGTGTGTGTGTGTGTGTGTGTGTGTGTGTAAAGAACCCCCCCACAGAGGAGGATGAGGGGAGCGAGTGATGCACGAGAGGAAGATTACAAAGCAGAACAGGAGCCGCATGACTGCACAGAGAGAATGTGGCAGACGAGTGGAATGAGGGAGCAGCAGAGATGGATGAATGAACAAGGAGAAAGGAGGAGTGGAGAGGGGAGGAGGAAAGGACAAAAGAGTAGAGGGAAACTAGGACAGAGGAGAGGAGAGGAGGAAGAGAGTAGAGGAGAGCAGAGCAGAAGGAGAGGAGAGGAAAAGAAAGGAGAACAGAAGAGAGGAGAAGAGAGTATAATAATGAGTCTCTGCAACTACATTTTGTGCATGCATATGTGTGTGTGTGTGTGTGTGTGTGTGCGTGCGTGCGTCCGTGTGTGTTCTCACACGAATAAGTCTCTGCAGGACGGTTATGCTGGTGCGCTTCTTGTCGCTCAGAGCCAGCTCTGCCTTCGTCATCAGGATGCTGTAGCGGCTGTAGAACTCGATGTAGGTCCACCTGCACACATCGTCATCACCCCCACCATCATCACCAACATCATCATCATCAGAGCACATAACAAAAACATTTAGTAATAAATTATGTGTTCTGGTCTGGTCTGGTCTGGTCTCACCTGTATGGACCTTAGTACTTTCACCTGCACCACCAAAATCATCTCACCTTTACCAGTGAAGTCATCTCACCTGTGCCAGTAACATCATCTCACCTGCACCAGTGTAAATAATCTCACCTGTACCAGTGTAAATGATCTCACCTGTGCTGATATAAAGGATCTCACCTGTGTTAATGTTGATGGTACTGCTGAAAACCATCTCACCCGTATGGATAGTCTCACCTGTACTGTATGGATGGTCTCACCTGTACTGTATGGATGGTCTCACCTGTACTGTATGGATTGTCTCACCTGGATGGGTAGCTCTGGGCGCTTATATGGATGGTCTCCAGGACTCCACAGGCTCTCAGCTGCTGAACCACACGCTTGGAGTCATACCTGGTTCAGGCAGGAGAGAAAGAGACAGAGAGAGAAGAGAGGGAGGGAGAAGAGCAGAGAGAGAGAGAAGAGTGAGCTAGGAAGCACCAAAAGATAATTACCTCTGACTGGGTGCCTTGTCATCTGATGCCATAGGGTATAGCTGTGCGTAGTGATGTGTGTATGTGTTTATATAGATGTGTGTGTGTGTGTGTATATGGATGTATGTGTGTGTGTGTGTGTGTATGTGTGTGTCGTACTCAAAGGGCTGCTTTTCATCATTGGGCTTGATGCAGCGGACGTAGTGAGGGGTGGTGGCATTCAGAGTTTCCATCAGCAGGTACAGGGAACTGCGGAACTAATACACAAACAGTCATAAACATAATCAACAACAACAACAACAAATACTGCGTCTTCTCCTGTGCTTCCTGGTGTAATCAAATCGTTTGTTACGTGGAATTAAACTGGTTGTTACATGTAATTAAACTGATTGTAATATGCAATTGATCTGGTAGTTACGTGTAATTAAATTGATGACATGCTGTACATGCTGCACTGAGACAGCCTGCACAGACACATTCACGTATTTAAAAAAAAAAGACTTTTGTATAAACTGTTTATGTGCTGTGTGTGTGTTTGTACCTACGGTTGTGTGTGTGTGTGCACTGGCAGTGTGTGTGTTTGTGAGTGTAGTGTGTGTGTGTGTGTACCTTATCTCTTACGGTGGTGTGAGTGCAGTGTTTGTGTGTGTGTGTGTGTGTGTGTGTGTTTGTGTGTGTGTGTGTGTGTGTGTGTGTGTACCTTATCTCTCACAGAGGTGTGAGTGTAGTATGTGTGTGTGTGTGTGTGCGTTTGTACCTTATCTCCTACTGTGGTGCGTAGCTGCTTGTTGGCCGGTTTGACTCCTGGTGTTGCAGCCTTCACACGGATGTTCTTCACTGTAGACACCTCCGACTCCTTCTGGAAGAACTCAGCCAGGAGGGCAAACTAACCACAGCAGCACAACACAAAGTCACATCATTACACACACACATACACACACACACACACACACACACACACACATACTGGATGCACAAACACACTGGACTCTCTATTACTCCGAGTCACTGACGCCGCTCTCTGAGAACTTAATTTCGCATCACATTTCATCACCAAATAATCACACACACACACACACACACAGTTTAATTAAACTGCAAGGTCACTGCACCACACACACACACACTCACAATCACACATAAACCCACACCAACACACACACACACACACGCACATGCACACACACACACACACACATGCACACACACTGGTGGCTAAGGCTGAAGTGGAGTGTGACTGCACCTGGTTGGCCTTTATGATGTCCACACATAAACCCACACACACGCACAGACAGACAGACACACACACAAACGTGCGCGCATGCACAGACAGACAGACAGACACACGCACAGACATACACACACAGA
>CM050208.1:24940000-24960000 GCA_027475355.1 Coilia nasus
AATTTGTGTACACGTGGAAATATTTTGTGCTTGTGAAAAGAATTTGTGTACACGTGGAAATATTTTGTGCTTGTAAAAACAATGTGTCCTTGTGTGAAGAACTGTCATGTCTCTATATCAAAGTTTTGTGCTTGTAAAAAAAATGTGTCTCTACGTGAAAATCTGTTTTGTCTCTGTAACAAAGTTTTGTGCTTGTAATAAAAATTTGAGCTTGTAAATAGATTTTTTGTACATGTAAAAATACTTTGTATTTGAGAAAAAAACAAATCTCCCACAGGCACAAATCGTATTCACAAGCACAGATTCTTTTTACGAACACAAAACCAGTCAGTGAAATCTCTGCCAAAACTTCTCAGCCAATCATCAAACGTCTTACTCAACGGCCAATCAAGTTGCCACCTTTATTGAGAGCAATGAGCGGGAGCAATGGTACGTGAATTGTATATGTAGCCATGTACAATAAAGTAGCCAGGTTAACGGCGAACTTGCTGCAGTTGTCTGGTGTTTTTAATCGGGAGTTTTAAGACAAGTTCTAAATTACATTATGAACAGGCGTGCTTGAAGTGGGCCGCGGTGTTCTGGCACCTCTTTTCATTTAAGGAGACAGGGGATAGAGACATGACAGTTTTTCACACAAGGACACATTGTTTTTACAAGCACAAAATATTTCCACGTGTACACAAATTCTTTTCATGACCACAAGATATTTCTACGAGTACAGACGTTCCGGCAGGGAATTCATTCCATATATGTGTCTGTGTGTGATATCTGCTGCGCACCGTGCCATCTGTTTGTAGGCCTCCTCTGCCACTGCAAAGATGTGTGGGTCCAGGTCGCCCATGTTTTGGCCGGAGTAGGCGTTGATGACGCCGTCTCCATATATGGGAAGCTGCTTGTAGGGGTTGACAGCCACCAGGATGATTCCTGCACCAATGACACAAACAGATCAGTCCACACATCACATGACCCTCTGCAGAACCACACAAGGCCCTCTCTAGAACCATACATGACCCTCTGCAGAACCACACATGGCCCTCTGCAAAACCACACATGGCCCTCTCTAGAACCATACATGACCCTCTGCAGAACCACACATGGCCCTCTGCAGAACCACACATGGCCCTCTCTAGAACCATACATGACCCTCTGCAGAACCACACATGGCCCTCTCTAGAACCATACATGACCCTCTGCAGAACCACACATAGCCCTCTCTAGAGCCACACATGGGCCTCTGCAGAACCACACATGGCCCTCTCTAGAACCATACATGGCCCTCTGCAGAACCATAGATGGCCCTCTCTAGAACCACACATGGCCCTCTATAGAACCACACATAACTCTCTGCAGAACCACATGACCTTCCCTGAAACTCCACAATCCCCTTTAGGACCACACAAAGGTCTTTCAGATTATTCTCTGGCACCACACAAAGCTCTTTTGGAGAATGAACCTTTATGAGAATCTTTCTAGAACCACACAAATGTCTTTTGGGTTCTATAGACACTGCCTGATGACAGATGAGTGTGTGAGGGTGTGTGTGTGTGTCATTACTGGAGTACCTTTAGAAAACCTTTAACTCCAATGTGTGTGTGTGTACCGCAGTATGTGTAGATGATCTTTGACTCCACGAAGCGCACGCGGAGGTTGTGGAGGACAGCGGGCTCGTGCAGGTAGCTGAGGGCCGTCAGGTCATTCTCACCCACCAAGATGTCAGGGTTACGCAGGGGCGGAAGCTGAGGGTTCCCTGGATCCACTGGGTACCGTGTCTCCTACAGAGAACATGCAATTTAATGGGTACCACATTTCCTACAGAACATAATGTAACTACACCAATCCTACACAAAAGATACAAATCACTGAGTACCCCATCTTTTAAAGAGAACACAGAGCATACAATTCAGCATTTTCAGTGCATCACACTAATACATAAACAAGTCATTCTTTGTAGAAGTACATCAGGCCATCACAGTAAATACAATATTGTATAAAATGACAGCAGACCTTCACAGTAATACAATATTGTATAAAATGACACCATGCTAAAGAATTATTTAGCAGACCAATGAGGCAGACCTTTTAGCCAAAATACATTTGTAAACTAATATTTTTTCCTCATCATAGTTCCTCAGATATTTTGTTGACTTCAAAATATCAATTTAATATCAATCAATTTGATTTCAATTGATGATCACTCTGCTGACCCAGGGACACTTTCTGTCCTTAAAGGAACACTAAATTTTTTGGGAAATATGCTCATTTTCCAACTCCCTCAGAGTTAACCAGTTGAGTTTTACCATTTCTGAGTCCATTCAGACGATCACCAGATCGTGCAGGTGGGTAGTGTGCTGGATAGCCTACCTGTTCAGAATGTTGACCCCCATCACCAATGGGCCATCAACCCCTCCCCCTCAGCACGCTATTGCCTCCTACCCGTGATCTCCAGCTGATCAGACTCTGCAGAGGCTAGGGCGTAGGGCTGCATTTTTTTTAATCTATTTTAATTCTATTCTTATTTACTGTGTCTTCTATGCATCTGTTGTTGGCTGCTCCAAATGACATCTCACTATACTTTGTATAGTGACAATACAGACTTCTACTCTACACTACTCTGTACAATATTTGCAAAATGTGCGATATTTGGTAACATTGCTGAATTGTTGCGATGATGATATGTTTTGAGATAAATAAACAAATATTATATAAATATAGTAGTAACATCTTTCAGCTTAATCTTCACAGCTAGGCCCTAAACAGGGCGCAACCTATGCGGGTGGATATCAAGGGCAGTAGGACTCTATTTGATTTCCCAAATATCTTTATATATGTGAACCAGCTTACAGTAATGTCCCATTTATTCAAGCTACACCATATTTTGCGATACGTATATCACGATATTGTACGTTGCAATATCGCAATATTTTCGATATACTGTGCAGCCCTACTAGGGGGATTCGCCAATCATTCTCATGAGACTAGTGTTCAGGGCCTCTGCAACCTAAAAGTTGCATCCAACAATGTCTGCGCGAGCACCAGAGGTGTGCCTGGTTGCTGGGCTTGCCACTGTCCTGGCCTGACTAGCATACCCATCTGCAGAACCCCCCGCAACTGCAGTCATCAGCTGTTAAAGTCAGTACCCCAACTTTGGGATTCAGAGCAACTCATTGGAGGGGAAGAGAGACATCAGCAGGATCCATTTCATTTCTTCAACTCCTGTTATGGACGTTTCAGGATCCCAATGTCAATCTTTCTTCATCTCTCCCCTTCTGTCATCAGCTCTCGTTCATCATCATCAATCCGTGCATCCATAAGAGAGAGTTTGTTATTATTGTATTGTTGTGTCATGTCACATGTTCACTAGTTGTTATTAATAGGGGGGCACCTGTGTGTGTGTGTGTGGGGGGGGTGGGGTGGGGTGGGGTGGTACATGTGTGTGTGTGTTTTTTTTTTGAGGGGTATCTGTTTGTATGTGGGTACCTCTGTGTGTGGAGGGTGTGCCTGTGCCTGTGTGGGGGGGTGTGAGTGTGTGTGTGTTTTGGGGGGTACCTGTGCATGTGTGTGTGTGGGCAGGTGAGAAGGTCAAGGTGGCAGCAAGTGGGCTTTTCTAGCACTAGCTGGGACATCGCAATGTCACCATCTAGTCCAGCTGCCGGCCGGCAGATAGTATGGGGTAGCCTACACTTTAACCCTGTGCTGAGGCCCTGCTACACGTCGCACAGGCATTTTCCCAGAACAGTTGGGCTGCAGTCACAATAATCCCACTGCGGAGTCCACAAATAATCACCTATGAAACTCTGCCAGTCAGCAATATCTCTGCCACAGTACAGTCACATACACACTGCCAAGAAGGGTTCAACCAAACAGCTAGATAAAAACACAAGGCTTAGGTACCAGGCACAAGACCAATTGTTGAAAGAAGCACGCGAAAACAAAAACAACATGCAGAGAAATCACAGAGATGTGCAAATAAATATTACTCTAGTGCCCATCACACAGAGATGCACACATATCACTAGTGGCTTACAGACTACATACAGACACTATATGACACTGAGTGTAACACACAGATTATTTAACAGCGACTGGCACCAACTGGACCATTCACATCAAATTCAGCTTCACGCGTCATGCATGGTTCAACATGGAACGGAAGAACAGCTCACACCCGGCATCAGAACATAGCTGTCAAACACCTACTGTACATCATTATTCAAACACGGAAGTAATGGGTTACTAACCGTGCCATTTTCGAGGAGTAGTTCTAAAACTTCGTCTCCCGGTTTGTACTCCTTCAGGATCTCAGCGGACTGCCACACTTCCTCTGGGTCGGGTATCCAGACGCGGTTATACTGTGAAGGAATGTTTGAAAAACTGTGCCACGAACATTCCTCTCATGCTTATCAACATGCTTAAATTCTGCAAAAATGTTGTAAAATCACATAAAAGAGAAAATGACTGATGAAAATCAGAGACCCGCCGACGACCTTGTGGGCATATGTTACCCACTAACCATGCCCACTTTGTTACTCTATGCAGTATGTGAGTTAAAAATGCAGTTCCACAAGCCATCCTTTAACACGTTTCCCGGAAAGATGAGTATCAATTATGTCAATAATAATACTATTAATAGTAAAGTTGTCCTTCATTGAACCAGTTTTACTTCCTCCCCTACCTTGGTGTATAGCTCCGATAGAGCCATGGCAACCGCATAGTTTTCCTTTTTTTCTGCCCCCGTCTTGACTGACTGTTTACTCCGAGTTTAATAAAGCTGCCTTTTGTTTTCATTAGACAGCATCAGATTTCCTGCCTGAAAGTGTGCGCCCCCGTACCAAACTTTTCCTTGGATACACCTGCCACTTGGACTTTGGCTCCGTGTCACCGCCCATTGGTCTTGTGACAGGTGCTTGACATTGTGGGTGTGTCCAGTTGAACACGGATTTTGGAAACAAGGGCAACAGGATCTGACACAACGAGGGTTGAAGTAGGACTTGGCAAGTGCCGTAGAACCCCCTCAATCCGATATCGCCAGGGATTAAAGGGGGCAACAACGACCATGTGCTACATTCCAACATCATCAATATGTTGAATAAGCCTGCCTGGAAGTTTATACTGTATGAGTCATATGCAAGTTACTTTTTGTCGTGCTTACAGTGAGGCGCTCCTTTCAGGTGATGCCGTGGAGATCGACTGCTCACTCAGTACACAAATCAGAAAAAAGTCACCGCCCCCACTCTGAACACGTGTTCTGCCGCTTATACTTTCTTTTGCTTCTGCAGATACATTTAGAGCCAGCAAAATTCTGTATCTGCGCTTATTTTGTTTTCAGTAAACGACATGTCACTGTATCAAATTTGCAGTTCCTGAAACTGTACAATAATTGCATACACATGAAATACGTGAGCACATGTAGAGTTTTCTTCTCAGTTCATGTTTATGATGTAAATATTTTCCTCATCCATCTAACAATGATGTGTTGCATCACTCTGGTTCGTACATTTTAATGTCACCATTTATTAACTTATTTTTGCATGGCAGCAGCTGGTACTTAACTGAACAGCACCACGTTCCTAATACGAATGAAGCACATCACACCAAAAAAAAACAACTTATTTCCTATCGGTCCCACATGGGTCAAAATAAGAGTCCTTGAACATGTATTATACAATCTCAAAACATGTCATGCTCACATATGATCTGAAATCAACAATAACACAAAATAATACAAATCATATCCACATGAGAAAGTAACTCAACAGCACAGAATAATAATATAATTAAGGGCCTCCCGTTTGTTGCCAAATCCCACTCGAACCCCTCGGCCCAGTAGGAGAAAGGGTCTCGCCTCGTCACGGCAACCATGAGGAACGCCAGGATCGGGCACACGGCAAAAGAACCAACTTGACGTGATTATGTTTGAAGCTGCCAATCAGATTTATAAATAAATAAGGCGCTGGAATGTTAGCCCACTTTAGTAACCACAGGTAGAAAAGGCCTGGGAAGGAGGGCGCAAAGCTACCCGCACAATCCACCGGATATACGCCTCCGCTACAGCCAGCCAGTCACAAGTAAGACTCAACAACAAGATATAGCAAATAGCAAATATCTTTATTCTTATTTCTCATCTTATTTTTTTATTAAAATGTATGAACGTGTGTGTGTGTGTGTGTTTGTGTGTGTGTGTGTGTGTGAGAGAGAGGAAGAGCGATCAGACTCGGCTGAGGAAGGCCAGGTTGAGGCTGCTGGGGATTTGGATGGTGTCGAGCGAGACACTGGAGGGGCTGAAAGGGAAGGTGACGGGGAAGAGCGTCTTAGTCTCCATCAGCAGCTGAGACGACTCCTTACGGGGCTTCAGACACTCCTGAGGAGGAGAGGAGAGGGGGAGAGGAGGAGGAGAAGGGAGGAAAGAAGAAGGGGAGGAGAGGAGGAAGAGGATGAGGAGAGGGGAGAGAGGAGAGGAGAGGGAAGGAGAGAAAAGGGCAGGAGGAGAGAAAGGGAGGTGAGGAGGAGAGGGGAGGAGGAGAGGGATGAAAGGATCAGGAGAGGGGAGGAGAGGGAAGGGAGGAGAAGAGAGGGAAGGAGAGAAGAGGGCAGGAGGAGAGAAAGGGAGTTGAGGAGGAGGAGAGGGGAGGAGAGGAGAGGAGAGAAGAGAAGAGATAAGGACAGGGGAGCAGAAGAGAAGAGACAAATGTGTGTTTGACTGGGTGTTCACATCAGAAGCAACCAAAGCGACCAGAGCGATGGAAGTCATTATTTTCTCTACGGAGAGTCGGCGAATTGGGCGACCAGAGCGAATTTCGCCGGCAGCGAAGCGAATTGGGCGACCATAGCAAAAAAGAGAGGTTAAAAGTCAGTTAACTTTATGGTAATGAGACCAGAATACATAGATTTACTAATGTCTGTTAATCACTGAGCTGAATCCAGCATTCCAAATGATACGTCATGAGCGAACAAAGCGAACAAGGTGAATTCCACAGAGAAGCTTCTTCAGCGACCTCGGCGACCTGTTCGCTTTGGTCGCTCCTGATCTGTACGTACAGTAAGGGTTCTGAAATAAGTGAACATAATGGGACTTGATGAAAACACTGCACATAACACAATACACTTACTCACACGCACACACACACACAGACATACACACACACTATATGTGTGCAGCAGGAAAGGCTCACTTACCTCAATGGTCTTCATAAAAGATGAGGAGACTCTTTCCTCAAACTCATTGACTGGTGTATACAAATTCAGAATTTTGACAATCTGTAAAAGTGGAGCGATCATATGATGAGCCAAGTTAACTATACCTAGGCCTGTGTGTGTACAAACATCTTAATGGACAGCTGCTACTTCATATGCATGCAACAACACACTCCTTTACTATGAGAACTGCCTCTCTAAAAGGAATGACTCAGGACACACACACACACACGTAAGACACACAGACGTATACTGTGGTATAGAGCTGCACACCTAGAGGCTATGGCTTTAGTGTCCATACACCCTCACACACCCCTGAACAGCAGTGTGATATGTACACATGCACACACACACACCGACACACACACAGACACACACACAGACACACACATGCGCGCGTACCTGAACTGCACTGAGGGCAGTACACATTGATGCAATGGTCTCGGCCTCCTCCTTGGTTTTCTTTTTCATTTGGAGGAGCTGAGCTGCCTGAATAAGGGGCTCCAACATCTCTCTTGCGCCACAGTTCATCAGGCCCTTTTCCTGCAGCCAGTCCTCCAGCTGACACACATTATACCTACACACACACACACACACACACACACACACACAAGGCTGTAACATCTCTCTCGAGCCACAGTTCATCAGGCCCTTTTCCTCCAGCTGGTCCTAGCTGATATACATTATACCTGCACACACACACCCTGTAACACTCGACTCTGCTGACAATCTGACATTAGGCCACACATACGCCTATGATTGCTGTGGCTGTTACCTAATCTGCATGTGCTGCACAGTGCCCCCTTGTGGCTGTTACCTGATCTGCATGTATGTGGTGCCCTTTGTGGCTGTTACCTGATCTGCAGGCCTGTGGTGCCCTCTTGTGGCTGTTACCTGATCTGCAGGCCCTTGCTCCAGGAGCACATGTCCTTGCGCAGAAGCAGGCTGTTGAGGGTGGTGGCGGCGATGGAGCGGAAGAGCTGCTTTGAGATGAGGCCTAGGAGGAAGAACGGCGTGCCGTGCTGGAGCAGCGTGGTGTGGAAGCTGCTCAGCTGCCGCGCGATGGAGTCGAACGAGAGCCCGCCACCCTCCTCCGTCACACTACACGTCCGCTTGCGCATCCCCGTCGCCTTGACTCCCAGCACGCCTTGGATAGAGTCCTGCTCCAACATCCCCGGCACTGTGCATGGATACACACACACACACACACACACACACACACACACACGAATGCAGTCATGCAATCGCACACAAACACGCAAATGCACATGGGACAGGACACAAGAGATAGCCCAGGGTGAGTTCCAGCTGAATGCCCTACTGCTGTTATAGCCATTATACACATGACCACAATTACTTCTTCATGTCCGGAATGGACACTAATTTGACAGTAGCACAAGTCGCTCAAATGTGATTAACTATATGACTCTCTTGTATGACTCTATAGTGCACAGTCCATCAGATCTTACAGACAGACAGACAGACAGACAGACAGACACACACACACACACACACACACACACACACACACACACACACACACACACACACACACACACACCTATCATAGGCTGCAGGGTGTCCTCCATGCAGCGGATGAGCTGCTGGTAGATGCGGATGGCCAGGTTGCACAGCGTCTTCCGGTAGTTGGCCAGGTCAAAGTTCTTCAGGCAGTGCTCATTCTGCTGCGGGGTGTTATGCCTAGAGTACACCTGCAGGGGGCAGAAGAGCAGGGTCAGACATCACACATCTCCCTTACATAGCTGCACATGGTCTCACACACATTTTAATATCTTTATGTGAATCTTAAAGGGAAATTGTAACAGATCCAAACACTGATGGATGTATGCTAGGATTAGTTAGGCTTGATCAATCACAAAATGTCTTGTGCTATACATCGTACCACATTAATAGGTAAAGATCTCAATGCACTGTTTATTCGTTAATTTTTCCGCCCCGTGGAGGTTGGGTGCAGAGGCTTTGTGGGAACATCCTGCACAAAACTCCTGAGGGACTTGGGAGTCAGGGGACAGAGCCAGCGCACAGCCGTCAAAGCTGTGTCAGAAGCAGCAGAAAGAAGCAGCCAGTGGCTATGGCTGAAGAGGAATGACCCGACTTGGGCCCCCAAGTAATGTGGCAGGAGGTAGGCGGCCAGTCTTGACATGACTCAGGGAACCGGACACCCCTGCCAGGCATAGTCCCCCCCTGAGATTTCTGCCACTTAGCAACAAGGTAACTGCTGGGACTAATTGGGCTTGGGACGCAAGCTCAGGTCTGATCACCCTGCAGCTGGCCTCCACTGGAGAGGGTGTATAGTGTTAAAGGCCGAAACACCCCATGACCCAGTGGAACACTACTGATGATGCGTACCCATAAATTCATTCCTCCCACAAGTTTACCACCAACCATTCACCGTTAAGTCCACCAATTGCTTGCGCCCGCACAAGAATACTAACATCACATTCTGTGTTTCTGGAAACTGCCGTGGTCTCTATTATTATTATTGTTATTATTATTAATGAATGCCGTGAGAACCAGTTTTACAGAAAAAAAATGCTTTAGTGCTCCTGTTACAGGCTGTTCTAGTTTGGTGGAGGAGATGGAGCGGGGAGAATGACAGGTTCTCGACTACGCTAGTCACAGGCTATACTTATTTAAAGGCCATTTGTTCATAGCACACCAAATAGAAGATTGAAACATTCTAAACAAACACATACATACCTATATATCGCTAAGTGAATGTGTGCTGCAACTGTGGCATGGTTTTTTTTCTATTTAACAAACTAACATCACTTTGTTGGCCTTTACCTTATTCACTCGTTTTCCACCTATTTTCTTTCATTTACTAATAGAGGCAATCGGGGTGGAAGAACATTTTCAGGTGCAGCATACATATGCATCTCAGAGCGACCTGTCGTATTTTAAAAAAGCAAGTACTAAATGGTTTCATGCAGAATGAGACCTTTAAGGGTAGACATGGCACCTCCTTCTTCAGATTAATATACTCGCCAGCAATAAGTCTAGTGTGTGTGTGTATGTGAAGGAAATGTTTGTTAGTGTGTGTGTGTTTGTTTGTGTGTCTGTTTGTAGGAAGGAGATGTTTGTTTGTGTGTGTGTGTGTATTGCTTACCTCTTCTCCACTGTACTGCTGCAGACATTGCAGGAAATAGGTGGTGTTGGCCAGCCAGAAGGACACCGTCTCAAAGTCCTCTCCTTTCCTCTGGACAAACAGCACACATGAAATCTGAACATGTGGCAACATTAAATCCCAAATTCATGACCCCTTGAGGAGTTCTAGTCTCCCATCTTCATGACCCCTTGGTGCTCTAGTCTCCTACCTTGATGATGGTCTTGAGGTGTCCTACCTTGGTGACACGTTGATGCCCTAATCTCTTACCTTCATGACCCCTTAATGCCTAGTCTCCTACCCCCCTGAAGCCTTGAAGGTCTCCTGCCTTGATGACCTGTTCAGGAGATTTAGTCTCTTACCTTCATTAGGGCCTTAAGGAGCTCTAATTTCCTACCATGATGGCCCCTTGATGCTCTAGTCTCCTAACTTGATGACCCTTTGATGCTCTAGTCTCCTACCTTAATCAGCTGTTGAGGTGTCCATCCCTGATGAGCTGTTGAGGTGTCCTACCTTGATGAGGGGCCTGGATGAGCTCTAGTCTCCTAACTTGATGACCCCTTGATGCTCTAGTCTCCTACCTTGATGAGCCATTGAGATGTCCTACCTTGATGAGTGTCTTGATGAGCTCTAGGCTCCTAGCATGATGACCCCTTGATGCTCTAGTCTCCTACCATGATGAGCCCTTGATGCTCTAGTGACCTACCTTAATGAGCCATTGAGGTGTCCTACCTTGATGAGGGTCTTGATGAGCTCTAGTCTCCTAACTTGATGACCCCTTGATGCTCTAGTCTCCTACCTTAATGAGCCGTTGAGGTGTCCTACCTTGATGAGGGTCTTGATGGTGTGGATGGTGGCGTTGAGGAGGGTGGTGGCTCGCTGGTCATCGTTGGAGTGGTCCGCGTGGCGCAGGCACATGAAGAGGATGTAGGCAGGCAGGCCGGGCATCATGCTGACCGCCACACCTCGCGGGCGCAGATCTGACCGGGGGGGGGGGGGGCGGGTTGGGGGGCAGAGGAGACAGAAAGAAAGAAAGAGAGGGAGTCAGAGGGAGGGGAATAGAGAGTGGAAGGGGAAAAAAGACAGAGCGAAGAAAGAGAGAGAGAGAAGAGGGGGTGAAAACATGGGCTAGGAGCACAGAGTTCATGTATAAATTGTGCATTTGTCTGTGTGTGGGGGGGTGTGTGTTTGTGTATGTGTTGGGGGGGAGAGTGAGTGTGTGTGTGTGTGTGTGTGTGTGTGTGTGTGTGTGTGTGTGTGTGTGTACCTGTAATGAGATTCTTGAGTAGTTTGCTCTGGTCCTCTGTCCTGCAGACAAGCATGCCACTGCAGTCTCGTTCCCTACGTGGTAGAGAGGACATGGCCACGACCTCCAGAGAGCCCTGCGCCAACACTACTCAACACACACACACACACACACACATTTAAAACACAGACCCAAACAGGTAGACAGACAGATAAACAAACAGACAGACAGTGTTAAGGAATAAAGATGTCTTTACTCTGTATGGTACATACATAAACATGTGTTTACTCTGTGTTGTACATAAATACACATGTACAAACCGGAATAAACATGTATTTGTTCTGGGCTTTAGGACAAAAAAAAGGTGTTTACCTTGTGCGTAAATAAACCTGTTTACTGTGTGTTTGTAAATAAACATGCGTTTACCCTCTGTGTCTCCTGCTCTCCTCGTGTACTCCTTCAGCTGCCTCCTCAGCAGCCGCAGCTCACCCTGCTGTCTCTCTGTCCGCTCCATCAGCTCCTGAGGAACACACACCACTGCATTCAGCTCAGGGTGTGTGTGTGAGTGTGTGTGTGTGTGTGTGTGTGTGTGTGTGTGTGTGTGTGTGTGTGTGTGTGTACCGCTCCATCAGCTCCTGAGGAACACACACCACTGCATTCAGCTCAGGGTGTGTATGTGAGTGTGTGTGTGTGTGTGTACCGCTCCATCAGCTCCTGAGGAACACATACCACTGCATTCAGCTCAGGGTGTGTGTGTGTGTGTGTGAGCAGCATTCAGCTCAGGGTGTGTGTGTGTGTGTGTGTGTGTGTGTGTGTGTGTGTGTGCAGCATTCAGCTCAGGGTGTGTGTGTATGTGTGTGTGTGTACCAGGTTGTGTGTGGCGAGGCGATTGCTCTAATGCTGTAGGCTGGCATGGATGCATATGTGTGTGTGTGTGTGTGTACCAGATTGTGTGTGGTAAGGCGGTTGATCTAATGCTGTAGGCTGGCGTGGATGCATATGTGTGTGTGTGTGTGTGTGTGTGTGTGTGTGTGTGTGTGTGTACCAGGTTGTGTGTGGTGAGGCGATTGCTGTAATGCTGTAGGCTGGTGTGGATGCATATGTGTGTGCATGTGCGTGTGTGTGTGTGTGTGTGTGTGTACCAGGTTGTGTGTGGTGAGGCGATTGCTCTAATGCTGTAGGCTGGTGTGGATGCATATGTGTGTGTCTGTGTGTGTGTGTGTGTGTGTGTGTGTGTGTGTGTACCAGGTTTTGTGTGGTGAGGCGATTGATCTCATGCTGTAGGCTGGTGGGGACGCGTGCATCCTGTGGGAGGCGTAAAGTCTCGTTCAGGAGCTCCTGCTGTCGCGCTTGCTCCTCTGTCGCCCCCTGCAGGGCAGAGCGCAGAGCAGCAACCTCCTCAGTCAGAGTTGAGCGCATCTTAGTCTCAGACTGGAGCTGAGACAACAGCAACCTGATGGAGAGGGAGAGAGTCAGAAAGAGAGAGAGAGAGACACACACACAGACGGAGAGGGAGAGGGAAGTGAGGGAAGGAGCAAGAGGATGAGGGAAAACGAGAGAGGGGGAGAGGGGGAGAGTGAGAAAGGAAGAGAAAGAAAAAAAGAGACCCAACAACAGACAGAAAGAGAGTGAGAGAGAGAAAGAGGAAGCAAGAGAGACAGACAAAGAGAGAGAGAGGTCTATAAATTAGATAAGACAGTGGGTAGCATTTCGTGAGTCCTGCTCACTGCTGCTCTACACAGCAAGTGTGTTTGTTTGTATCCATGTATGTATGTCAAAGTCAAAGTCAGCTTTATTGTCAAAAAACCATATGTACAGGTTGCACACACCGAATTTGAAATTGCAATGCTCCCTAGACCCACAGTGAACATTATATATATATATACACACAGTATATATGTGTGTGTGTTTATCTGACTATCTGTGTGTCTGTGTGAGTGTGCATGTGTGTGTGTTTGTGTGTGTGTGTGACACCTGCTCACCTGTTGGTATCCTTTAACCCTTGATATGCCATCCACAACTCGCCATCCTCATTCAACTCATGGAGGTCAAAGGTTGGAGATCTGTTAAGTTAACACACAAATTCACACACACACACACACACACACACACACACACACACACACACACACACACACACACGTTTATAGAATTCACACAGAGACACAAACGAGGGATAATACACAAAATCACACATACATGTACACACACAGAGACGTGTGATTACACACACTCCTAATGATGTCTTGCTGAATGCGTACCTGCTGCTGTTAGCAGAAGCTCCATCTGTTTCCTAAGAGAGAAACACACACACACTTCCTTAAGCAATATCAAACGTCATGCATCATGACCCACAGACCTCCTGAAATAACCTCAAAAGTCATGCTTCATAACGCACACACGCACACTAGAGAGTCATCACATTTTTTGTGGCATGGTGCATTCAGCTACTCAACAGTTTATATACAGGCACATAGTCACTTTACATTTAGCTACCTGATCATCTACACATGATCAGTTGTTTTTCTAGGTCTATTTTATGTCTTTTTAGCCTGAGATCCTTTTAATCCTTTCAATGTTTTAATGCTTGATGTTTCTAATATTTGTAGTGTGTTGAAGCAACACTAAGTGGTTTTTCAACCTTAAAATAATGTTTCCAAAATCAAATCAATCAAAATTTCTGTGGTTCATCAACTCATAACAGGGAGAAAGGCACTTCTGAATTCACTTTGCGGCGCTCTATGGGCTGTAACTGCACTACTCAAGTTTGCATAGAGGGTCGCAACTCGCCGATCTGCAGTTTGAATGAGACATAAAGACTACTTGGCATCCATCATGTAGGGCGACTGAAGAGGAAAGGTGCTGTAGTGTTGCTTTAACATAGTAATGTTTTGCATTATCATTTTCTATTACTGTGTGTCTGAATGTTCTATGTCATGTTGTGGCTTCTTGGGTGCGAGATAAACTCCCTTCGGGGCAATAAAGTGTTCACTCATTCACACACACACACGCGGCTGGGTTTTACAGTCACACACATCGGGGTTTTATACTCACACGAGGCACAGCTGCACACTAACAATAACTAGCAACAACTTTATTGACAAGAAACACAATAATGACATCACTGTGTGTGTAAGCATACTTTACTGAATTTGTTTGTGAGTGTTTGTCTGTGAGCAGACATACCTTACTCTTTTGGCTCTCTGGGGCACACAATTGCGAGCGGAGAATAAGCACCTCCTCCTTGCGTAGCTCTAGCTCCTCATTGGCTGAGCTGAGCTGCTCCAGCACCACCTGATAGGCCAGCGATCCCGGAGCAGCTGTGTGCGACTCAGACGATTTGCTGAGAGCCTCCCGGATCTCACTGAGCTCTCGCTTCAGCTTCCTGTTGGCAGACTCCAGCTCCTGACGCTAGAGGCACACAGCAATCAGAACCTCAGAGCAGACCAAGACCACATCCAAACCAGAACTTCTCACAGGAGCTAGCACCTAAGACCAGACCCAGACCCAGTCCAGGACCAGAACCTCCCACAGAACCAGAGTCAATTAAAGGAAAACTTTAGTGTGAAATAAAAATTGGCACGTTTTATCGTTTTGGTCGAGAAGGTTAACAATGATAGTGCTAAGGGCATAGAGAAAGCTTGAACATAACGCTAGCATGTCAAACCTGGACACCAACCTCATTCTCATCTCTAAATTAGGGCTGCACGATATTGGAAAAATGAGTGATATGCGGTAACATTGCTGAATGTTGCGGTGACAATATGTTTTACGATAGATAAACATTTACATTTTTAAATATAGTTTAAACATTTAAATATAGCTTTAACATCTTTCAGCTTGATCTTCACCGCTAGGCTGTAGCCAGTGTGTAGCCTATGGGGGTGGATATCAAGGGCACTAGGACTCCCAGTTGATTTCCCAAATATCTTCATATGTGGAGTGTAAAACATCTTACAGCAATGTCCTATTTACTGCAGTTAAGACATGTTTTGTGATATGTATATCACGATATTGTATATTGCGATATCACGATATTTTCGATATATTGTGCAGCCCTACTCTAAATCATCTCCACCCTCCTCATCATCCTTACCCCCACTATTACATTACATTACACTTAGCAGACGCTTTTATCCAAAGCGACTTACAAAAGGAGGACATAATAGCAAACAGTTGTGTAAAGAACATCGAAGGTACCTATGTAGAGAGATGGTTAGTAGAATTTGGTTCTGTTAAGCAGTCTCGGAAAAGAAGGGTCTTCACGAGCTTTTTGAAGGTCGAGAGGGATATTGCTGCTCTTGTAGGGACTGGTAGGTTGTTCCACAACTGAGGGACAACAACCGAGAAAAGTTTGGAGTGACATCACTTTGTCTTGGGAGAGGGTACGGCCAGGCGGTTAGTATTAGAGGATCGCAGCGTTCTGGACGGGATGTAAGCATTTAGTATGGCGTTGAGATAGGTGGGGGCAGATCCAGAAGTGACTTTGTAGGCTAGAGTCAAAGCTTTGTGTTGAATTCTGGCAGCCACTCGGAGCCAGTGCAGGTTGATGAAGAGAGGAGTGACATGCAACCTTTTGGGTTGATTGAAAACCAGTCATGCTGCTGCATTCTGGACCATTTGCAATGGTTTGATTGCACAAGCAGGAAGGCCAACCAGAAGGGCGTTGCAATAGTCGAGGCGAGAGATGACCATAGCCTGTACCAGGAGCTGAGTAGCATATTGGGTCAGGTACGGTCTGATTTTTCTAATGTTATATAGCGCATAACGGCACGACCGCGCTACAGAGGCAATGTGGTCACTATCATCATCATCATCATCGTCACCCCGCCCAATCACCCTGACCTTCATCCATAAATCACCTCAGCCCTCCTCCTGGCCCGGCCTCTCCCCTCACCCGTAAATCACCTCCACCTTCACCTACACCCTAATCTTCATCATCCTCAGACCCTCCCATCCAACAATCTGACCTTAATCCATAAATAACCCCACCTTAATCATCACCACAATCACCCATCATCAATATCTTCATCATAATCATCATCATCACCCATCATCAACATCATCATCACCTTTAAGGCCTCCTGGTCAAGCTCTGCCAGCAGAGTCTTCCTCAACTTCTCTTCATCCTTCACACACACAAACACACATACAGTCAGACAGACACACACACACACACCGTCACACACACACAGAATGTGGGTCATGAGTGTTTGTGTGTGTTTGTTTGTGCATGTGTGTATGAACACGTGACTATGTATGTATGTGTGTGTGTGTGTCTGTGTATTTGTGTGTGCACATGTGTGTGTGCACGTGTGTGTGTGTGTACCTTGGCTTTGCTGGTAAGTAGCTGCTCCTCTCTGGAGTCCAGCTCATTCTGCAGTGTGTGTTTATCTCTCTCCAGCTCCACCACCTTCCTCTGCAGTGACAGCAGCAAAGACATGTCCCCACCAGTGGAGCTCACCTCCTACACACACACACACACACACACACACACACACACACACACACACACACACACACACACACACACACACACACACACACAAACACAGAAAGACACACACACTCACAGAAAGACACACCCACACACACAGAAAGACATACACACACACACATAAAGACATACACACACACACACACACACACAGAAGCACACACAGGGCATGGACATAGCAGCGATCCATTAGACTGAGAAGCCTCAGACACACAGTAGTAAAGTAGTTAAGTTTCAGATGTCTTCACAGAGAACAACTCCTATTAATGAAACTGGAGACAAGACCTCTTCTTTTTGTGTACAATGTAACCATCACAACATATTTCAGCCAGCAATGTAATCACCACACCATATATCACAAATCTAATCATATCATACATTACTAATGTGATTATCACAGCATATACCACTAATGTAATTATCACACCATATACCACTAATGCAATTATCACCACATGATAAATAACTAATGCAATTATCACACCATACATCACTAATGTAATCACATCATATATCAGGAATGCAATGACCATATATTACTAATGTAATTACCACACCATGTATCACTAATGTAATTATCACATGATATATCAGTAATGTAATCACCACATTATAGTATATAATTAATGTAATCACATTACACATCACTAATGTAATTATCACACTATACATTATTAATGAAATCAACACGATATACCCCCCACCCCCCCAGAGGTTCTCTTACCCCCTACCCCCACCCCCCCTAACTCCTCCACACAGCTTCTCGTACACGATATCCCTTCCCTCCACCCCCCATACAGGCTGCCCCCTGGCCTTACCTCTCTGGCTCCACATCCTCCAGCACTGACGCCCCCCTCAGACACATCAGTCTGGCTGGAGAAAAACTCACTCCTCTGGTGGGAGGCTTTGGTCAAACTCTGCTGCACACAGACAGATACACAGGCAGATAGAGAGACAGACATACACACACAGACAAACGGGCAGATACACACACACATACACGCAAGTAGACACACACGCAGACACATACACAAAGAAAGAGAGAGGATAAGAGAGGATAAACAGTCAGACAGAGATATACAGTAGTTTTTCTCTTTACTGTCCTTCATTAACTAATGCCTGTCTGTCTGTCTGTCTGTCTGTCTGTGTCTATGCTGATGTGAGTCCACCTGCTTCTTCAGGTCACTGTGGCGTTCTTCCAGCTCATGGTGTTCCGAAAGAAGGTTCTGGTAGCGGCACCGTTCCTCGTTCAGGTCCGACTGGAGCCGCTTAGTGTTCTCTTCATGAGCTCTCTGCTGCTCCTCTGGAAAGGAGATCAACATAATGATACACACACACACAGTCATGGGAGGACTCTCGCCTTAACAAATACTACAGTGAGGTAATTAAAGTAGGAGTATTTAAGGAAGTATACTACATACCTGTCTCCTGCTCTACAATGAGCATGTAAGGTAGTATACATACCAGTCTTCTGCTGCTACTCTACAATGACTATGTAAGGACGTATACTACATACCAGTCTTCTTCTGCTGCTCTAGAATGAGCATGTAAGGAAGTATCCTACATACCTGTCTCCTGCTGCTCTAGAATGAGTATGTAAGGAAGTATACTACATACCAGTCTTCTGCTGCTGCTCTAGAATGAGTATGTAAGGAAGTATACTACATACCAGTCTTCTGCTGCTGCTCTAGAATGAGTATGTAAAGTAGTATACCACATACCTGTCTCCTGCTGCTCTAGAATGAGTATGTAAGGAAGCATCCTACATACCAGTCTTCTTCTGCTGCTCTAGAATAAGTGTGTTCAGCTCCTCCTTTTCACTCTTCAGGAGGACATTCTGCTTGTTCAGCTCAGCAACCCGCTGTCAACACAAAAAAAAAAAAACACCAACACATCAACATTAAAAAGACAAACACCAACATTAAAAACATAAACACCAACACACCAAATGTACCAACACATGGACAAGTAAACACTACTATACATTACCAACATGCGAATAAAAACACCTTACCTTTAGCAACATGTAAACCCTATCAACCATCAAGTTGCAACACTGGCAACAAGTTAACATTAACATACCAATACTACCAAAATGTTTTGACTTTAATGCAAACACGCTTTTACATAATCATGTCCATGACAACAGTGCCATCCAGTGGTGATCGCCAGTCAGGCCCACCTGCTCCCAGGCCTCCCGTTCAGCCTGAGCCTTCTGCTGCTGCTCCTGTTGCTCCTGGCAACACCTCTCCACTTCCTGTCTGCTGGACGCTAGCTCCGCCCCCAGAGAGACCAACCGCTCTGATTGGTTCCTGCTCTCCTCCTCCACCCCCTTGAGCCGCTCCAACTGTCCAATCAGACGCTCCTGCTCAGCGGTGTGGCTGGCCCCCATCACACTCAACCTCTCCTCCAGCAGCCGGTTGTCTTTGTGCTGATGACACCAGAGAGAGCCAATCAGACATGGGAAGCAGAATCACTGCTAGCCAATCACCAGTCAAACAGCAGTACCATCACCCAATCACCAGTCAGACAGTAGGGCTGCCAACTAATCAGTCATGACTGATGCTTGATGTGACAATCATTTTAACCACCTCTTTAAACTGTTAGTTTATTAATCTATGCAGTATGTTTAACTATTAATCTGTGCAGTCTTGCCACCCCTCTTTAAACTGTTAATCTGTGCAGTATGGCTGCTTGTCTTTAAACTTTTAAACTGTTAATCTGTGCAGTATGGCTGCCTGTATTTAAACTTTTAAACTGTTAATCTGTGCAGTATGGCTGCCTGTATTTAAACTTTTAAACTGTGCAGTACTGTATAGCCACCTCTCTTCAGTCTGTTACTCTGTGCAGTCGGGCCACTCCTCTGTTAATCTGTCCAGTGTAGCCGCCTCTTATTAATTTTTTTAATCTGTTAATCTGTGCAATCTGAGCCAGCTCTC
>CM050208.1:24965000-24987500 GCA_027475355.1 Coilia nasus
TTAAACCTATATACAATCTGGAGTTGCAGAATGAGGTGGATCAAACTCACCAGGTTGAACTGCTGCTGGAGTTTCTCATTGGCGTAGTTGATGCAGAACTGCTCAAAGCTGTTCACCTCAAACGTCTCAAAGCTGCAGAAGGGACAGGAGAGGACAGACAAAGGAACAGACAGACAGACAGACAGACAGCAGAGAGGACAGACAGACAGCATGGTAGCACCTGCATCAGCACAGCAGATAAGTGCAGGCTTACAGGAGAGTGACATATTTAAGCTTTAGTTAGAGCTACAGCATGTCAGGTTTGAGATGGAGGCCTGGATGGAGTTTGTGTACGTCTGTATGTGTGTGAGCGTGTGTGACTGTGAGCGTTTGTGTATGTGCGTTCGTAACATGGTTTTCCTTATTGCCAGCAACAGATGCCCATGCCTGAAGCTTAAAGCAACATTAAGTAGTTTTCATCTTTCATCTCCAAACCTACTTAGTGCGGTTATAGCCCATGGAGGGCAGCAAAACAAATTCTGAAGTGCCTTTCACCCAGTTACAAGTTGATGAGCCACTAAAACGATTTTGGAAACATTATTTTAAGGTTGAAAAAACAACTTAATGTTGCTTTAAAGCACGATCATGACGCTAATGTTGAGAGCTGTAACCCTCCACACATATCTAAAAACTACACCCCCCACCACATACCTAGAGGTCATTCTCCCTGCCAATGTCCCATTATAGAGTACCGGTGCGCACCTGTAGATATCTAGAACCAAACTAAGGAGTACCAGTATCCACCTGCAGATATCTAGAACCTAAAAATTAGTCCCCGTATCTACCCGCAGATATCTGGAACCTAAAAAGGTGTACCGGTACCCACCCGCAGATATCTAGAACCTAAAAAGGAGTCCCGGTATTCACCTGCAGATATCTAGAACCTAAAAAGGAGTCCCGGTATTCACCTGCAGATATCTAGAACCTTAAAAGGAGTACTGGCACCCACCTGCAGATATTTAGAACCTAAAAAGGCGTACCAGTACCCACCCGTAGATATCTAGCACTCCGATAAAGCAGTGTTCCTTGCCCGCGGCCTTGAGCGCGGTGTTGATGCGTGCCACTATCCAGTCGAAGAGGCGGGCGTATATGTGTTTGGCCAGAGCGTCGCGGCCATTCAGGGCCTGCTCCTTCGGCACGGGCTTGTTGTAGGTCTCGGTGGCCATCTTCAGCTTGCGGTGACACAGCCACTGAGCCATCTCTGTCACGGGCACCCCCATCAGGGCACAGAAGGCCTGAAGACTCGCGTCTTCCGGCTGCAACAACCATGGCAACACACACACACACACACACACACACACACACACACACACAAACCACTTTCAGCCACACCCCCATACCGGTCTCAGAGTATACATACACACATAGCAGTATCAGCCCCCCCCCCCCCCAAACACACACACACACAAACACACACACATACATATACACACACACACACACCAGTGTAAATGTGTATGGCATGATGTTCTGCTAGATGTCCACTCACACACACACTGCTGTTGTCAGCTCTGAGCTGCTTGACTTCCACATTGCCCAGGTGAAGCACTGCGGCCAGCACCCTGAACAGCGACATCTGCTGGCCCTCATCGATGCCTGCAGGCAAAAGGCAGAGCTATGGGCAAACAGCAAGAAACGAGTTCACTTGTGACAAAGAAAGAATGGAATAAATGGATGAATGAAGGATGTATTGATGACAGATAACTGATGGATGGATGGAGAGATGGAAAGATAGTTCTTACCCATCATGGTGAAGGCCCTCCTGGTTGACGCCATGTCTGTCTCGTCGTCTACCCCAGCAATGGAGGGGTTTTTCCCCTGGTTGGTGAAATGGAAGTCATCTGCACGGCCTTAGAGGACACAAACACGTCTGACGCATGTGACACACACCGTGTTCCTCTCTACACGAGTCTCCAGGACAAAGACAGCTGAATGCTATGTTTACACACACACTCAGCTAACTGAAGCAACAATAACTTAGCCTGGGCCTTCGTTCTCATTAGCTCAGAGCAACTTCTGTAATGCCATAATGGCTTCTGTAATGCCATAGTGACTTCTGTAATGACATAACGACTTCATGAGACAGACAGAGAATCTCCTCTGTAGGGCGTACCTAGTTTCAGCTCCTTGAACTGAGGCCAGTGGGAGGAAGCACACAGCTGGTAAAAGATATGATAGTTCCGCTCCTCTTTGGCCTATAAACACACATACAAATGGAATACAATACTTTTTTCATATGGCTTAAGTACATTACAGACAGATTAGAGCTGAAGATCTTTGCCCAAGCCCGACGGGTTCGGGCTTAGATTCTATCATTTCACAAGGGCTCGGGCCAGGTTCGGGCATGCGGGCCAAGTGCGCTGCGTAACTGAAAGGTCAGGTGATTAGTTTCGATGAGCTCGAGACAGATGCGAAAATGGATGCTGCGAAGGTGAAAAGGAGGCTATCGGCAATTATGTTATTTATTTGTTTCAACTTATGTTTGTTTAAACTTTTCACGTTTGGCATAATAAATGATGTTAAAATGCATAAATATCTCATTCTTGACGAAAGGCAAAAGATCTGTATGCATGCGCATTTTTGAATACGTCGGGCTAAACGGGTTTGGGTTTTAGAAAAACTGTTAAGCTCTGGGTCCGGGTCGGGCAGAATTCTATCGGGCTCGGGCCTTGTCGGGCCTAACTTTTAAAGCCCGATTACAGCTCTAACACAGATTGTATAATACCCATTTCAAAAGCTAAATGAGAACTTAAGCCATGTTCTATATTTCCATGTTCCATTGCTTAATTTAGCCTAGTTTGTGCTATTGTGCCATACCGTTACTCTCTGTATGTGTGTGTTCTTAGGAACTAGCTCTCGCAGCCCAGTAAATGTGTACTCCCTTTAGCACTAGCCACCTTAGCTCAGTGAATGTATACTCTCTTAGCTTAGTTCATGATAAACCCAGTGCTGTGGTGTAACTGCCTATCGTAGCCCAGTGTCTCTGTAACATCTTTGGCACTCACCTGGAACACTACTCTGGACTTCTCCAGCAGGTACGTCCTCATGTTGGCACCAATGATGTGGTGCTTTCTGTTAAAACCGATTGCGATGTACTTCCCAAAGCGGCTGCTGTTGTCATTCCTGGTAGTCTTGGCGTTCCCGATGGCCTACAGGGAATAGATAGGACACACACAGTCCCACAGCAGAACTACACACACACACACACACACACACAGCAGGGCTGCAGGGAATAGATAGGACAGGCCTACAGGGAATAGATAGGACACACACAGTCACACAGCAGAACTACACACACACACACACACACACACACACACACACACACACACACACACACACACACACACACACACACCAGGGCTGCACACACACCTCGATGATGGGATTGGAGGCCAGATCTGACATATGTTGGCATGTCAAACACACACACACACACTCACACACACACACCTCCATGATGGGACTAGAGGCCAGCACTCTGTCCTCTATGTTGGTGTCGCTGCATGATCCACTGACGGTGGCGAAGTACCTCATGGCATATTTGGCCGATACCGTCTTCCCCGCACCTGACTCACCGCTCACGATGATCGACTGGTTCTTTTCATCCCTGGGTGTGTGTGTGTGTGTTGAGGGGGAGGGAGTAATTTTATTGTTAGTAATCACATTTCTACTCCAAACAGGCCAGACTGCCCTAATACAAATGGAGAGGGAAACATGCCCCAACACTGATGTTGTTTCTATGGAAATGTATGCTACTAACACTGAGGTTGTTCCTAGTAACACTAATGTTGTTTCTGTGGAAACGTACACTACTAACACAGATCTTGTTTCTATGGAAACATAACCTAGTAACACTGATGTTTCTACAGAAACATTGGCTAGTGATGCTACTGAACACTGATGCTTCCGTGGAAACGTATGCTAGTTCTGTCACTAACTCTGCTGGTGCGTAGGTCTCAGCAAATACATGTGGATCCATGTCTCCCGTGTGTGTGTGTGAGTCCATGTCTGCCGTGTGTGTGGGGGTTCATGTCTCCCTTGTGTGTGTGTGTGTGTGTGTGTGATGTCTGCTGCATACTGTGCCATCTGCCTGTAGGCCTCCTCTGCCACAGCGAAGATGTGTGGGTCCATGTCGCCCGTGTTCTGGCCGGAGTAGGCATTGATGATGTCAGATCCATAGATGGGCAGCGACTCATAGGGGTTGATGGCTACCAACACTATACCTGCACACAGATAAGTACACTTAACATCACCAGGACCATGCCTGCACACAGATAAGTACACTTAACATCACCAGAACCATGCCTGCACACAGATAAGTACACTTAACATCACCAGAACCATGCCTGCACACAGATAAGTACACTTAACATCACCAGAACCATGCCTGCACACAGATAAGTACACTTAACATCACAAGAACCATGCCTGCACACAGATAAGTACACTTAACATCACCAGAACCATGCCTGCACACAGCTAAGTACACTTAACATCACCAGAACCATGTCTGCACACAGCTAAGTACACTTAACATCACCAGAACCATGCCTGCACACAGCTAAGTACACTTAACATCACAAGAACCATGCCTGCACACAGATAAGTACACTTAACATCACCAGAACCATGCCTGCACACAGCTAAGTACACTTAACATCACCAGAACCATGTCTGCACACAGATAAGTACACTTAACATCACCAAAACCATGCGTGCACACAGATAAGTACACTTAACATCACCAGAACCATGCCTGCACACCGATAAGTACACATAACATTGCCAGAACCATGCCTGCACATACCACAGATAGCAAAGGACACTTAACATCACCAGAACCATGCCTGCACACAGCACTCAGATAAGTACACTTAACATCACCAGAACCATGCCTGCAAACAGCACAGAGGTAAGTACACTGAACACACTAATCACCAGCACTATGCCTACATACAGCACAGAGGTAAGTGCACTTAACATCACCAGAACCATGCCTGCACACAGCACAGAAACAGGTACACTTTAATCAAAACAAGTACACATTAATCAGCACTATGTCTGCCGAGAGCACAGATAGCTAAGTGCACTTAACGCTTGCAGCTTTATGCCAGCACACAACACAGATAACTAAGGACACAACATCACCAGTACTATGCCTGCAAACAGCACAGAGATAAGTACACTTAACACACTAATCACCAGAACTATGCCTGCACACAATACACAGATAAGCACACTAGGGCTGCACAATATTGGAAAAATGTGCAATATGCGGTAACATTGCAAAATGTTGCGATGACGATATGTTTTGCGATAAACATTTAAGTCTTTGAATATAGTTTAAACATTTAAATATTTAAATATAGCTTTACCTTCTTTTAGCTTAATTTTCACCGCTAGGCAGTAGCCAGTGCGCAGCCTAGGGGGGTGGATATGAAGTACAATAGGACTCCATTTGATTTCCCAAATAACTTCATATGTGGAGCGTGAAACATGGACAATAATGTCCAATTTATTGCAGTTCAGCCATGGTTTGCGATATGTATATCACAATATTGTATATTGTGATATCAAGATATTTTCGATAAATTTTGCAGCCCTAAAATCACAGTTTGATTACACTTACAGGCCTGTCTTTTAGTAGCCAACACCAACACAAAATCTCTCTCTCTCTCTCTCTCTCTCTCTCACTCACACACACACACACACACACATACACACACACACACACAGGCATATGGACATGCAATCTTAATCATCTCCACACACACACACACACACACACACACACACACACACACACACACACACACACACACACACACACACACACACACACACACACACACACACACACACACACACACACACACACACACACACACACACACACACACGTCCCTGAGAGGCTGACAGATACGCAGTGGGAACTCCAAAGTCTAGAGTCCAGTGGGGTGTGTGTGTGTGTGTGTAAGGACCACAGTGGAGGTAAATGAGTGTGTATGTGTGTGTGTTTGTGTGTGTGTGTGTGAGAGAGTATTATGGTGGGTGTAAATGTTGTGTGTAGATGAGTGTAAGTGTGTGTGTGTGGGTGAGTATGTGGGTGTGAGTATCGCAGTAGGTGTTATATGAGGTGGGAGTCGAAGCACGTGTGGAGGTTGTTCAGGACGGCGGGGTCGTATGTGTGTTTCTGTGTGTGTGTGTGTGTGTGTGTGTCTGTGAGTATCACAGTAGGTGTATATGAGATGGGAGTCGATTGAGTGCCTGCACAGGTTATGCAGGACGGTGTGTGTGTTTGTGCGTACCGCAATAGGTGTAGATGGTCTTTGACTCCACGAAGCGTACACGCAGGTTGTGGAGGACAGCGGGCTCGTGCAGGTAGCTGAGGGCCGTCAGGTCATTCTCGCCCACCAGGATGTCGGGGTTACGCAGGGGCGGCAGCAGGGGCTCCTTCTTCTCCTTCGACAGCTTCTGCTCCAGCTCCTGATGAACACAGCACAGGGTGAACACACACACACACACACACACACACACACAAACACACAATAAGTACACACACACACACACACAATACACATATAACACACACAATACACACCTGTGCTCCGACCACAGCACAGGGTCAACACACTACAAGTGAAGAGCACACACACCCTCACACTCACATTATACACATACATACACACATGCCTACACACACATGTGCATAAACACACAAACACCTAGCCTGTGGAACTCAGTCTGTCCCATCTTTATAGAAATGTGACAGATTTAGGACGTTACAGAGAAGACCCAGTGGTTTTCTGTCTTCTCACACACACACACACGCACGCACGCACGCACGCACACACCTAGGCTGAGGAACTGTATGTGTATCAGTAAGTACTCATGTGGCTGCAGTAGCTGCCACAACATGTCAGAGCACACACACTCCACTGCCCTCTAGGCTACCACTGCAGCTAAATGCACACACACACCAATGAGGTTACCACTGCAGCTAAAGACAGCTGTTCCTTATGACACACACACACACTTCCTCTTAGCAAATCACACTCCACCACACCCTCCATTCCAGCTGAGGCAGCTCCACACACACACACACACACACACACACACACACACACACACACACACACACACACACACACACACACACACACACACCTCCCACAGCAAGCTGAGCCATGAGCCGTGCTTTCTGCTCATTATTCCTTCATGTGCAGCAGAAACACACTCAAACACACACACACACACACGCGTCTATACGTGACATTAAGGGACATTCATACTTGTGTCTATAGGCATCATTAAGGGACACACACCCATGTCTACAGGTGAACACCCATACACATGTCTGTAGGTGACATTAACCGACATTAAGGGACGCCCATACACATGTCTATAGGTGGCATTAATGGACATTAAGGGACGCCCATGCACATGTCTATAGGTGCCATTAACAAACATTAAGGGACGCCCATGCACATGTCTATAGGTGGCATTAAGGGACACTTATACACGTCTATAGGTGGCATTAATGGACACTTGTACACATGTCTATAGGTGACGGTGGCATCACACTCACCGTGCCATCATCCAGGCGCAGCAGAAGGGAGGTGTCCCCAGGTGTGTAGTCTCTGAGCAGCTCAGCCGGACGCCACACCTCAGCCTGGTCAGGCACCCACACACGTGCATACTGGGGGATACAGGGCATTAAAGTGAGGAAGAGGCATTAGAGTGGGGAAGAGGCAGACACAAACACAGGGCTGTAACAGATACAGACAGGCCCACTGACGGTCTTGTCTGGGCCCAGGACAAGATAATACCCCCACCTGATATCATAATGTAAGAAGGGACCAGTTCTGGGCCCCCCCTTTCCCAGGGCCTGGGACAAGAGACCCGTTTACCCCCCCTATTGGGGGGCCTGGACACAGACAAACAGCCGTAAAAGACAGCCGGCCAGGCACCTACAAGTGCTTCAAAGGAGCACAGTGCAGAGCCTGGCACTTAGCAGGTGCTGTGCACTGATTGGGTCAGGACAGTGCCAGTGCCATGTTTACCCATGAGTATCCATGATGCACCAGTGACTGACAGCACATGGATGTGTCAGAGGGGCACCTCACTACTGATAGCTTTATCACTGAAAATAAGCAAGGCCGTACACCTCACAGACTGATGCACCAGCTTAAGCCATAACAGACTCGTGTTGGTACTGTCCCAATCCCTCTGAACGATGACCTCAGGACGTATTAACACTAAACTGACAACTTCAGCAATTAATGTGTCAAGTAGGCTACTTTACAGTGGTATATCTCTCTTCTTAAGGGGTTTGTAAAACGGCTTTTGAGAGAGGGCACAGCTGGGATATTTGGTTGGTTTGTCAGTGTTGCACCGCGTGTTGAAACCCATCCCACATATTTTGTATAACATTCAGCGTGGCTATCCCAACACCATCCAAGAACGGAAAATGCCAAAGCAACGGTATGAATTACAACCAAACCTTACATTCACAAATGTGTAGGATTCCAAACACGTAGAAATTGCGATCAGGTGTGAGGGTAACAGAGACACTTTCTGAACTACTTATTTAACTGCCGTGACATTTGAAATGGTTAACAGCACGAAAAACTGTCATCGTTCGTAGCCCCCACTCCCATAAGCAAATGTCTGGTCGAAAACACAGACTTTAATCCAACTGGTAAAACGGCAATGAACGACCATTAAGACAATCAGAAACGTTTACGCTACCGAGACCATGACCTAGGACTTACCTTGACGTAAAGGTTTGATGTCATATCAATTCCCCTGAGCCAGAGTTCACTGGCTTTATATAAACCTCTGGCTGGAGCAAAGCTACATTAGTGTCTTCTACAACCCTGAGTGTGCGGAGCGGAAAAGCTTCTGGAGATAATTGATTCAATGGGCAAACATGCCTGTCATTGTGCCTTGACTAAAAAGCGTCCCCTGGTGGTGGAAGTATGAACTTCAAACACATGCACCTCAGACTCCACGTGTTCCCCTGTGCCATGCAAAGTAAGCAGGAGATTGAGCAAGGCAAGGCAAGTTTATTTGTATACCGCATTTCATACAAAAAGGCAGTTCAATGCTTACCAAAAATAAAAGCAAAGAACAATATGTAAAAGCATAAAAACATACCATAAGTGTAAAATAAGTAGCCTGTAAGGTAAATTTAATAAACACAAAGAACAATATGTAAAAGCATAAAAGATAAGTGCAAATGCTTAAAGGGATAAAAGTAAACTAGGTAAACATCACTAGCAGAAAGCATCTGAGAACAGTTTGGTCTTAAGTCTAGACTTGAATCTGCCAACAGTAGGAGCATTTTTGGTGTCTTCTGGAAGTTGGTTCCAAAGCTGCACTGCACAGCAGCTGAAAGCTGCTTCGCCACATTTTGTTCTGACAGCAGGTTTTACCAACAGATTTTTTTTTTCTGCTGTGATCTTAGAGACTTAGTTGCTGCATATAGCTGAAACATATCCAATAGGTAATTGGGTCCCATGTAGTGTTTTAAGAACCAATGTCTTAAAGTCAATTCTATAACTACTACAAACAGGTGTACGTTGTGTACAAGTGTTTTTGTTCTTGTAAGAACCCTTGTAACATCATCCAGCCCCCAAAACTATACACTACACATGTTGCAGATCACGTCTTTGAAACGGGGAGTTTATGGTGCGGAATAGCAGGTACCTGAATATCCTTCTGCAGACAGATTTCACCCAGGTAACACGGTCTGAATTCATGAAATGATCACTGTTACTTTTGGAGAGCAATACTCACTGAGCAGTGCACAAATGAAACCATTTAATGGCAGTAATGCTACTTACTCAGTCCCTTCCTGTTTTGCATTATGCAGCCAGGTGACCAAGTTCATTACACTCGTTTGAAGACAGCAGATGTTGGCTCACACTTCCTAAAGAAGGGTATATCCCTTCGGTTCCTGTAACTTCACTTTACCTGTTTTTAATTAAAAAGGTTTAGAGAACAATGAACAGCTTAAATTGTCAAAAAACAGACAAAAGGGAAGCATAGTGCAAAACTATTTTATTTACAAAAACATTGGCACAAACGTGACATTAAATGCATACGCACACTTCTGAGTCCTTTTCCACGTTTCCAAGCAACAGAACCTACGTGGCACTGGTGTCAGTCGAAGCAGAGACCTGGAAGGGGGAGCGGGACAAATATTGCCCAAATTTCCACAGGTGCTGACAGGGGGTAAGGCCTTTACTGGGTGGGTGGTCTGATGCTAATGGGGGGTTAAGGCCTGTACTGGGTGGGGGGTCCGGTGCTGATGGGGGGGGGCGGGGGTTAAGGCCTTTACTGGGGCAGGGGTCCGGTGCTGATGGGTGGTTAAGCCCGGTACTGGGTGGGGAGGGGGGGTCCAGAAGCAGCAGACAGCGGAGAGCCTTTTTGGAGAGCCTGCACCTCCCCACTGGCAGGAGGAGGAGAAGGAGAAGGAGAAGGAGGGGGCGGCGGATGTAGGGTGCGTGTGAAATCATTCAGGAAGAGTTCTCATAATGCAGATGAAATCTTCAGAATTAAACCTAAAACCGTAAAACACTAACACAGAGCTTTGCCTTCATTCTACCATTAGAACAGATGATGCTAAAATTTCACCACCACTACTACAGTACACAGTAATATCTGGAGCCAGGCCTCCGCAAGGCTCTTCCACAGCCTAGTCACTCTGATGACATCATCATTCTCAAGCAGCACTGCTCGACAGGCCTGGGGTCGCAGGGTCACAGGGTCACGGGACTCGACTGGTGGAGCTGGTGTTCTTCCTCAGAGCTCTTGTGCAGGGAGGGGCAGCAGAGGGAAGACAGGAAGGAGAAGAGAGGAGGAGGAGGAGGAGAAAGAGGAAAGAAGGAGGAGAAAAAGGAGGAGAAAGGAGATGTGTTTGGGAGGTGCTCTCAGCCTGCGAGCTTGCTGGCCATGAGGGAGGTTTTGCGCTGGGGGAGGTCCTGGGGGGTTGGGATGTGCTCGCCCGTTATCTCAGCCTTCTCCGGGGCAGCCGCAGGAAGCTGCTTGTTCTTCATCTTGGCCTTGGCCATGTTGTAATCACCAGAGTCAAAGTACTTTTGCTGTGGAGAGACAAACATTGTGAACGACATATTAGAAACCGCATCACTGTCTCACAATCACTCGAGTAAATCTACTGGGTCTCCACTTATTAGACCTTTTGGATTAAAGGAGCAATGTTTTCAAGCTGCAAACAGAAGTCCAGCTGCCAGCTGTATTTATTACAATGTATGTATACCATGTGTATGCCATATTGTAGAAGCTTAAGGACACCAGAATTTCCTATGGGACAATAAAACTGTGTCTTTCTGTCTGTCTGTGTATGACCTGTAGGAAATAGGGCCTGCAGACACACATCACCATCCACTGGCCCCAAGTCCAGCAGATATGCAGTCAGGCCACTTACTCCCTTTTGTAGTCGCTTGCGCAGCAGGTCGGAGCCGCCTGGCTTGGCCCCCAGGTGGGGATACCTGGCCTTCAGCTTGGCCTCCTCGGCCTTCTCCGGGCTCACCACGGTGTCCTGCATCTCCTGAAACACACACACACACAGCAGGTCACAACAAGCATCTCCACCAGACCCGCTTCACTACCTGCAGGCAGGCACACATGTGGACAGACCCGATGAGTTATAGGTCATTTCCATAATGCTCATCTATGGTGTCTTGGTCCATTACAGAGCAGAAGCCAGTGTTGGTATGTGTCCTCTGAGCATCAACCCAGTGACTGTCACTTTTGCGTCCTACTGACTGGGCATCAACGCTGTAACTGTGGTGTTAGCATCTGACTGGGCATCAACCCTGTGACTGTGGTGCTGCTGTTAGCATCTTACCGTCCTGGCTGCACCGCAGGATTTCAGGAGCTAAAGAAAACGACCAGTCAGTCATTCTTACAAACGTCTGAAGTTACTGATCATCTATGGTCCAACTATACTCTGCGTTTACTGATGTTTGTTGAAAATAAGCGTTACACACCAATGTTGACTGAATAACAACACTGCCCTTGTATCTCTTTTTCTGCAAGCTTTATGGATTTGCAGTGTATGTCAAGTGCTGCTGCGACATCAGTATCCCCACTAAGGATCCATAAAGTTAATCAATCCATCTACGCTATGAATGATGACACTCGGTGCTGAGACAGCTGTGGTTCCCACCAGCAACATCGAGACCGCATGGGTCAGTCTGTCCACTGGAGGAGGGTGTACTCCTTTTACCTTTAAAGAAAATGGATAATCCTACAGCCATTGTGTACTACAAACAAAATGAGTCTCTCTGTAAAACCTTGACCAGTCAGCTTACCCTTTTACCATTTCACTAGTTTTATAACTGTCGGGTTTCAGCTCAGACGAATTCCTTTGGATAAGAACGTGCTTCAGCGTGAATGCGTTCCAATTTGCTTGATATGAAATAGGATTTCCATCCATAACAAATTGTATCGACATAAATTATTAAAACATTAGAGAAGGGTAAACAAACTGGACAACACTTCAGTAATGTTTGTTAATGTTTTTTTTTATAATAAACTGCTTGCTGTTCTAACAAATAAGGTTGTGCTAGCAACCAACTAGCTACAGAGTATTTTGCCCGTTCATGCACGACATCATGTCTGTTCATTCTAATTTGCCAAGATGAATACCGGGGGCGAACCTTAGTAGCCAGCCAGATTTTTAATTTACCACACTCATCAGCATACTGACAACATGAGATAGCCAAGTAACACAGCACCGAATCCTCCTTTTGATAAGAGCAATCGCTTTTAAACCTACTGCGTCTAGGAAAGATTTAACCAGGCTACGGCCAAGACTGACCTCTTTTAAATAAAGACATTTTAGACCATGCACTTTTGAACTTTAGATGCCCCATCGATGCTAGCATGACAGCCCTAACAAGCTAAAATTTTCGTTAGCTTGTAAGCTCGTTAGCTATTAAGGTGGTTCTACAGCAATTATCTAATAGGATCCGACCTGCTGCTCCTCCGTAGTAGCTTCTTCGATTCCTTTAACTTCAGTGGTTTCGGTGGACATCTTGTTTAAATGTATGGACTGCCGTGGCTATAAAACACAAAGACTAGGTCCGATGCCTCCTCCTAGCACACACTGGAGCCAGTCTGAATCCCGCTATGCACGCCAGTCAATCAATGTATTGAATTTTGCGTGTACAAATGGCCGCCCATTTACGACGTCATGACGTTCTGAGCCAGGATGAAGCTTGACTAAAATTTAAAATCTATGGCTAAAATGCATTAGCTGGGAAATATCAGGGAAGTAACATGCCATGCAGTTTCTGTGATATAAAGTAGTTAACTGTAACGAAGGAGGTAGCATTTACGTGAATGTTGCCATTTATGTGAATTCATCTATTCCATGAGTATAGGCTGTTAATCAAATTCTGTAGCCCATCATAAATGAGATATCAGATATCCAAATGATTGCCTTTCATTAAACTTAGCAGACGCTTTTATCCAAAGAGACTTACAATAGAGGACAGAGTTGTGACTGATGCAGTCATTGTAATTTATGGAGCAACATTATCAGCGTTTCAGCACAGTTGTCTCTATACATTAAACAATAGAGAGGTTCTCTGAACTTGAACTTTGGGTATAAGAACCCATTTAAAGACACCTGACACACACTTTCTCTTGACTATCCATTTTAACTACAATTGTAGCACCTCTTGTGTAAAAAGCTGCTACATAGGCAAAAGTGAGTCAAATACATGGTCATAGTCAAAATGAGGCTCTGAGACCATCGTGTTCTAAAATCACAGCAGCACAAAATAATGTAATGACACTGGAGTGCATTTCAATGCTCACAAAAAGTTGTAGAACCATATGATTAGGAGATGCCACAATGCTCTGCCCTACAAAGGCAAAGTGCAGTAACTACGCCTACATTAAAAGTAAGAAAAAGGCCTTTAAGGTTCTCTTACTGCCCAGTCCAACATGTTGCAGGTATAATAGTGGTATAATAGTGGTGATGCTTTTATGTAGTTTCTCAATAGGAAGAAGGCATTTAGTCACAAGACAAAGGAGGTGTTATAAAGTTGATATCCAGTCTGAACTCAAAATATGACAGAATATGTAGTTATTGCTTTGTGGCTTTGTAGATCAGTTTACATGATATTTATTTGTTGTATCCTAATGTATCTGCACTGCAGGTTATAAGCTGATGAAAACAGGAAGACATAATGGCAAAACACTGCTAAAGTACAAACCAAAAAAAACAAACCATAACATGTGACAGAAAAACAGACCATAATATTTATTTCAAAAAAAGAACATAAGTATTTGTGGTAAAGCCAAGATGCACTATTGTTAAATGATGAACACAAACAAAACCAGAGTACCTCAGTGACCCCCATAAAAAGGTTTGAATGAACTCCATCTCTAAACTAGTTAGAGCACTAGGAAAAACTTCTGTTTTCAAGAGGTTAACATTTCTTCCATTCTGAAGCCCGGGAGAAAGTAGAAATTTTCTCAGTGGGAGGTTGGCATGATGGGGCGGGTACAAGGGGAGTAGTAAGGGGTATAGTATAGTCTATGACACACAGGATGCCATTACCACACACAGTCTCTTGAGTCTCATGTCCATGACAGAAGATGAGAGGTACACACACCAGGACCCTCAGATGATGGACACACCTACACGCGCACGCGCACACGCACACACGCACACGCACACACGCACACGCACACACGCACACGCACACACGCACACGCACACACGCACACGCACACACGCACACGCACACACGCACACGCACACGCACACACGCCCTCAGGTAAGGGCGGAGCCAAGCCAAACACCCTCTGCTTAGTCGTCAGCCATATCCACGTCTTCCTGTAGCTTCTGCACCATCTTTTCTTCCATGGCCTTGGCTTTGCCTGCAGGACAAACATCACAATCAACAACCATCTCACAACTGTCTCACAAAATAATAACCAAAAGTCAATACATTGGTTGGGATAAAAACAAGGTCCTACGTGCAGTAAAAAACAATTCTTTGCCTATTACACAGATACAAGACTATAGGAACACTGACACCGTCCAATCTACATTCACATTCCAAGCTCTCAAATTCACACCATACATCTCACAGAGGTATGCAATGTTTTGGAAAAACTCAACCTAGTAGCACAGGACTGGAATTGGACCTGCTAGGGGATGGTAGAGAAGAGGACTGGGTTGGACCAGTAAAGGGATGGTAGTTATGAGGACTGGGTTGACCCATTAAAGGGAAGACAAAGAGGATTGGATTGGAACCATTAGGGGATGGTAGTTATGAGGACTGGGTTGGACCTGTTAAAGGGAGAGCAGACATACCAGCATGTGGTGCTCTGATGAGGTGGATGTTTTTCTTGACTTCCTGGATGGCCTCCTCCTTCTCCAGTTCCTTGCCCTTCTTAAGTCTGTTTTCAAAATAAAAAGGTTCTCATTTTAGCATGCCACTGGGATAGGGTACTGAGGCCTTGTCCACATGTAGGCAGATACACAGTAGCACACAAGCGCCAAGACTAGTAGTGATGTATCCATACCTGTTCATGATGAAGCGGGCCTGTCGTTTACGCTTGATGTCCTCAACCTTCTTCATTGCCTCCACTATGGCACAGTTAAACAATAACATATTAGGTACATATATTTACAACGTGATCAGGTCATTATTAAGACTTCCACCAAACAAAGCATTTACCTGTCTTGCTCCAGAGCTCTCTCTGATATTTTATGGGAATATTTCTGCGCTTCTCAAACTCCAGTGCATTATCCTGTGATAAAAACACATTTGTTGTTTAGATTAATTCTAACTATTATGCATATATTCATAAATCAAAAGGTATAACTGTCAGTCACTCACCACTGTCAGCTCTTTGCCAGCTGCTTTTCTGAACGCCTTCGTCCACCTGGTCTTTCTTGGATTGCGCTTCTTCTTGAAGTTTTTGTGACATTTTGATTTGCAAAATCTAAACACCTAACATACAGAGGACAACAGAAAATGTGAGGTTGAAGCACCGGATATCTAAGTAGGTAAAAGTTTCCTTTTCTGACAGCTTGACAATCTTTCACATAATCTTTGGCACACGTTTTCCGGATACAAACGCTGCAGTATTAAGACACTTATTATTTGTATTGACAGACAAGATACATTTGCTCATGTTAAGGTACAGATCAATAAAACTAATAGAGGCAACACCACTGACTGTGGAAGGCAATCATTTTCTAATGATACACCTACGCAATGAGGTTATCTACATCGCTATATGCTAACGATTCCGCTGTCCCCACGTCGATCAAAAACGTTACAAAAAGGGATACATTTCCAGGGCATACCTTGCAGTCGTTACGAACGAACATCATTCCATGACCTGGGTAGACAGGCCCGGAGCAAAAGTAACACTTTTCAATACGCATTTTGACTAACTATCGCTCGGGGATTTAATCACGATGTTTTCCTTCCATGTGTTCTTCTGTTCCGGATAAGCGTCACAAAGCCGTTTCCTGTTGAAGATTGTATGCGCTGGATGCCTTTTTGCGTAATTACTGCCTCCTAGTGGCGCAGCGCTATCCCATACCTGACCATGACCACTTGTTTAAGGCCATAAGGTTCCTACAGCTCATCACACCCACCATCCACGGTTTGTGGAAGGTTGCAGGCAGTTGTTGCAGGCAGTTGTGGCATCATGTGTGTGCACACTTCTTTATCCAAGATATCTTTACGGCCCGTTTTAATGTGAGTAGCAGACTGTTCCCTCTGCTGCCTGGATTAATATCACTGCAGTGTGATCACCAATATTATTGCCAGTATACTCAGGCCTCATGTCTGAATACCAGTTTAGCATGTTTACAGCAGTGTTCTAGGACCCCATACCCATTCTTACCATCAACAAGCATTTTAGTACTGAGCGCATTTATTAGGCTACTTATTTATTATATTGTAATGGCTGACCCTATAGCGGTGGGCATGGTTTAGGTTCCCAGCTCTCTGGGTGCAGGTTTCTTCATGTTATTACCTGCTTATTTGTGTACTGCTGGCATGGGTTTTACACATTATTAGTGTAGGTTTACATGTGTGTGTATTTGGGTGTGTACTTAATGTGAAGTGTGTCTGTTTAGGGAATACTTGTTCTAATGTTACGCATGTGAGTGAGAAAGCAATAAAAACAATCCTTGCAATATAATTGAGAACCTTACAACTAACAACCTTGCTAATGCTAATGCAGGAATCCTAAGTTTTACTCTCTGACCCTGTTTCCCTCTCTCAGCTTCTCTCACTGCGTCTCTACCTCTCTCTGTCTCTCTATTTTTCTTCATTTTGTATTCTATTATTTGAAAACAATACGATATGAAGTAGATGGACTAAATTAATGTTGTTTCTAAAAACGAACCTTCATAAAATGGTCCTTTCAGTAGCCTGCACATCAGTCTTCTGACAAAAGAGCCTTTGTAATGTTATATTTGTGATGTGTTTATAGAAGATGTAGAATTATTTGACAGTGAGTTTACTAAATAATAGATGCATAACTAATGCATAACGAATGCATAACTGATGCATAACTTTTTTCTTCAAACATGTATTTCCAGATGTGAGTCTGATTGGTAGACCATATCAGTGAGATGTCACACTAATTACACTAATTAATGCAAATGAAACTCATCAAAGGGAAAGGGGATGCTAAAGTGTGAGCACAGACTTGCTATTCTGATCCCAGTTAGAGCAGGAGACAACAGCAGTCAGGCCGTAGACACCTGACCTCTCAACACACACACACAAACATATACACACACAAACACACACACTAAGACATGCACAGACACACACAAAAATGGGGATGAATGAAAAAATCAGGAGTTGTAGCCAGTAGAATAACACAGTGCACGGTGCTCTTTTCAGCAGATTTTAATCAACTTGTGCAATGTTGTGGACATAGTTTCTGATACAATGATTTCATCTACATCATATATCAATGCATCAATTGTGTACATTTTTGCTTAGAAAAATGGTTTGTGTAGAAATGCTTTTGGTCTAATGAGAACACAATAAGAGTTAAGTGAAAGAAACTGTGACACTGTCCAGACATACAGAAGGATACAGTGGAAGCTACACCTCACACCCCACGGACATACAGTGGGTTACGGTGTAAGCTATCGCACACTGCACAGAGAAATCAAGCTTATGGGAAAGGAAGTCAAAGGACACATTATTGTAAGCAACTGGACTTCTTTTTAGAACTTGAAGAAGAAGCCTTTTGGATGGAAGGTGAAACGTCTTCAACCTCTAAAAAAAGTCCAGTTGCTTACAACTTAGCTCCTTTGACTGCCATGACCTGAATGAATGAGAATCTTCACAGACATGGAAGGAAGAAAGGAAGAACGTGAACAGAAAAATGGGTCCAACAAAAGGAACCCAGCACTGCATTCCAATTAGACATTTATATTTCATTCTTAACATTGCAACAGTACTCTTTGGGCCAAACCAGCTCAGAAACACTAGACCAAATACATATTAGCGAGCAAATACATTTCTCAGATATGTAAAAAAAATCTTCTAAGCCAAATGAACACACACAACACACTGTGGTGACCACTGAATCTTTGGTATAGGTTATTAGTTTCTAAACGCATATGTGAAAGTGATTTTGCTGCACTACAGACAGAAGGCTGACGTGGTCCTCCGCACACCAAACTGGCCTGCCGCTCTGGGACAGCACAAATAAAAATACTGCAAATGCTGCTTCCCTTCAGAGTCAGCAGGCCCTGCTGTGGACGCTTGTGTTGCGGACGTTACTCCCGTGATCAACATAGTTTGGTCTATTGTACAGGTGAATGGACACATACGATACTGCATGATTGGCGCCCCCTATTGTGTCACTCGGAAGATTATCATGGAGGACAAGCAGCCTTCATGCTGCAGCAGGCAGCTCTTTGGAGATAGCTGTCACCACTAGGCACTAACGTCTACCAATGAGGGAACAGAAATGAGAGGTGGACCAGCGCTAGAGCACAGTCCTCTACAAAGCCATAACTACATCAGTAAGGTACCCATCCGCACCTTTGGGCACTTGCACTTACAAATATAAAGAAATATATCTTTGGAGGGAACAGTTTTTGGCATTTTGTTTAACATCTTAGTAATTTCTGGTCATTCACTCTTTTGATTTGGATTGGTTAACATCTTTCGTCTGACAGGACCTTTAACAGGCCGTCATTAAAGCTTTTAAAGGTCGATGAGCTGAAAACTTCAGAACATCAGTTTTTGGTTTTTCGTTTAGATAAGATAAAAGCAAAAATAGGAAAAAATCACCAAATCCCACTACAACTGAAACCTTCCACTGAAGAGATACATATGAGAAAATATTGCTACAAAAAAAGCAGAACAATAAAAATACAAAATGTATCAATAATTAAATTCACATCAGATCCTCTTTGCCCCAAATTATACATAAAGCCAGAGGGCCTGGGTTAGGCCTTCCTCATGGAAAATAAAACTCTATTCAAACAAGGTAGTACCAAACAGGAAGAGCTACATCAACCTTGTCAAAACAAGTTCAAACATAACACCACAACAAAAAATAAAATAAAATAAAATAAGTCCCTACCGCCATAACTCCACAAACTAACACAACTTGGCCTCCCAGACTGGAGAAAAAGAACAGTGTCTAAATTCACCAAGTAACTGCTGGTTTTAAAATCAAATCAAACCAAACAATAAACAGCATTAAATACAAAACAGTGTTTTTCACAGAGGCATGTAATAATATGTTATTTTAAATAATATCTTACTCAAGCACAAACGGTTTAAATGGCACCAGTAACCAAGGTGACAATGGAGAGTCAAATGAAGACTGCTGATAGGCTGATCACAGGGTTGCATCTCCTCCACCACTGACACTAAACACAAAACTGCCATCTTTAACAGCACCACCCCGATAAATAATAGATGTCAGCTGCCTATCAAAAAGCGAAACACTGCACTCCTCTTTAGAAAGCTTCATTTGTTTCCATAGCAACCTGAGGTAAACATTCATTGAGGGCAGGGCTAGGTTGCCTTTGTGCCCCTGTTATAAACTCTCTAAAAAAGACGTTTTATTAAAGCTTCACATTTTTGACATTCTTTGGAGACATTCATTTTTGGTGAGAAGTATAAAAAGAGACACACTAGGCTAGCCTCTCTGGTCAGGCTTTAGCCTCAGTCTGGATTCCCCCTCATGGAGCAGTCCAAAACTGGGCTTAAAGCTGGCTACAGAGGGCCAACCTGCAAACACACTTTCCATTAAAACACTCTGTCCTGAGACACACCCTCATGACTGCACACGGTTATTCCCAGAGGTGGACAAACCGGCTTAAGAAAGTAAAAGTCCTGCCATGTATTCCTTCTGCCTGTGCTCTGAACACAGGTGATTTCACTAATTAGCTCATCTACCTGGCTGAAGAGTTGTGCTCTGTAGGATCAGCTGGTTTAGTGAATTGGTTGAAACAAAAATATGGCAGGACGTTTACTTTCTGAAACCGGGATGTTGGCTTCTGGTTGTTCCCCATCCTTTGGCCTAGATAACAGGGAGCAGCTGGCCATAGCAGGGCGTTTTTAGCATGTGCTAATTCATAAACACTTAAGACAGAGAAGAGGAGAGAGGAGGAAAGAGAGGGAGAGAGAGGGGAGAGAGAGGGCATCTCCTCAGGTGAAGTTAGGGGATTGAGGGAGAGGAAGTGTTCTCTGAAATAAACTGTGGTAGATTAAGTCTCAGGGGAAGTATGGGAGTCTGACCTGTTGATGAGGTCTAAAGCTACATGAACCCGCCACCCACGCATGAGTGGCCATTTCCTGAGGATTGATTGGGGCCAGCAGGGCTAGCAATGTAGTGGCGCCACCTGCAGGCCTGCCAGAGCAGTGCGGTAGCGCCACCGTCAGGGCTAGCAGTGCTGGGGTGGAGATGGGAAAGCTGCTGTGTGCTGGTAGACAGGAGGAGAGGAGCTGATCCCATCTTCAGTGTGGCCAACAGACACAGGACACCTCTCATCTGACAGAGACACAGGACACATTTCCCCTGAGAGAGACAGACAACCCATCTCTTCTGACAGAGACACAGGACACCTTTGATCTGATGAAAACACAGGACAGCTTTGATCTGGCAGAGACACAGGACACATTTCATCTGACAGAGACACAGGACACCTTTGATCTGACAGAGACACAGGACACATTTTCCCTGATAGAGGCACAGGACAACCAATCTCGTCTGGCATAGACACAGGACACATGTCAATTGCCAGAGACTCCGTGGAGCACATCTCGTCTGACAAGGACAGGTGACTCATTCCCTCTGACAGAGAGCCGTGCTGCTCCTCTGCGCCTCCTTGTGGTGTTGGGGAGGTGTTGTCGGTCCCACTGCTCTCCTCCTCATCGTGGGAGTAGTGTCCCGAGTCGCCGGTCTCACGGCTGCCATCGCTGGTCTCTGCATCTCCCGGGGTGGCAGAGGGGGGGCGCAGGCACGCGGGCTGCTGATTGGCCACCGTAAGCTCCTCCTCGTACCTTAGCAGGGTCTCCCCCGCCTCATACACACAACCACGCACCTTAGGCTGCAGAGCAGGGGGAGGAGGAGAGGAGAGGGAGAGAGAAAGAGAGAGATAAAGAGAGAGAGAGGAGATGGGAGGAGGTGATGACAGACACAGAGAAAGAGAAAGAGAGAGACAGAGAGAAAAAGAAGAGAGAGAGAGAGAGAGGAGATGGGAGGAGGAGACAGGGAGGAGACAGGGAGGAAAGAAGGAGGGGGAGGAAGAGAGAGGAAGAGGGAATATGTTCAGGGATCATCTGAAATATTTCCATGCTCCTGTGTGTGTTTGTGTGTTTACGTGTGTGTATGTGTGTGTGTGTGTGTGTGTGTGTGTGTGTGTGTGTGTGTGTGTGTGTGTGTGTGTGTGTGTGTGTGTGTGTGTGTGTGTGTGACCTACCCTCTCTCTCCTGGACTGATGCTTCTCCTCTGTCCTGAACAGGTTCCAGTTCCTGCCTCTGCTCTGGCTGGCAGCGATGACGGGGCCAGCTGCATTTATCACCAACTTAGTCCCACCCTGGAGCACATCATAGGCCATTAGACAACACTCGCACAACCCTTAGACAACACTAACACAATCCTGAGACAACACTAACACAACCCCTTTAGACAACTCTAACACAACCCCAGACAACACAAGGACTTTACTGTAACATCATGCTCATGTTTGAGCCCCTGTTTTAGTTCCTGTTCTAGTTCTAGTTCTTGTAAGTTACCTTTGAGTCAATGTAATGGTTCCCCATCATGGGCACCAGAACCTCCACACTCTCTGGCGGGCCATCAGCAGAGGAGACCACAGACAGCCCAGAGAGCCCACCTGCAGGCTTAGAGACCATAGCCTTCCTACTGCAGAGATAGAGAGAGAGGGTGAGAGAG
>CM050208.1:24992500-25022500 GCA_027475355.1 Coilia nasus
CACACACACTCACACACTGCTGCCACACAGTAGGATACACTCACACACACACACACACACACACACACACACACACACACACACACACACACACACAGTTTTTATGAAGCTAATCCCTGACTGTGCTTTTAGTAAGCAGTTGCTCAATGAACCTCTCCCCCACTATCTCACACACACTCTGTCTTTCTGCTGCTTTGGGTGCGTTTGGGGTGAGGGGAGAGTGTGTGTATGTTTGCGGTGATGGAAGTGTGTGTGTGTATGTGAAGAGGGTCACAGGTCACAAGTCAGCCCTCTCCAGCTGCTGGGGTGTCCCCAGGGGGCGGAGCTTAGGCTCAGAGAGGGCCATTACCATGGACACCAGAAAAAGCCACCACAATCACACTCACAATTACCTAAAACATCAATACCACTAGTAACACATACACACACATACACACAAACACACACTTACCTAAAACATCAATACTACTGGTGACACACACACACACTTACATAAAACATCAGTACCACTAGTGATATACACACACACACACATACATACAAGCACACAATCACACTCATACACACACACTTAACTAAATCATCAATACCACTCGTCACACACACACACACACACACACACATACTCACACACACTCAGCTAAAACATTAATATCACTAGTCTTACACACACACACAAAACATCACTACTCACACACACTCATCTTAAACAACTAAAACATTCCTACTCATACACACACACAGGTAACACCTCATCCATCCTACTCACACAAAGTAGGTGATGACTTTGTTAGTACTATTGTACTACTGTTAGTGTGTTGTGCGTGTGGGTGTGTGTGTGTGTGTGTGTGAGGTGGGGGGTCTGAGACATTAAAAATTATTAAGTGTATGTGTGTATGTATTTAGACAAACATCGGTGTAAGGTTGCAGCTTCTATTACACAGATTTTTGCTCTTTGTTCAGATGATGAGCCAGACACCAGGGTCTTTACCCTGAACCGATACACACACACACACTCACACACACACACACACACACACACACACACACACACACACACACCTCGGACCTCCTGCCCATGACCCTCTATGGTCCAGCACCAGGGAAGGCAGACAAGGTCAATAGTTGGGGTCAAAGGTCAGGAGCATCAGCCTGTCAGCCAATGTCCAGCTGGAGGGAAGGGGGAAGGGGGGGCATCAGGCTGTCAGACCAGTGTCCAGCTGGAGAGGGGGGCACTGTGACTTTGGATGAACAGGGAGTGGCCATTGTGACTTTGGGTGAAGGGGGAGGGGTCACAGTGGCTTTGCAGAGAGAGGGAGGGGCCATTGTGACTTTGGGTAAAGGGGGAGGGGTGGGAAACACCAGCAGACATCTGGCCAATGACCTTGGACCTCAGACTGTGACGGGCACAATACAGAGGGTGAACATGTGTGTGTGTTTATGTGTGTGTCCATCGAGGAGGTGACAAGGTGGAATTGTGTGTGTGTGTCTGTGTGTGCATATGTGTGTGTGTGTTTGTGAGTGTGTGAGTGGAAAGGCTGAAAAGAGTCCTTCATGGAGATGAACAAAAGCACACAATCAACTCTAGAGGAAACACTCCTCAGAATATAAGTGTGTGAACGTCACACTAACACACCAGATGTTTGGAGTCTTCAGAATGTACAGAAACAGACAAATAGAACTGAACATTTAAAATTGTGGTGATTTTGACCCAATATCTGACTCCCATCTTGAAACATGTTTAGAATGTTAGTAGCTGGAGTGCTGGGTGGAGCATACTCACACTAGGTGCCATTAGACTGGCCAGACCAACCTGACTATTCATATATGGATAGCACAATCAAAGTCAAGTTCAAAGGTCATATGGATAGCACAATCATATGGATAGTATAGTCATATGGATAGCATAGCCACAGTCAAAGTTAGCTGGCTTTATTGCCAATATTGAAAAACACGTACTGGACAATACGGACATAAGCGCACGTGGTAGGGCAAAGTAGGGCAAAGTGAATGAGTGCAGAGAGAAGTTCAGTACTGCATAGTCCGCGGTCCAGGAACATCGCTACTCGCTACTTGTGGGCCAGTGGTGGCCTAGCGGTTAAGGTATCGGACCTGTGACTGTAGGATTGCAGGTTTGAATCCAGAGTCGCCAGCAGAGATGGGTGTAACGCGTTACAAAGTAATGCGTTACTGTACTCACATTACATTTGTCGGTAACGTAGTAGTGTAACGCGTTACTGTTATAAATGCATTAATCACACTACATAGTGGTGAGACATGCCCACACGCAACTGTCGGTGATTGTTAAATTCAGGAAAAAGGCTAAGCTGTCTACCATAACGTTCGGGGAGTGGAGATATGCTCATTGTTTTTAATATGTTAAGAGACATTGCCGACGTTAAAGTGCAATGGCTTAGGGAAGAGGAGAATTGAGAAGCAGTGAGGAATTGTGTCGTGTTGTGTTTTGCACCATGATGTGGGGCTGGTTGCGCAGCAGAATCAGAAACCTGCCTCCTACAGCACTATCGCTGAGGAGATGTTTGCTTTTGATGAAAATGAGAGAGATACAGCTTCTTTCAACTTTGACACAAAAGCAACAGAGTATGTGAAGTCGCAGTCACACATCGAAAATCCTTAACCATTTCCCTCATGTAAAAAATATATGAAACTTAACACAGCTACCCCATCTAGCGCGCCAGTCAAGAGGCTATTCAGACGGTCTCGTGCTGAAGCCTAATAGAAATCGGTTGTCCGGTGAAAGATGTTTACCCTGATATCATCTAATGTGGTTAGAGTTATTTTATTTAGTAACATGTTTTATTTAAATGGTCTAGTTTGTTAAGGGATTTATTCTGTAGTAGCCTATATGCCAGTCTCTGCATGCTATTTTATTCATTCTATTTTTAGTGAGTGCTGTTATCAAGTTAACTTGTTTTAGACTTTGTTTGTTTGTTTGTTTGTTTTTTACGACATAAGCCTGCCAGTAGTGCAATACGGTGACCCTGAGTGCTCTATAGAGTTTCAGCAGCTTTGTGGTGTAGCCTGTTTTCGTTAAATGGCATGAAAAAACGACTTTTCTTACATCATGCTCGCTGCAATAGGAATTTATGTGTTTTGCTCAAGGTTGTTGATGAGTAACGTAAAGTAATGTAAGGAGTTACTTTCCATGAGCAGTAAAGAAGTAAAGTAATGCATTACATTTTTTAACAGTAGCGAGTAATGTGTAATGCATTACTTTTTTTGAGTAACGACCCCAACACTGGTCGCCAGTAGCGCCACTCAGGTACCCTGAGCATGGTACCATCCCCACGCACTGCTCCCTGGCAGCTGTTGTCATGGCTGCCCCCTGCTCACGTGTGTGATGGGTTAAATGCAGAGGGGAATTTCGTTGTGTGCACTGTGTGCTGTGCCGTATGATAACAATGACAAAATGGGACTTTCACTTTACTTGCTGACCCACCACTCGCTCAAGGACTAGTTCGGCAGTAGTTGCCATGTTTTTCACTTGCTCACTTCCCACTGCAAAAGTGTCAGACCCGAGAGAAACAAGATGCGGCTGTATGTTGGTATGTTGTACTAGGAGAAGGTTTCCAATCGATTTTCGGTGCATATGCCACACATTTATCTCTCTTGGTTAACAGTAACAATTCCTCTTTTTAACTTTATAAAATAATAGCACAACTAGTACTACTTCTAAAATCAAAATGTACCTCTAACTATTAACTATTTCTTAACCATGAAAACAACCCAGACATGTAAAATAACCCATCTTTCAATGTCCTAATCCTAATTCCTATGTTCCTATATCCTAATCCTAATTCCCATCATGCTATATCCTACTCCCAATTCCTATCTACCTATATCCTAATCCTAATGTCTATATACCTATATCCTAATCCCAATTCCCATCTACCTATATACTAATCCTAATTCCCATCTACCCGTATCTTCCAACGCAAGACACTCAGGGCACACTGTGATGTGAAGCTGAGCTGTATGTTTTTTTATAGGACACATGTGACATGATGCTGAGCTGCATGTGTCCCCTATAGGACACACACAACGTGACATTGAGCTGCATGTTTCCCCTGTAGGACACACGTGACGATGAGCTGTATGTTTCCCCTATAGAACCTAAATGATCTGACGCTGAGCTGCATGTTTCCCCTGTAGGACACACGTGACGTAAAGTGACGGCGAGGGCACCTACCCAGGCCGGTGAGGGTGAACTCCAGGTCGTCGGCGGGGAGCTGGTGGCTGCTGCCTTCTGACTGGCCCTCCTCGTGGTAGTAGAGGCGGTAACCCAGGGCAACAGCGCCCCCGGGTGACGGGTGCCAGCGCACCGAGATGGAGGTGCAGTTCATGGGCTGCAGCTGGAGCACTGGGGCCAGGGGAACTATGAAGACACATGCATACACACACATAAAAACACACACAAACACAATCACACACACACGTATGCACACACACACACACACACACACATACACACACACATACACACGTGAGCATGCTGTGTAACATGAGCAAAAACACTACAAACTTTGCATATGAATGTGTATGTGTGAGCACACCTGTGTGTGTGTGTTTGCACATCTGTAGGACTCAAGGTCTTGGGTGTGTGTGTGTGTGTACTTGTAGAGCTGGAGGTTGTTGGTGTGTGTGTGTGTGTGTGTGTGTGTGTGTGTGTGTGTGTGTGTGTGTGTGTGTGTGTGCATGTGTGTGTGTGTACCTGTGGAGCTGGAGGTGTTGGGTGTGTGTGTGTACCTGTAGAGTGGGAGGTCTTGGGTGTGTGTGTGTGTGTGTGTGTGTGTGTGTATGTATGTGTACATGTATGTGTGCATGTGTGTGTGTGTGTGTATGTGTGTGTGAATGTGTGTGTATGTACCTGTGGAGTGGGAGGTCTTGGGTGTGCGGTGTGAGGTCCAAGCGGAGGGCTGGCTCCACCCCACCCTGGTTGCCGCGGCGATGCGCAGCAGGTAGATGGTGTCTGATTGGAGGCCCTGCAGCAGGTGATGCTCCGCTCCTCCAGGAAGCTCCAGCGTGGTTACGTTGGCCTCGCTGGCCGTGCGTACGCTCAGCCGGTAACCACGAATACGCCCGCGACTCAAGCGCACCGGCAACCGTTGCCATGACACCAGGATGTCCGTGGGGCTCAGGCTGCTCAGACTCAACTCCGGAGTACGCAGAGGAACTGGACCAGCAAACACACACACACACACACACACACACAAACCCACATACACATGCACACACACACACACACAAACCCACATACACATGCACACACACACACAAACCCACATAGACATGCACATGCACACACACACACATACACAAACACACGTTCGTTAGTATGTAAGAACACACACACAGCACACACAAAAATATTAAAACACAGCTTATAGTAGTCCGAGTGTGCCGTGTGTGTGTCATGTGTGTAGACGTAGTGCCTCCTTGAGTGTGAGCTGTGTGTTCTGGTGTATTTGTGTGTGTGTGTGTGTGTGTGTGGCACTGACCGTCCTCAAGTGTGACTTGTGTGACGGGCGCGGAACTGCGGCTGGCCCCGAGGGGCATGTATGCCACCACGTAGAAGCTGTAGTTGCCCGCAGCCTCCAGACCGTCCACGATGTAGCTGGTCGTGTCGTTCCCAATCACCGCCTGGTACTCCTCGTTATTCAGACCTGCACAACACACAACAGCTTAGCGTGTGTAGTGCTCAATTTTATCCACATGTTTCCACAAGCAACCATATGATCTACTGTATTGCCTGGCAGGATTAACGCACGCCCTTCATTTACGTAGAAACGATGATTTATTTCTCCAAGTACAGACAGCGTAACAACATAACTGAAAAAAAGTAATGAAGTAATAATTGATAATAATCTTAAAAAACTGTTTCGAAAGCTTTTGTGTGTGCTTTGCCAAGCTCTCACCATCCACCATTATCCACTAACACTTTCACCTGCGCCCTACATCACAGGTAATATACTCTTTACCAAAGAGGGCAGGCAGTAACGTCAAGCACAAAATAAATGTAAACACAAACCTTTCCATCATACAATAGCCCATATTTCAGAACCGTGTGTGTGTGTGTGTGTGTGTGTGTGTGTGCGCCTCACTGTCTGCTTTAGTGTAGTGTACAGAGTATGCGATGACTCTGTGTGCGTTAAACTATGGTGTGTATGTGTGTGTGTGTGTGCGTGTGTGTGCCTCACCCTCTGCTTTAGTGTAGTGTACAGAGTATGCGACGACTCTGTGTGCGTTAAACTATGGTGTGTATGTGTGTGTGCGTGTGTGTGTGTGTGTGTCTCACCCTCTGCTTTAGTGTAGTGTACGGAGTAAGCGATGACTCTGTGTGCGTTGTACTGCGGTCGCTCCCAGGCGAGCAGGATGGCGGAGCTGGAGATGGTCTCTGCACGAACGTTACGCGGGGCACTGGGACGCTCCTCTGACATCACCACCGATAGCCGCGCCCCCCACTGCACAGCACCCTGGGAGTTCTCCGCCACACACTGGTACATGCCATCGTCCTCTGGCATGATCTGTGTGATCACCAGTTTACTGTAGCAGAGAGAGAAGAACAGATTAACACACACCCATACATACACACAGTTTACTGGTAGTAAGAACAGATGATCACACACCAGGTAGGCAATGTGTCTCTCTCTCACACACACGTGCACAGAAATGTCTCACTTAGTGGTATACATGCCTCACACACACCTCCACACACTCCCACACATATACATACTCACACACACGCTCCCAGATCCATACACATAGTCCCACCCTCCACACACACTCCCACACACACATTACATTACACTTAGCAGACGCTTTTATCCAAAGCAACTTACAAAAGGAGGACATAACAAGCTAACAAAGGTGCAGAGGAACACAGAGTAAATCAACTACACACATACACACAAGGAGATACATGTGCCTTAGGTAAGTACCCTGGAGCAGGGACACTTCAGACACACACACCCCCTGCACACACAGACTCGTACGAGCACGAGGCACCTAGGTAAAGAACACACACCCACTCACACACACACACACACACACACACACACACACACACACACACACACACAGTGGAGTGTACCTGTTGTACACCTTGACCCTGCCATTGGAGTGCAGCTGCTGTCCGTTCTTGAGCCAGGTGATGTGTGGGGGGGGCACGGCCTGTGCCAGGCAGCTGAAGCGGGCAGTGCCAGCGCGGGGGTGCGTCTGGCTCTCAGGGCGCTCCAGCAGGTTGGGGGCAGCTGCAGGGGGATATCACCTCATGTCATAACCTCATAACGTCACATCACCTCATAAAATATCACACATGTCATATAGAAACACCACAGAGTGACTGCATTGTGACTAAAGGCAGCTGATTGATGTTGGGAGTGTGTGAGTTTTCATATCTGTGTGTGTGTGTGTGTGTGTGTGTGTGTCTGTGTGTGTTTGTGTGTGTGTACCCTACCCAGCATGGTGAGGTGTGTGTGTGTGTGTGTGTACCCTACCCAGCACAGTGAGGTTGACTGTGGTGGAAGTGTAGTTGCGCGTGTGTGTTTGTGTGGGTGTGAGTACCCTACCCATGCAGTGAGGTGTGTGTGTGTGTGTGTATGTGCGTGTGTGTGTACCCTACCCAGCACAGTGAGGTGTGTGTGTGTGTGTGTACCCTACCCAACACTGTGAGGTTGGCTGCGACGGAGGTGTAGTTGCGCGTGCGCGGCGTGGTGGCTCTGCACAGGTAGAGGGCGCTGTGGTGTGGCTGTACGTTGGCGATGAGCAGGTTCCCGCTGCCGAGCACACGCGTGCTGGACACGTCGATTGGCCTCCCGTCCGCTCTACTCCAGGACACCAGGGGGCGCGGGTTGCCACTGGCGACACACTCCAGCACGGCTGTGCCATGCTGGGCCACCGAGCAGTTCTGTGGCGCCACCACAATCTCAGGACGCACAGACGCTACTGGGCCTGGGGCTGAGAATGAATACACACACACACACACACATATGCACAACACACACACACACACATACAAACACACACATGCCAACACACACACACACCACAAAAATAAGCACCAACACACACACATGCACATACAAGCACAAACATGCACGCAAGCACACACACACACACACTTGCTTAGTAAAACACTCGTTAACATACTCACACACACACCCCCACACACACGCCATAAAACACTCTAACACATTCACACACACGCAATACATACTCAATGCCCCTCTCCACCACAGACACACACACACTCAATACATGCCCAATGCCCGCCATTCCCCCCCTCACAAACTTAATACATGCCCAATGCCCCCCATCTCACGCCACATACACAGACTCAATACATGCCCAATGCCCTCCCCCATACACACAGACTCAATACATGCCCAATGCCCCTCTCCTCCACACACACACAAACACTCACTACATACCCAATGCCCCTCTCCTCCACACACACAGTAGTGGAGTTCTTGAAAAAAAGCTACGGCAAAACCGGAACTACAAAGCCCAAACTGCACTCCCAGCATGCATAGGGAAGACCCTCACCTGATTGGACAGACAGGGTGGACTCATCACTCAGGACCCGGCCCGCCATGTTGGTTGCTAGGCAACGGTAATTCCCAGCATCCTTCACGTTCACGTCACTTATCTGAAGCACTCCATTGGGTAGCACTGTGATTCTGGGGGAACATGGGTTGTTACAGAGGCTTATTACACATTTTATGGGTGTTATAACAGCTCAGAGGGGTTAATACACATATTAGTTGTGTTATAATGGTTATAATAGTAAACAGCTATGTAAGTCATCAGTCCCGCATATTAGGACTGTTCTGCACAGCTGAGTGTCTCAATTCTCTGGGTGAGCCAGTAGGTAGTATAATATATATTACAGGTGCTATAACAGCTAAGAGACTAACATCTCTGGCATATATTACAGGTGCTATAACAGCTAAGAGTCTCACCTCTCTGGCATATATTACAGGTGTTATCAGCTAAGAGACTCACCTCTCTGGCTGTGCCGGTAGGGCTCTTTGGTTGAACTGCCAGGTGATGTTGGCGGGGGGGTGGGAGGTGACCTGACAGGTGAGTCTGGCCACTCCTCCTTCCCTCACCACCAGGGGGCATGGCTGTGTCACAAAAGATGGGACACCTGCAGCAGACACAAGAACAGCGATATGAGAGGGGGATAACTTGCCATATCACTCACACACACTATTATTTGTTACATACACACACACACACACACACACACACACACACACACACACACCACTAATCTACAACCAACTAATCACCTTTATTGTCATATACATCATCCATCTGTCACACCATATCACATATGCACACACACACACAGCACTACTCTGCAACTACCAATCTTCTTTACTCTGATACATCAACTATACATCATCAACTATCACACACAGACACTTTCTATCATTGATCTATCCCACTTCATGCAAAGACACTTTCTATCATTGATCTATCACACATCACACACAGATACTTTCTATCACTGATCTATCTATCTACACTTTATGTTGTTCATTTATGACTCATGATGTGACTGGGGAGTTAGGCTCGGCAGCCTGCCACCACACATCTACAACCATACATATATAAAGCATTTATAAAATGTTTCCTATTGTGCATGTTACAGACCTTATCAGTTACTCTACAACTATACATATATAAAGCATTTATAAAATGTTTCCTATTGTGTACGTTACAGAACAAATCAGTTATACTACAACCACACATATAAAGCATTTATAAAGCATTTCCCATTGTGTACATTACAGACCTAATCAGTTATACTACAACCACAGACATATATAAAGCATTTATAAAGCATTATAAACACATTTCCTATTCTGTACTTTATATGCTTTAAGTATTTATAAGACATCCCCTATTATGGACATTATATGCCTTAAGCATTTATGAGACACTTCCTGCCCAAATGGGCTCACAGCTGGTGCATAGTCATGAGGTGTGTAGCTGAACCCCCAGTGATCTTTGCTCTGATTGGTTGAGCCCAAGGGACGGTGGGGGTAGGGAACCAATGGGGAGCAGCTGCACTGATCGATTGATCAATCGGATGTGTCAGTGAATGATAAGGCGCCATTGATCAGCACCTCCCAATACCAATAGCCATTCATCAGTCTATCCAGCCTACACACACACACACACACACACACACACACACACACACACACACACACACACACACACACACACACTCACACACACACACACACACACACACACACCACAGTAGTCAATCATCATCCTATTCAGCCTAATCCTGATCACAGATCAATGAGAAACATTACTACCCTCCTTTACAGACACACACACACATAGGCACCGCAGTAGCCAATCATCATTCTATTCAGCCTACCCCTGATCACAGATCAATGAGAAGCATCACTACCCTCCTCTACACACACACACACAAACACACACACACACACACACACACACACACCACAGTAGCCAATCATCATTCTATTCAGCCTACCCCTGATCACAGATCTATGAAAATCAGCAACTCAAGACTTCCTCTCAGCAGAACACACATACACACACACACACACACACACGTAGGAGGCACACTAAGACACCCAGTTACAGTCTCAATGTGCTTCATGGTGACTTTCAACAGTAAACGTTCACCTTGTATCCTTACACACACAACCCACAACACACACATCATCATATACACACACATCATCATGGCCTCACACACACAGCTTGACACACACATCATACTATCCTTAAACACACAACATGACACACACAACCTCATATTCTTACAGACACAACCTGAGATGCACAACGCACACATCATCATATACACACACACGCTAAATACACTGTCAATCTCTAGTACACACATCCTTCAGTCCAGTCCAGTATACACACCCTCAATTACATAATTATTTGCTGGTACACACACTGTATACAGTAGTGACGTAGTTACTTTGTCACACACACACACACACACACACACGCATACACCCACAGACACATGCACAAACGCATACACATGCCCACACAAACACACACATGCACACACAAACACAGTGAGAAGCTGGTCCTGTCAGCTGAGCTCCTCTCCTCTCATGTATGTGTGTGTGTGTGTGTGTGTGCATTTGCATGTGTGTGTGTGTGTGTGTGTGTGTGTGTGTGTGGGTGTGTGCTATGACTCCCAACGCAAGTTAAAGGAAATCAATGGCTATTCATTAGCTGGTGAATGTCTGCATGGAAATCAAGTTTAAGGGAGACACACACACACATACACACACACACACACACACACACACACACACACACACACACATGCTAAATACTTCATGACATCAACACAACAGTCTCTCGCTCCCTATGTGTGTGTGTGTGTGTGTTGTTTGTGTGTGTTTTCTGTTTGTGGTGTGATGTGTGCATGTAAATATTCCTCTTTTTGAACTTCACCCCACCCCGCACCCACCCCACCCCGCACCCCACAACACCCCATGCCAGATGCGCTGGTTCTGGTCGGAGAGCGTGTGACCAGCCCAACCTCCAACCCCCAACCCCCAACCCCACCCCCTCTCAGGTCAGGCTTTCCATGAAGCACACACACACACATGCACACAGGCTCGCCGTAAAGCCCCGATCAATGCCCAGGTCACACAGGACAAAGGTTTCTTCCTAGAGGTCAAGGGTCAACCCCCCAATTTTAACAAAAATGGCCCAGTCGAAGGCAGCTGAGATGGGGGGCCTTGCATGCAATTACATAGAGCAGGCCAATGTGTGTGTGTGTGTGCGTGTGTGTGTGTTTATCTGTGAATTATAATTTAATAGTTTCCTGTTGGCAGTGGGAGTTATCAGAGATGACTAGCACTGAGTTACCATGGCTAATCCTGCCTGTAGTGCTGGTATCACAGCTCACAACAGTGACTGATAAACTGCTGTACTCATAAACTTGCTAATGTGCTAATATACTGTAAGTGTAAAAGTGTTAAAGTGACTGATGTTGTGTGTGAGTTGAGTGTTAACAGAGACTTTCAAGTGTTGTTGTAGGAGTGACTTTCTTATATAAAAGTAGACACCACTGGAGAAATCATTCATAGAAATGTACGGGGAAACTTCGTAACGCCAAGATGGTGAGTGTCTGCAAATATCCTGCCAAGAGCCAATCATCTGCTGAACTGTACAAACGGCCTTCCAATCATGTGGCAGCATCGTGCTCCACTGTACCACACCTGCTGTGTAGTGAAGCACTACATGTGCATAGTTCAAGAAAAAAAGCTTTATTTTGATACAAACCAGTAAACATGTCTAGCCATTACAATCAAGTTTTCACAAGTTGTCCCTTAGTCACCGAAGACCGCCATTTATTTACGTATAGCCTAGTCTTGTTAATCTGAAATAGATGCCCAAGTGCAGGGACTTTGGTGTTAAAGTCACTAATGTTGTTACACTGACACACTGCTAACTGCTAATAGAGGCATTTAGTTGTAGCAGAGCTGTTTTTGTCTGAGGCTGGAGGTCTGGTGGCCCTGAACTCGACCGAAGCCCCCTGGACAAACCACAACAATAAGGGCAACAACACAAAGCCCAATCCGCACTCACACACACACACACACACACACACACACACACACACACACACACACACACACACACACACACACACACACACACACACACACGGCACAAAGCCAAGCCCAATCTGCCTGAGTGGGTGGTGAGGGGCTCTGCTTCATGCATGAATTATGCTCCCCCCAGATACACGCACACACACGGCACAAAGCCTATCCCATGATCCCACTGACCCCACGGCCTCTCCCATGGGTGCACGGACAGACGGCAGGCCCCTCCCTCTGCCCTCTGACCCCTATTGCCATGGTGACCCAGGCTGGACAGTTGGTATTGACCACCAGACCACCAAAACTACGCTGTTTTGATCTGTTATATTAAAATGGCGTAGTTTCATATAATACACTTTTAATATGATATATCGCTACAACACTTTTAATATTTGACGTTTAAGCTACTTTTAGCTAAATACTGAAGAAACAACAACCCCACACACCCTCTCTGAGCATCATAAAGAGTGCATTAGTAAAGGAGTGTATTAAGAGAGCAGAGCATTAGGAGAGGAGAGCTTCAGGAGAGAAGACTTTTATCTCTAGCCAGCAGCTACAGACCTAACCTATCTAACCTAACCTAAGGTTCAGAAAGTAAAAGTCCTGCTGCCACAAATTTGTTCCAGCCAATTCACTGAAGCACCTGATCCTCATTAGCACAACTCTTTAGCCAGGTAGATGAGTTAGTTAGGGAAATCACCTACGTTAAGATCATCAGACAGGTAGATCAGCTAATTAGTGAAATCACCAGTGTTGAGAGAACAGGCAGAAGGAATACATGGAAGGACTTTAACTTCCTCCAGCCGGTTCTCCTCCTCTGCCAGCACCACACACCCCCACTCCACCCCCCACCCCCCACACACCAGAGAATGTCCACTTCAGGCTTCCTCAGAAGAAGTGTGTGGGGGGGGGGGCAACAGCTGTGCGACTGCCCAGACACACACACACTTTGGACCAAACAAACAGCAGAGCTCTTAGTGGCCCCAGCAAACAAAGGGGCCATGAATGGCCTGTCAGGGATTCCTGTGGGTGACCAAGCAGAACACAATAGCACACACACACGCACACACATACACTTCACAGTGACCATGCAAACCCTCAAGCAACAGCATAATGCACAGCAGAATGCACGTTTCAGGCTGTGTGTTTGTGTGTGTGTTTTGTGGGTGTGTGTGTGTGTGTGTGTATGTGTGTGTGTGTGTGTGTGTGTGTGTGTGTGTGTGTGTGTGCTTACACTCAGGTATTTTATAGGGTTCCTAACAGACTGTCTCTGAGGCCCTATAACAGACCCTTTAAACAGGCCTGCAAACCCCACATGCTGCACCTCTCTTCATCCCACCTCCATTTCCCAATTCCCACTTCCCTCTATCCCACCTCCACCTCCCACCTTCACTTCCCTCCATCCCACCTCTACCTTTCACCTTCACTTCCCTCCATCCCACCTCCATTTCCCTCCATCCCACCTCCACTTTTCTCCACCCCACCTCCAGCAGTCCTAAAACACACTGCAGGTATGAACACCTGTCATACTCAATCACACTACAGTATTACCTCCACGTGTCATACAGACACTACAGCATCACCTTCACCTGTAAACACACTACAATATCACCTCCACCTGTAAACACACTACAGCATCACCTTCACTTGTAAACACACTACAATATCACCTCCACCTGTCACACTCAAACACACTACATGGTATCCCCTCCACCTGTAAACACACTACAGTAGCCACTCTACCTGTAAACACACCATAGTATCCCCTCCACCTGTGAACACACTACAGTAGCCACTCTACCTGTAAACACACCATAGTATCCCCTCCACCTGTGAACACACTACAGTAGCCACTCTACCTGTAAACACACCATAGTATCCCCTCCATCTGTGAACACACTACAGGCATCAGATCCATATCATAGTCAGACTGCTCACACATGTATGCAGGTGGTATTGTGTTGCTAGGTGACTGTATGCAGGTGGTGTTGCGTTGCTAGGTGACTGTATGGAAATGCTGTTGTGTTGCTAGGTGACTGTATGCAGGTAGTGTTGTGTTGCTACATGACTGTATGCAGGTGGTGTTGTGTTGCTAGGTGACTGTATAGAGATGCTGTTATGTTGCTAAGTGACTGTATGGAGGTGGTGTTGTGCTGCTAGGTGACTGTATGGAGGTACTGTTGTGTTGCTAGGTGACTGGTGGCTGTATGGAGGTAGTGCTGCTTTGCTGTAGGTGATGGTAGTTGGGCTTCTTACTTGCGATTGTAAGCTGTGCTCTTCGGCTGAGGATGGCTCCGTATTTGTTCTTGGCCATGCAGTGGTAAACGCCTTCGTCTGAGGCTTCCTCCTCCTCTCCTGCCCCACTCACATGGGAGATAAGCAGGGATCCATTGGACAGGAGTCGGACCCGCTCCCCCTCCAGAACCCGCACACGGTTCCACAGCCACCTGATGTCCACGGGAGGTTCTCCTTGGGCCTGGCAGTCCAGGACGACATGAGCGCCCCGCACCACCGTCACGTCGCGAGGCTCCGTCACAAACGACAACTCACTGAAACACAAAACCCCTGAAGCCACACAGCAGCTCAGTCAGTGGGAGGCACATGATGGAAGACACACTGACCCACAGACAGTAGAGTGGCTCTGTGGAAAGCCAAACTGACCAACAGACACCAACTGATCTACTGACTCTAAAGTAATTCTATGGATAGCAATGACCATAAACATGTTAGTGTCTATATGGATAACCACATTGACCAACAGACAGTAGAGGGGCAGACTGACTTATACACAGAAGAGTGACTCTGTGACTGACCTTCAGACAGTAGCGTGACACTGACCTACAGACAGTAGTTTAGGTCTTTGGCTGACCTACAGACAGTAGTGTGCCTCTGTAGCTGACCTACAGACACTAGAGTCAGTGCCTCTATGGTTAGCTATGGGCTGCTGCCACCAACTGCCAGCTCACAGAGAACCAGTCACTGCAATTCTATTACCACTAAAGTTAACCATAACTCAGTGTTTTTACACTGTACAGCAAGTGACAAAGGGGACTTTGATTTTAGTTCATTTTCTTGTGTTGGTGTAAGGAAATATCTCTATTCAGATATCTCATCTGATATCAGTAATGTCATATTGAAAGCATGACAGAAAAGAACTCTGTAACTATGTCCTTTTATTCTTGGTATAGTGTTCTCCAATATGATGGACTGCAAACACCTTTCAGCGATGTTTCGTTTAAACAATACATCTAGTAAACAAAAAACAGTTCAATTTATTTCTTGACTGTTACTTACTAGGCTATTGAACATGAACTTGAGTGTGGGATTATTGCTAAAAATGGAAGTAGGCCTAAGTCTAGGATCACTGAAAAGTATTCGCTCTATCTTCACAGTTAATATTATATGACAACAGCCTGAGACACGAATTTGGAGTGTAAAGTTAACCCCTGCGAGGAGATACAGCATCCAATTTGAACCACATCACATGTGCTACTACATTTCGCTCCAAGACAAGCCAGATAGAACATACCAAATGTTTCCACCCACAAGAAGAGAATATCTCAATGTTGCTAGGGCGTTGAATATGCCACATTGTTGCATAGGTTTAAATGTTAAGGACAATAGGCCTACGTTATGCGATCAAGGTCTCTATTATAATTTCTCCACAACACTACAAAACATGTCTTATAGAAAAGAGAAATGTTCTTACCTGTCAAAGGAAGAAATAAAACTGAAAACAGCACACACTGGCATAAATCCCTTTTCATTGACGCCATTTATGCAAGAGGTTCGTTCATTTTATGTGCTGGGACGCCGCTTTCCGTAGCGCGGCGAGTTAGTCCCTTGGTCAGCCTACAAATGACCAGAGAAGTTTCCCGACAGGAGAAAGGGGCTGCGCTCGCTCCAACCCCCCACCCTCCTCCTCTCTCAACGCGACCTTCCCACTCCCCCACGCGCAGAGGAGGAAGCCAATGGCCTTCACCTTGCTGGGTGACCGAACACACATATAAACCTTAACAACCTAATGTGAATACGTCTTATCAGTGGGGACCTAAAATGGGCCTCCAATTCACTAAGTTCATTTTTACAGTGTCATTTAGTACATATTGGCGCGTCTTCAGCCAGTTACTATGTATATTACAAATAACTTTTATACATTTAAATGTATATGTTTCAACATGGCCCAAGCCATGTTTGATGGCATTCAGAAAATTCTAACATTCAGAAAATATGACTACACTACATTATTTACAATCAAACTGATATATGTCCCTATATAGGCTTTATGGCTGATCAAACAGACAATATCAGTGAGTGAGAAGAAGGCAACCCCCCCCCCCCACACACACACACACAGCTGCGCAATTATGGTCAGATATTGAAGGCGACACGTCAGCTGTTTTGCAAGTGCTCATATCGACCGCGCGACCAACCCGTGTCGAACCCTTTCACCGAATGACAAAAGCGGCCAATCTGTTTGATCAGCTGACCGCTATCTACATACACGAGCCTAACCTCACTGAGCACTCTCTGCTAAGACCAGCCTGCCCTGACTAGATTCCTAGACCTAAACAGCCAAAACAGCACAGTCAGGGCGCCATGAAGGGCTGCTATTACGTACTAACCTGATTGGATGCATTTCATAAATGTTTTTTTCTCGTTTAAAAAAAAAAAAAAAAAAAAAAACTCACTAATCATATGTCTGATACGTCAAAGTGCTATCAAGGCCTGATGACTAAGGAAGTAACATGAAACTAACACTTGTGTTTTTAGGCCAACCTTGACCCAAATATAAATGTTAAGATGTCTGTAGCCTTGCACTGGATATTGCAAACAAAGGTGCGAGTGTCCAGTGAAATTGCCTATTGATTAGGGTACGGGATTGATTAGAGTTTCCAGGCCCAGCCCCCCATCTTCACACCAATGACTCTCCAACCGCACAGTCCCCTTCTCCTTGGAGACCTGGTGACCAGCACAGCCCCCATCTCTGTGCAGACCTCGTGACCAGCTCACCCCCACCATCTCCACAGCGACCATGAGCCAGCACAGCAGGATGGGACCCGGGACTCCCCGGACCCCCCACCCCCGCTCATAGCCCTTGGCATGAAGTGGGCAGCCTTGTCAGTCATGCCACACACTAGCATATACACATAGGAAGTCACACACACACACACACACACACACACACACACACACACACACACACACACACACACACACACACACACACACACACACACACATACAGTATGTGTCACATACTCAAGCATACACATGCTGGCACAATCCAGGATAAAAGCACCTGTGTGTTTACACTGGTGTTGGAATCATCACATGTGCATGTTATGAAATTGGTCTTGAGGATGTTTCATGACATGGATGTGTGTTTTTACAGTGGGGTTGGAATCGTGTGTGTGTGTTATTATAGTTGGGTTGGAATCATGTGTGTGATTCTGGTGGTGTTGAGGATGTTTCGTAACGTGTCTTACACAACTCATAACATGTATGTGTGTGTGTGTGTGTGTGTGTGTGTGTTATTACAGAGGTGTTGGAATGGTAACCTGTTATTAAATAGGTGTTGAGGATGTTTCATAACGTGTGTCTTATCAGTGGTGTTGGGATGATAACGTATGTGCTATTACAGAGGTGTTGGAGTCATAGCCTCAATGTGTTACTTAATTGGTGTTGGAATCATAGCAACTGTGTGTTATTAAACTGGTGTTGAATTATAACATCTGTGTGTTATTACATTGGTGTTGGGATGATAACGTGTGTGTGTGTGTTAACAGTGGTGTTGTGGATGCTTCATATCGTGTGTGTTAATATAGTGGAGTTGAGGATGCTTCAAACACCATGCTGAAGCCCACTCTGCCCAAATTACATAGAATAAACTGTTTCAGACCAGTCATCTCAACCACTTCCTCGTGTTGTTTCCAGTTTCCGCTGTGTCCTATAGTGTTGTGTGTGCTGTTTTCATTGTTCTGACTGTATCCTGTAGTTTAGTGTGTGCTGTATGGATTGCATCCAGTGTAGTGTTGTGTGTTGTCTTTGCTATTCTTACTGCATTCTTTGGTGTTGTGTGGGCTGTTCCGCTGTATCCTGAAGTGTAGCGTAGTGTGTTAATTGTTTTGACTGCATCCTGTACTGTTATTATTCTTTGGAGTGCATGCTGAAGTGTAGTGTTTGTTGTTCTGACTGCATCCCGTAATGTGATATTGTGTTTGCTGTTTTCACTGAATCCTGTGATGTGATGTAGTGTTTGCTGTCCTGACCGCATCCCGTAATGTGATGTAGTGTTTTCTGTTTTGACTGCATCCTGTAGTGTGGGGTAGTATTTGTTGTTTTGACTGAATCCTGTAATGTGATGTAATGTTTCTTGTTTTGACTGAATCCTGTGATGTGATGTAGTATTTGCTGTTTTGACTGCATCCTGTAGTGTGATGTAGTGTTTGATGTTTTGACTGCATCCTGTAGTGTGGTGTTTGATGTTGTGACCGCATCCTGTAGTGTGGGGTAGTTTTTGCTGTTTTGACTGCATCCCATAATGTGATGTAGTGTTTGCTGTTTTGATTGGATCCTGGTTGTTGTTTTGACTGCATCCTGTAGTTTGGGGTAGTGTTTGCTGTTTTGACTGCATCCTGTAGTGTGATGTAGTTTTTGCTATTATGACAGCATCCTATTTGCAGTTTTCACTGCATCCTGTAGTGTGGGGGTAGTGTTTTCTGGGCTGACCATGTCATTATCTGACCATATGAGGGGTTTGTGTGCCTGGACAGCTGAGGAGCAGAGAGGGGGCAGGAGCAGCTAGGGAGGGGGACACCTCCAGGAAGGGGGTAGCATTGACCGGGAAGGGGGGTGCAACATGCAGAGGGGGTTCATTACCATGAGATGAATACGGCGGAGCATGGGAACCTGGCCCGCACCCTCAGCCCAAAGCCAGGGTCACAAGCAGCCCCGCCTCCCTGACCTTTCACCTCCAGCAGGCTCAAATGGCCTCTGACCTCCCCACACCACATAACCTTCCACGTCTGCATGTGCATGTGTGTGTGTGTGTACGCGTTTACAATCACAATGGATTGCACAAAGCTTCATAGCTAAAAAACAGGTTTTAAAATATTATAAGAAATGCTAACATTCTTGCTGCGCGTACGTTCAAGTTCAAGTGCTCTGGTAACCCAAAGTTCCTGTCACTCTAGACATTCTAGGGGTTTCAAGGTCTTTCCTCTAATATTATTAGTCAAAAATCAACTGGCTGATAAAAGATAACGCATAGTCCTAAACATCATAGTGATAGATCATGTCTATTCATTTACTTATTTGAATATTACATTTATATTTTGTGCGATTTTACACTATTTTTTCTGAAGGACCATTAAAGCATCCAGGGATTTTGTTTCAGCGAGGCACAGCTCAACCCTATTCCCCGAGATTTGTAATGAATGATGACCCTAGAGGCCAAAGCTGACCTTTAGAAGTCTACTTCCTGTGCTAGCCAAAAGAGGGCGCCAGAGCAGCCATCTCCAGCTATCCCCCTGTGACAGTCTCTGGTGAGGGCACCCACAAGCCCTCTACTGGTGTAAGCCATGGCCCCAGGAGCGGGCGGGGTCCCAGGGAACCATCAATTAACCTCATTATAAGATGTAAGGGGAAGCTACAGTAGTGCTGCTCATGCCCCACTGTGGTCACACAGGGGTACTACATCTTCAGCTGCTTTTACTCTACCCACATAGAGACAAGGAAGACCTCAGGAGATCAGCATTCTTTAAAAAATGTTTATTGGCTTTCAAAACCACTTAAAAAAATCTCACCTGGGAGTACTTTCAATTGAAAAAAAAAAGAAAAAACAACAGAACGGCTTTTGCGATATTAACAAGCTACTGCACATGAAGCTGTACAACGGACACAAGCACAGCAGAAGGTTGGGGTCCACCAAGGGTACATGGACACACGCAAGAGGTGGCCACTAGGTGGCGCTAGAGCGACATAGGCCGGACGAGAGAGAAGAAAGTCCTGGCGCTGATCTTAGAGAAGCACAGGCCTGACTCCAAAGTATAGTGGACACACACACACATACAGACACACATACAGAAGAGGGGAGAGAGAGGCCTACGTGTCCAACTGGAGCATCGTGGACACACACATACACACACAGAACAGGAATGTGGCATACATGTCCACTTGTGGCGGGGCAGGTGGACCGCTGACACACAAAGAGAGAGAGAGAGAGAGAGAGAGGAGAGAGAGAAAGAAGACCGGACAAATTCTTCATATGTACTCACGCTTCATATGAGGAGAAGAGTTCAGAGCCTTAATCAAATGCCAAAAAAATATAAAAAATATGTACAGCTTTTTTTCACAAAGGCATTCACTATCAAAATGAATGTAAAAACAAAGATAACATTCATAAACTAAACACGGAGAACAACATTAATTGGTAAACATACAATGCAAATAAGTTTTACTCAAAGTAGCAACGCCTTTTTGTTTTTGTTGTGGTGGAGAGGGCCAGTCCAGGCCTAAGCCCAGGATGTGGTCACAGATTCATCCCAGTCACATGCACACATACCATCCTTCCCTAACGCGGCGGAGCATGTCCTCGCCTCTGGGACCACCTTCTTAGCGATGTCGCTTCATCTCCGCGGCCACCTCCTTATCTTATCTCTTTGAAATGGTTTGTGTTCTCGACGATGAGAACAAGTTAGCTGCATCTCACTGAGATCAGGCAGTTTGCTACAGCAGACAGAGTAGGCATTGTCCTTCTCCAGCACGAATCTCATGGTTATCGCTTCACAAATTCCTCATAAAAAATATTCTTGCAGGCTTTAGTCGACAGATTTGTCTTTAAAGATGTGGCAAAGCCGTGACTTATAAAAAAATTTAGTGCAATAAGTCGAGCCTCAGAGAGAGAGGAGAGGTGGGCCACGCATGAGCCAGCACTGCTGCCGGTGTGAGGGAGGGGCCTCACACATCACAAAGGCGCTACACCTTACACACACGGATGCCAGTGGACTCGTTTTACCCTACATCACACACACGGATGCCAACTGACTTGTATCCTACTAAACCATGCGACTGTTCCTCTCTGGGGCTACACATCACCTCTGCTACAGCAGACACCAGTTTACTCATAGAAAAGAAAAAGACATCAGCAAGCTAGAGACCAAAGACAGCATTACTGCACAATACAGAAGCCAGAAACGTAACATACAGCATATCGGCTGCCCCGAGATCCAATACCATCAAGTATTCTTTTTTTTTCAAATATATATATATATATGTATATGTATATGTATATATTTTAAGGGCATTCAGACCTATCTAGGAATCATTACTGGAATACAGTGTCTTTATATTATGGATTTTATGACTATGTTTTTTTTACACATGGGAACTTGATATCCAGCTTCATGACTACACAAGCCACACTCTAACAAGTGCAATCCATCAGGACTCCACAAAAATCATAATACCCACCCCACCCCAAATTCCCCACCTTGTGGGCCACTACTAAACGTGCCCCTCACCCTGCTCTGGGTCACCAGTGTCTGCCATGGACATCCTCAGAAGTGAGGAGACTTGTGTTGTTTTTGCTCCTCCTCCCTCACCACAGCCAGTCTGTCAGGAATGAGCCGACAGCACTCGCAGAGCTAGACAGATAGAACTAGGAAAGCTATCCTTAAGAACAGACAGCACTAGCAGAGCTAAAACTAGCTGAGCTAGCACCACCAGCAGATAGAACTAGCAGATCTAGATACACAGAACTAGCAGAGTTAGCACTATTGCTAGGTACTAGCTAGCGCTAAGGATAGATAGAGCTTTTGGAGCTAACACTGAGGGCTCGTTTCCTGTCAACCCCCATCTTAGCTTGTTCTTCAGCAGCGTGTCTTTGGTACGGATGTAAGGCTGCCACTGGACTAATCTGTCCAGCACTGACCAAGGGAGCCACCTGACCAGCCAACTAATGGTGGAGCCATCGCCATACCTCTCTGACCTCGACACTTCACGCAGTTCAGGGTCCCTCAACAAACCACCCATTATTCAGTTCTTAATTCATTAAGTTTAAAAAAACACCATGACAGCACTGATATTCAAAATGCCATTAAGCTTAGAATCCACCTCAGAGCACTGATATTTCACATGGTAGACAACAGCGTATCCAATGCGCGCGTGCCTTCCTGAAGTTGATTCAGACAGCATTTTTCAGTAGAGTAGATTTCTTAAAAGTTCACAGCTCAACAGAGCTAGCGCTAACAGCAGATAGCACTAGCAGACCTAGCACTGACGTCTGATAGCACTAGCAGAGCTAGCACTGAGAGCAAATAGCACTAGCAGAGCTAGAACTATCTGCAGATAGCTCAGGCAGAGCGAATGGTAAAAGATAACTACCACTAACAGCAGATAGCACTAACAGAGCTACCACTTACAGCAGATAGAACTACCAGAAGTAGCACTGACAGGGCTAATGCTAGCATTGCTAGCACCAACACAGCTAGCGCTGACAGAGATGGTGCTAACAGCATTAGCAATAACAGCAGATGGTGTGTCTGTGGGCATGCACACTGACAGTGGAGTGGAGCAGGGACTGGAATGGGTGGAACCAAAGCCAAAGCTTCCCTTTAGAAAAACACCAGGAGGATCACTGCAAGCTGCCACCACAGCCTTCCTACAGGTGCTGTAAGGCTTTGGACTTTAAACATAAGGCTGTCCTGCCCAGCACCATGCCCTCACAGAAGGATTTCACATTATTTTACAAAACACAATCAATAGCTAAAAGAAAAGAAAAAGAAGTCCTCTATGTATAGTTGACAGTTCATCTGCTATGGCCTTTCCAAGAATGAATCTATTTCTCGTTAATGCTTATGGGTATGTGATTAATTCAGGTGAGTGACATGTCATTAAATCAGCACCTGGTAGCACCTATATAGTTCCAAAATCCACCTGTGGCCAAACAGCTCACCTGTCTACAGAGGTGCCCCCTTGTGCACACGCGGCCATTAAGACTCTAAGGGCATTGTGTTCTCAGAGATGTCTTACTTGCCAACGGACAGTACAGCCAAAAGCCTACAGCTTGAGGAGGACAGGAGTGTATTGCATGTCCCAAACCACAGTGGGGGTGGGGGCCCTCGCCAGTAAAGCCTCCAGTGAAGCTCATGGGGCTAAGTGCAGAGCTTTAAAATATTCTGAGCAGTGGCCTTAACTTTAAGGTTACGTTTTTAAAAAGATCACATATTTTTTCTGCTTTAATTCAGGTGTTCAGTGATAAAGAGAGAGAGAGAGAGAGAGAGAGAGAGAGAGAGAGAGAGAGAGAGAGAGAAAGAAAGAGAGAGAGAGGGGGACATACTGACAAATAAACAGACTTGAAACTGTGCCACAGATGTCAATGCTGGCCTGTGACAGAGGCCACCCTGGGTCCTACTGGCACTTAGCATTAGGCAAGAACAGGAGTCCAGGTTTTTGCTGTAGTGAGACACATTTACAAATACAAAAACGGACACTTCACAGAGAAAAGCAAACAAACAAACAAACAGAAATTATAAATAACATTTAAAGTAAAAAAAGACAATGTTTAGCCGAGCATTTCCACGGTAGGCTGGTCCTTGTTCTCGAGCCAGTCGAAGCCAGCGGAGCTGACAGAGTCACTGCAGATCTGCTGGAACAGCGGGTCATTCTTCAGGTCCTCCAGAGCAGCCTCCTCGTACTGGTCCTGCTGCTGGCCCGGGTCAAACAGCAGGTTGGCGTCCAGAGCATTCAAGTCGTTAATGCTGCCAGACAGGTCCGGAGGCAAGCGGAGGTCGCTGGAGAAGTCAGAGGCAACAGCATTGAGCTCTGACGCCACCTGCCCCACCAGCTGGGAGCTGGGGTTCAGCCCATCCTCCCCCAGCAGGTCCTTCACGGTGCTGTTGAAGTCCAACTGCTCCTCCTGGGCCTCCCGATGCGCCTCTTCCTGCACACCCACCGGCACCTGGGTCACCTCCCCCTCACCCACCAGCGCCCCCCCACCCTGAAGCTGCAACGGGGCCTCCTGCAGCTGCAGTTGCTGGTCCTGCAGCAAGGTCTGGTCTTGCAGGAGAGCCTGATCCTGCAGCAGTGTCTGGTCTTGCAGGAGAGCCTGATCCTGCAGCAAGGTCTGGTCTTGCAGGAGAGCCTGTTCCTGCAGTAAGGTCTGGTCTTGCAGGAGAGCCTGTTCCTGCAGTAAGGTCTGGTCTTGCAAAAGAGCCTGGTCCTGCAGCAAGGTCTGGTCTTGCAGTAGAGCCTGGTCCTGCAGAAGAGCTTGGTCTTGCAGTAGATTCTGGTCCTGCAATAGAGACTGGTCTTGCAATAGATTCTGGTCCTGCAGTAGAGACTGGTCTTGCAGTAGATTCTGGTCCTGCAATAGAGACTGGTCTTGTATTTGTAGCTGCTCATCCTGCAGTAGACTTTGCTCCTGAAGCAGTGCCTGGTTCTGCATCTGCTCGGAGGTGGCTCCTTGTGCTTGTCCATCTGTGGTGGAGGAGAAGGTCGTCTGCTCGGCCCTGGAGCTCCTGAGGTACGCGGGCTTCTGGAAGTCGTAGGCCACGGGGCTGGACACGGCGCCAGTTAGCGACTGGGTTGCCGTGGCGATGGCTCCGCCAAGTAAGGGGGCACCGGTCTCCAGCATCTGAGTAAGGTTGAGGCGCGCCGTGTAGTTGGAGGGCAGGTTGTTGACGCCGAGGCCTCGCACAGCCTCGTCTCCGTCCGCCTCCATCTTGCTGAGGAGCACGTTGGTGATCTTTGCGGCGTTGGCGGGTGTCCCCGTCGCACACATGGGCAGCATCTCGGATGCCATCATCACATTCAGTGGCACCGATTGGCTGCGCTGTGCCAGGCTGCTCGTGCCCACCGCGGCCTGCGCGCCGGACAGGATGCCCAGCACCTCGCAGGTGAGGGGGGAGTTGAAGGGTGAGACCACAGTCCTGGGGGGGCCACTGGAGGGGCCTGGGGTTCCGCTGAGGTTCCTCTGCCGCACGGCGGGACTCACGCTGCGACAGCGAAACGTGCCACCGCCGCCCGCACCCGAACCCCCCCCAGGCTTCCCGTCGAGTGGAGCTGGCACAGCAAAGCTCTCCTGCTTGACCCCCACCTGCTGCTGCTGGGGCACCGGAGAGGCACTGGCCAGTCGCGCCCCGGGGGTGTCCTGCTGCCGCACCTGCGCCTGAAAGGCCTGTCCAGGGATGGCGAAGGCGTGTGGCTTGCGAAAGTGGTCGTCCACCAGGTCCTGGTAGCTGGGCAGGAGGGCAGTGGCCGGCGAGGAGCTGCCCGAGGAGGCGTTGCCGTAGCGACTGGTGATCCACTCCAGCTTGGCCTTGTCAGGGTGCGTGGCCATAGGCCGCTGCATGGGCTTGACGGGGCTGCTGGACACCACGCTGCCGTCATGGTAACTGGTAATGCTGGAGTTGATGGGTGTGAAGGCGAAGGGGTTGCGGCACTCCACGGGACTGGGGGGCACACTGCTGCTGCAGTTGGACAGGGGGGTGCTGATGGGGGTGTGCCTCCCTCCCCCCACCAGTCCATCCACGGGGGTGACTGGCGCCAAGCGCGAGCAGGGGCTCTCCCGCGTCAGGCCATGGGCTCCAGGCAGCATCTCGGAGGTGGGGGTGGGTGTAGGGGTGGGTGTAGGGGTGGGGGTCGGGGTGGGAGTGTGCACAGGGGTGGCGCTGCTGTGTGCCGAGTGGTAGAAGGCGGAAGAAGCGGACTGGTGAGGGGAGAGGATGCCGGCGGGTGCTGCGGCTGGCGCCCCCTGTAGGCCAAGCTCCACGCAGCTCAGGAAGGGCTGCAGGCTGCTGCTCAGCTTCATCTGCTCTTCCATCTGCACCAGCTCCTCCACGATGCTGTCCTGCGTCATGTCGTCGTCCGCGAACGGGAAGTAGTCCATGGCCCCCGCGCCGCCCCCTCCGAACTCCATGTCTTGCTGCAGGGCCAGCTGGCTGTCCACGTGTGCTTCCACTGCGTGTGCTGCCCGCGCCAGCAGGGGGAGCTGTGAGGCCAGCGTGCCTGCCCGACCCTCCCACAGGCCGCTCTTGGTGTCCGGCTCCAGGGGGGCGTCCTGGGCGGGGGGGTGCACGGCCGAGCTCGGCAGGAGGGGCGTGTCTGTGGCGACAGCGGTGGAGGGGGCGGGATCTGCAGCTGTGATGGGGGCGGAGTCATCCTCACGCTCATCCTGCGGAAGGCCCTGTGACTGGCCGGGTGGAGCGGATGGTGCTGCGTGGGCGATGCCCATTGGTGTGTCGGACAGCGCGAGGATCTGCATGGTGACGGCGGCAGCGCTGTTCCTCAACGCAACCCTGCAGGGGGCGCTCTCTGGTCGCGCTGGAGTGCCGGGTCTCACCGGCTTCTTGACGGCGGCGGCAGGGGCGGGCTTGGCGGTGTCGTGCGCCTCCAGGGGCTGCTGGGAGATGAAGACGCGCTTGACAGGGATGACGTGCGTCTCCAGCAGAGACAGCGAGCGCTTGCGGGGGCTCCTGGAGGAGGTGCTGGCCTCCCTGGGGGAGGAGGACGACGAGGAAGAGGTGAAGGAGGAGGTGCTAACACCTGCAGTGCTCTGATTAGACACGGTCAGGTACAGCGTCCCCTCGTGGCCATCCCTGGTGCTGCCAGTGCTGGAGGGGGGTGCAGAGGAGTCACTCTTGGCCCTGGTGACGCGCTCGGGGCAAGGGGGAGCCTTGGGGTGTAGTGTTGGCTCACTGGCGGCGCGGTGCTTAGCAACCCTCTCGCTACGCACGCCCAGCTTGTCCTCTGTGCCTCCCTCCACTCCCCCCTTCACCTCCCCTGAGGAGGCGCCCAGCGTGGGGGTGCTGGAGGATGGCCCCCCCCTGGGCGAGGGCAGTGGGCCATTGTGGGGCGTGTGGGGGGCGTTGTGCTCATCTTGGGGGGCGGAGGCGGGTCTGAGTGGGGTGGGGGCCGGCGTGAGGGTAGGGGTAGGGGTGGTGGCACCCCCGGCGCTGGCTGCCAGGGAGATGGTGGTCATCTTGACCACGTTGACAGAGCTGAGGTGGGGGGAGGGCATGACGGTCTTGATGGGGCTGTTGGTGATGAGCAGGGTGGGGGGCGAGCGCAGCGTGATGGCACTGCTGGCAGAGGGCTTGGGCAGGATCTGTGCATAGCGGTGACGCGCCAGCCGGTCCCCCACAGGGCTCGCGGGGACGTTCTGCGGCGTCTTGGGACACTGCTTGACCGGCTGCGTCACCACCTGGAAGTTGACAGGCAGCATCTTGCCCTCCGCGCCCACCGGGCTGGGTGACGTCATCGGCTGCCGATTCCGCTGTACCTGGAGGAGGGGACAGGACTTTAGAGTAATGCAGAGGAACGTACAGACACACTCAAATATGCACACACACACAAATAAACACACATACATACACACACTCAGTATATGCAATATATACAGTGTATACAGTACAGTACAATATTTAGTCTAGTCTAGTTTGGAGTAGACTATGAACAAATATTTAGGGGGCAGTATGAGTTCATTTTTGAGTTAGGGCAGATTTTTTTTAGAGGACGCTTGTACACATACACACACACACACATGCACAGCTAGATACACACACACTCACACACTCACACACACACACATGCACAGCTAGACACACACACATAAGCACACACACTCACACACACACAGGGCTACACACACAAAAACACATACACACATACACACTCACAAACACATAAGCACACACACACACACACACACACAGACAAATACACATACACACACTTACAGTGACTGGGCTGGGCACGGCCGCCACCACGATGCCGATGGTGGGTTGTGGGGAGAGGAGGGCGGGGCTGCTGGGGGGCAGGGTGGTGGGGGGGCCGGGGGTGCCTGCGTCGGCTCTCCTGGTGGGGTCGGAGGGGGGGCCGGCGGGCACGGGCGAGTGCAGCTTCTGCTCCTGCTGCCGCTTCTGGATCTTGCGCTGCAGCTGCTGCTTGGCGTCAACAGAGGGCGACGCTGAGGTGGAGGCGGAGGCCAACGTCTTGAGCTGCGGCTGGAATGGGTTGGCGTCCCCCGTGGGCACGAACGCAGACGCCGGGGTGGGAGTCTTCACACCTACACAGACACACAAACGCACACAACACTCATGATGACCATATCTACTAATATGCAGGCACAGCCATGGACTTGGTGCCTATGTAGTGTGAATTGAGCAGGAAGCGAGCCAATGTGTGTGTTTGTGTGTGTGTGCGTGTGTGTGTGTGTGTGTGTGTGTAACGTGTGTGTGTCAGCTGTAGAGGTGCCAGTTATGATGATGAGAGTGCCGATGTAGTGTGAGTTAAGCGGGAAACTGTCCCGTGTGTGTGTGTGTGTGTAATACATGTTTGTGTGTGTGTGTGTGTGTGTGTGTGTGTGTGTGTGTGTAATACATGTTTGTGTGTGTGTGTGTGTGTGTGTGTGTGTGTGTCACCTGTAGGGGTGCCGGTCATGGACTTGGTGCCGATGTAGTGTGAGTTGAGCAGGAAACGGGCCCATGAGTGTGTGTGTGTAATACATGTTTGTGTGTGTGTGTGTGTAATACATGTTTATGTGTGTGTGTGTGTGTGTGTGTGTGTGTCACCTGTAGGGGTGCAGGTCATGATGGTGACTTGGTGCCGATGTAGTGCGAGTTAAGCAGGAAACGGGCCAATGTGTGTGTGTGTGTGTGTAGTACGTGTGTGTGTGTGTGTCACCTGTAGGAGTGCCGGTCATGACGGTGAGAGCAGCCATGGACTTGGTGCCGATGTAGTGTGAGTTGAGCAGGAAGCGGGCGAGCTCCTCCACGCTGTCGAAGTGTCGGCTGAGGACCTTCTGCGCCCACTCACACACCAGGCCGCACGCCGCAGAGCGCATCTCCTCCTCCGCACTCGGGGACGAACCCACCGCCTCCAGCAGCTCACACTGCTGACACACACACACACACAAGCAAACACACATGCGCACACGCACACACAAACACACACACACGTGCACGTGTGCACGGACACGCATGCGCACACACACATACAGACACACAAGCACACACACATAAACCTTACTACTCAATACATAGATTTAAAACTTCATTAACAACCTACCCCTCTACATGTCACACATCAGGCCCAACCTCCCACTCCATATCTCACGCACTCACACACAAACAAACACATACATACAAACAAAGACCCACATACACACACACCGGACCCAACCTACCCCATCAGCTGACTTGTGCAGGTCCAGGTTGGGCAGGGAGGGCATGTGCACAAAGGCCTTCTTCCTCAGACCGCTGTAGCAGTATGTGCTACTGGGTTAAGATTTAAAACACACATCCAGGTGTGGCGCCATCCCAGTTCCTAGCTACCAGTACAA
>CM050208.1:25027500-25042500 GCA_027475355.1 Coilia nasus
CCTCGGAGGCTGTTACCCCGCTTATTTGCCCTTTGCATTTAAAAAATGTTTTCCTTTTTATTGAAGACAAAATATGCATAAACTACTGAAATAAATGGTTGATTTGCTACTTCACAGCACACTTTAGGACAATTATGTAATTAATTTGGTTACTGGAGTTGTTATGGTTACCATTCATTAGGTGCATATGAAATGGGGATGAAATGGCGATTCAACTTTTCTTTGGAGATCTACGTCAAAGGTAGCCTGTTCCTAAAAAGTTAATGGCCACCTCATCAGCTACTCCACTGAGAATTCCACTGGTAAGGGAGATAAATAGGGATATGTGGCCTTTGGGAAATGAATGCAGACACCACACCAGGAGACTCCAGTATTAAATGACATGTCATTGGCGTGTGACTGGGGCAACTGGTCCATGGCCCAGGACTCATAATCTCCATGCACTATTGGGATAATACATTAACTATTTCAGTTATCTTGCAGATACAACTATAACAAATCAAGAACAATGACACAGGGACCATGGTCAGTTCTGGGGGGCATTTGTGGCAGTCTGCCCTCCCGACTGGACCAGCACCACTCCCATTTCAAACAAGCGGAAAAAATATGGCTTCCCTCGCCCCCGACCCATGGAAAGTACACTAAAAAGGTGGTTATCTGACGAACCTGGTTTAGTGAACTTAGAGGTATTTGTAAACCTGTCAGTAGAAGAGTCCAGGGCTCCATTCCCTTAACTAAACAAATCCCAACGGGCTTTTCTTCCATCGGGTTTATGGCTATCTCTGGCTTAAATGAACCAGGTTTGACACTTAACTACTTTTGCAGTATACCCTCATCAATTAAAGTATGTACAAAAAATAAGAATTCAAGATAGTCTGCTCAAGTAAGAGTTTGCATCATACAAGCTGTTTCTTCCCAACAGCAACCGGTCTCATCAGCAATGACCACTGCAATCCATTATAATTGTTCAGGTATCTGTCTAATATCCCTGTGTACACCTCAGCTGCCTGTACAATTCAACTGAGAGAAATTCCTTTCATGCTTCTTCAGAGTGTACATTAATTCAGAATGTTTTGATTTTAATTAGATTCATCAAATCAGGACACTCACAATTATCGTATCTGATGTGGCAATAACTCAAAGTGGTCATTTGGACACTGTGTATACTGTGAAAGACACACTGGTGGAAATAGCCTACTCACCAGTATGTTGTCAACTTTTGATTGTACGGATTTGCTGGAAAAAAATAAAAAAACATGAACACACCATGAGCACTTGGGAACAGCACACAGGTACACAAATACGCAGTAAAAATGTCAGTAGTTCATGGAGATAACAATGTTTTGCATGTGTATAATATGGTAATTACATATCTTAAATCATTGACCTGGGTTGGCATGTATGTGGATGGTGAATTCTATGGGCACTACTATTAGCTAAAGGGGGGCGGTGAGTGAACGGTTAATGCGTGCCTTCCCTCTGACCGCACACTTGTTCATTTCCAGAACAACACAGCATCCAAGAATTAATAATGATATTATTGGTTTCGACCAGAACAGGCAGCAGCCGATAAATGTATAAGAGATTCGGTCGGTGCTTGTTGTAGGCCAGCATCAAGACAGGCAGTTCCGAATTCCCAGCTATGACATGAGCAGCCTAGACTTTTAAATGGAGAATTTCGCCTGCAACCTGCAGCCCTGTCAGGTCGAGTCAGACCCGCTACTATGCAGCTTAGTTACACATTTATAACTGAACTATGACAACAATAATATATTACTGGAATAACCTTAACAATCATCATATCAGCGTTAAATCTGCAAGGAGTCAGCCCCAGTCAACCTGTACCACAACACAAATAACGATTGCTAGCAAGCTAGCTTTAACCTTTTCAACGTCAGGTTGCTTATGTTCACCAGCTAACGTAAGATGACTAGCGAGCTATTATCTCAATTCCGAACGCCATTAATAAATGACAATGTTTTTAGATGCATACTTGGCCTTTTATTTCATTCATGTTCTGCAGCAAGCACAAATGTGCAACGTTACGGACAGAAATCATGCAGTGCAGCTAAGGTTAGCCTGATCTGTCAACATGTTTTCCACGCATCTGGCTAACCTTAGCTACCCCAGCTACCCTTTCCTTTTACCAAACTGCAGGCATTGCGCCCTGACACTCGCTTCAGACTGCCTTACCAAATAGAATTCTTTATCTTGTTATACTGCAGAGCAGTGGCGTCGGGCCCCTGAAGTCCTGGTACTATCGTTGGAAGAGAGCCCAATCCCGTGCTAGGATTCTGCTGCTGACCAGGTTGTTGTTGCTCATCAGCCATCACGGTGCTAGTCTTGAGGGGAGGAGGGGGAAGAGCTTTAACATGTAGGCCTCATCAGAGACCTTGCGAGATCACACTCCGGGTGTGCATTAGGCTAGACCTGCTATCTGCAAAAGCATTACGGTGGCACCTGTTTAAATCAACCAGCGGAATCCACGGTGCATTATGGCCAGAGTCTGTATTTTGAAATGCATTTAGCCGTGCGGACAAGGTCGGAATCAGAAAAAAATAAAAATTCCACTGCAGCAAACAGCACGCGAGCAGCCGCCTCGGACGGTGCTGCTGCGGCCAGGCAGCTGTGGCGCACGCGCACTGCAGGAAACAGAGCAGCAGCATCGGCCAAGACTGCGATTTCTCTCAGGTACCCAGGCAAGGGCAAGGCACCTTACAGAAAGACAGCTTAACCGTTCTGTAGAAAAATGCATTGTAGATTTGTGTTTGCTTAACGTGATTTACTGGTAGACATAGGCCTACTATGTCTCCGTCTGTCTCAAGTAGTACTTTGTGGCGCTTGTTCATTAGCGGGGTAAGGTGTCTAGGCCCACCCACAATTAGGTTACCAATCTCATGCCCAGTTCTGTTGTGACCTGAGATATATTAGATAGCCTATGTCCTGTCTATAAGTGCCTGAGAGCAATCAGGGCGGTTACATGGGTAACAGCATTTATAATGGTTCCACACCATACTACACAAAGCAAATTAAACCTGTTACTCAGTACACATACGTCCAATCATTGTATTTACTCCTGTTTAAACCGTCAGGTAAATTAAGTAAATTACTGAATTTATATGACATATTTCAATCAGAATAAATATGGTAATGCACACATTGTTCCATGTAATGGCACGGAAATGCACAACCATGATCAGAACATGAGTGTCGACATAGCCAAATCAGGGACATCACTGCAAAAACAGCTAGAGATGGGCAGTAGGCTACATCATTTAATGTGACCCACACAGGCAGACCCACACAGCCAAACTAAAGCATCTGGAGGGTTGTACTAAAGGAGGTGTCATTAGATAGAATGCACACATTTAGGCAGGATGTACTCACACACACACACACACACACACACCACCACCACACACACTAAGGCAGCATGGCTGAGCTGAAAAAACTTAATGCTGCTCTTCATGCTGCGCCTGTCAGGGGTGTTAATGGAGATGAGATGGTGCTCTTCAGCATAGACAGATGAAGGACTGAAGAGTGCAGATCCGCAGTTCTTCACCCCTCACACAGAGACACATGATGTTTTTGGTGAAGCACCAGCTCATCACAGAGATGTTCTTAGTGAAGCACCAGCCCCTCACAGAGACATGTGATGCTTTTAGAGAAACATCAGTGCTTCGCCCTTCACAGATTAGAGAAATATCAGTCTTTTGGCCCACATAGATGATGTTTTTAGAGGAATGTAGACCCTTTGCCCCACACAGAGACAAATGAACTGAGAGAAGCATGAGTCCTTCGTCCCACACACAGCAGCACAAGTCCCGTGGCCTGTCACTGTGGAGACAGTGAAGAGCACATGTCTGCTGATCTCCATCCAGAGAAGAAGACTCCTGGAACTCCTGTCCCTCATGATGTCTTCCAGCTTTGCATTTACAGTCTATTGTCTCACTTACCGACCAATGTCATCATTGAAGACTATTGTTTATTTTATAGACTAATGTCTTATTTAAACACTCATGTGTCATTTAAAGACTATTGTCTCATATACAGTTTAGTTTGTCATTTAAAGACTGATGTCTCATAGATTACTGTCTCATCCACAGTATAATGTCTCATTTAAATACTCATGAACCTATATTTTTAACTCTACCCAACCATTCTTTATTTCATTCTATTCTTATATACTGTGTCTTCTATGCATCTGTTATTGGCCGCTCCAAACGACATCTCACTATACGTTGTATAGTGACAATAAAGACTTCTATTCTACTCTCATTTAAAGACTAATGTCTCATGTCATGTGTCATTAAAGACTATTGTCTCACAGATCACCGTCTCATCAGCCACCAATATTCATGGCAAATTAAAAACATTATGAAATAAAAAGTAACAGCACAGTTTAGTAATACACAAGAAAATACATTATAATCGATTATCATCTGCTATTGAAACGATTATTAATCGTTCATGTCTCCATCACGATGCATCGATTATATGATTAATTTCAACACCCCTAGTCCCCACCCACAACAGCGTGCATTGTTCTGATATAAAATCACATCTCCCCCTCTGTTGTCTAGTAGGATACATTTTGGTTTCATTGTGGTTAATTAAATTATATGTCCTTATTTTGCTTGTGATGGTAGTGAAATACAGCAGTGACACTGCTTATTGACATGACTTCTGTTATTGTATGATTACCTCAGATACTGAAATTCACTGATGAGGTGACGCCGAATCCCAGCATCCTCGCATACACACTCTGACCACTAGAGGGAGGGCTAGTTGTAATATAACACTAACAGATTAGATTAGATTCAACAAGTTAAATTTGTAACGACCCACTGCAGGTCCTGAAGTCTATGTGGTGGCCACGCATTTGCTAATTGGCATCCATGTTGCTAACTGGCCAATGAGCAGCTTGCACCTGCCGTCGGTGCTGAGTGTTCAAAGAGTTGGCTTTAGCTCTTGTCAAGAGAGCACTTCAGTTGTCCTAAAATATATTTTTTGATTTTTTCAAGTGATATGAATGAAATAAGATGGTGCTGTGCTGTGCTGTGCTGTGCTGTGCTGTGCTGTTCTGTGCTGTGCTGTGCTGTGCTGTGTTGTGTTGTGTTGTGCTGCCTAGCTTTGAGCTGGGGTTGTTTATGTCTGACCTGTGGCTTGTTCTCATCTCCGTCTGTATTTGTGTGTGTCAATCTACTGTCATCTCTCATGTCAGCTGTCACCTCTGTCAGGCTGTTACCATGGTTATTTTGGGCCGCCCTTCCCCTGTAAACAACCACTGGCTGTTTGAGGAGACGGGTTTGTTTTTACCCGGGGGGGGGTGGGGGTCGCAGTCCCTTATAAAGGGGGTTGTTTTTACCCAGAGATTGGGGAGGCTGAGACAGACTACTCACAGCTATAAAGTCACTTAAGTCAAACTCCATCTGACATTAAACCTCAACACCAGGAGACAGCACAGGATAACCTGTATGTCAAACGAGTAGTTGAAACTGCTCTATTAATCATATTAAACATGATGTTTAATATGAAACTGCTCTATTAATCATATTAAACATGATGCTTAATAATCGTAATCGAATCGAATCGTAAGATGAGTGAAGGTTCACACCTCTAGTGGGGACTGTAGCGAAGGGGACCCAGCTGTCCTGGTCAGCTAACACCACTGCACTGGTCAAAAAGGCACAGCAGCGACTTCACTTCCTGAGAGTGCTTAGGAAGGAGCAACTCAACACCAACCTGCTGGTGACCTTTTACCGAACAGCGATCGAGAGCCTGCTGACTTACGCTGTGTCAGTGTGGCACTCAAACTGCACAGAAGCTGACAGGAAAAGACTGCAGAGAGTAACCAACACTGCGCAAAAGATCATCGGTTGCCCCCTACCCCCCCTGACCACCATTTACAACTCCCGGTGCCTTGGCAGAGCCAGAAGCATCATCAAGGACTACACACATCCTGGCTACCACCTCTTCAACCTGCTGCCCTCTGGCAGACGCTACAGGGCCATACCAGCCAAAACAAACAGACTTAGAGACAGCTTCTTCCCAAGGGCACCATACTCAACTCCAACCTACACTGAGGAACTGACTTGCTTGAATATAACACTGTAACACTGCACTACGTTCTAAGACAGCCAACCTGACAGGCACAACTCTGCGTACTGTAATTATCATTTATTTATTTTATATTATCACTGTAATCATTTGCACCATTATGTTACTGCTATCTGCACTCTATCTGTTTTATTGTTATCTGTTAATTATCAATTGCACTATAATATCAAGACAGTCCATCTGTTTCTTTAGCTGCCTACTGCACATATTGGAATAGGTGGGTGAAAATGCCTTGATACCTTGATACCTCCATCTATTTATGCTGTCAGTCACACCAGTCACTTTATTGCCATACCTGCTGCTGATATGTGCCTGTTTATCTCCAGGCTTTGCACAAGTCTATGCACAGTCTATGCAACTTTTTACAGACAGTAGATCATATTAGTTATTGTACAGTCTATGTTAATTCTTGTACTTAATTCTTGTACTTAGTAGTTTTTATAGTAGTTTTTATTGTACATATCTCTCCTTGTTATTTATGTGTGCACATCATGGGGAAGCTTGCAATCTCATTATACTTGTATAATGACAATAAAGGCATTCTATTCTATTCTATTCTATTCTATTCTATGTTATAGTTCCCCTTGGCGGGGTGTCACATGGTGTCTAATCCAGGAGGATGGGATTGGGGATGGGGGTGGTGGAATTGTGGGTGGAATTGGTTAAAGGTGGAGGTTGCGGGGGTGACCCAGTGAGGTTTCAGATGTCCATTTTGTTTAGTCAGTGCATGAGAAAATGGTGTGACAAAAAGGGCCATTGGCATTACATTACATTACATGTCATTCCGTTTAGTTACATTACATGTTATTTAGTTACAGTACATTACATCACATGTGACTTAGTTGACCCCACATGTGACTGACTAACCGTGAAACCTTGGATGAGGGTGGGAGGAGCTCTGCTTATTCGGTTATTCACTCCCCCACCCACATTTTTCTTACTGCTACAGGAATCAAACCTGCAACCTGTGTGTGTGTGTGTGTGTGTGTGTGTGTGTGTGTGTGTGTGTGTGTGTGTGTGTGTGTGTGCTCGCGTGGGTTCCCAGCTCCAGTGAGTGGTTGCCATGTAGATGCTGAAAGTAAGTATGTCTGTGTGTGTGCGTGTGTGGTTGCCATGTAAATGGTGCCAGTAAGCGTGCCGTATCCATGTATGTCATTGCTGACACACTAACTGCACATGCCTCCCATAGCCCCGCCCTCCTCTCTTTCTGTTGGCTACTGGGGATAAATTCGTCTCACCTTTTTCTGTTCTATTTGGCTCTTTGTTGCTAGGGGAAACTGCTGTTCATGAATGAGGTGAGTCTTGCCAAGAGTGAGCAGTAAGCAAGGACCTACAAGTCATTCACTAATCCCCTTTATACCACACACACTTTTCTCTCTCTCTTTCTCTCTCTCTCTCTCTCTCTCTCTCTCTCTCTCTCTCTCTTTCTCTCTCCCTCTGTCTCTCTCTACCATAATCCCACACCCTTTACCACGTACTCCTCTCTCTCTTTCTCTTTACTACACACACTCCTCCCTTAACCAGTCATGCTTTACCATACCCAGCTAATCAAATATGACAATGCAGTAAAATATAAATAATATAATAATGTAATAAGTGTTTTGTGATAATAAACTTATAACTGGAGATAATAAGCTTATAACTTCATTCCAGTCCACACCAAAATCTGAACTGAAGTTGATTTGTGTGAGGGAGGAGTTTGATCAGGTATATTTACATTATGGCACTTAGGTGGTGATTTTAGCCAAAAACAATTTATAACAGAACAACATGATTATTAACATCAGCCTTAGAGTAACAATAAATCCATTGATCAACAGCACATGCTTTACTTGCAAGCATGTAATACATTCTAATAAATGCATTATTACTGTTGTGATTATTATCACTATTAAGAATTAAGAGAATCATTTGAAGTTGGACTTGATGTAAAAAAAAATCCTCATTGGCACATGAAGCTGTTAATCTTGTTTTACCTGAACAGGTGTAGAATACTTCTCTGAGACCGTATTGATCAGGGCCATCAGCAGCATATGATCATATCATATCCTGATTATTGATCAAACCCTTCAGCAGATGTGATCATATCCTAATTATTGATAAGGGCCTCATTTATTGATCAGGACTTTCAGCAGGCGTGATCATATCCTGATCATCGGCTGGCCAAGGCCAGTGCCAGCGGGTAATGCCAGTGTTACATTACAGTTGCTGCTGATGTTGTGCCAGTAGTAGTGTAGTGCTGATGTTGCCGTGGTGACCTAGTTGGATAAGCTGGGTAATTAGGCCACAGTGGGTCAGAGGTCAACTTGTCTAGTCCTCACACATGCTAATCTCCTTACGCTGCACCTTCCTTAATTTCTGGCACACATACACACACACACACACTCAAACACACTTATACACACCCATGCACACTCGTACACACTCACAAGCACAGGCACACTAACACACCTTGCCATACAGTAAGCCTTCCTGTCCATGTCTGAGACAGAGACTACACGCTGGTGGCCTATAAAGATAGACAGACACACTAAATCTGTACATGCATTATATCATCACATAATAACACACATTTACCAACACACACACACACACACACACACAGCAAACAGCACCCAGTGTCACTGTGATTACACCACAGCACACAGTGTACACAACAAAATTGACTCTGTGTTTAACCCATCACATACGTGAGCAGGGGGCAGTTGTGACAACGGCACCCGGGAGCAGTGTTTTGGGACGGGACCATGCTCAAGGTTTCTCGCCTGCGATCTTGTGGTCTGTTACTTTAACCGCCAGGCCGCACACACACACACACACACACACACACACACACACACACACACACACACACACACACACACACACACACAATCCCCCATGACCTAAACACACAATAGGCTTCTTGACCTTTCAAGCAACCCCACAGCGGGGCATTCAGCAGCTCTGTTTCCTCCAAGACCCCCCCCCCCCCCCCACCACCACCACCACCACTACCATCACAGTGAGCCCAGACTCCCACCCCCGCAGCCACCACCACAGTCAGTTCTGATCCCCCCTGCCTTCCCCTCCACCACCATCATAGTAAATCCTGACACCCCCTGCCCTCCCCTCCACCACCACCATGGTGCCCACCCAAGGGCCGCAGACACTGAGCAGGATTATGTCTCCTGTGCATGAGTGGCAAAGGAAGTAACTTTTTTCTCCACCCAGACAGGTCACCGCACCTACAAATGCTCCAGTCAGACAGGCCACCGCAGGTAAAAATAACTACCGTCACGCTACACGTGCGGCTAATCTGCGCCACCAAACTGGGTCAGTAGGCCTGGCATCTCGCACGACTCACAGCAGGCCATGAATGTATGTGTGTGTGTGTGCGCGCCTGTGTAAGGGGATGTAAGGAGATTAGGGTGTGTTTGTCAATAAGGGGCTGCCCCTTGGGGTCATGGCCGCACCATGCTAGCCCACGACAGGGCAGGGCTCACCTAGTACTAATTAGTATGTGGGGCTCACCCAGCATTAGTAGGTATCTGGTGGTTTGAACCAGCTGAATGAGTTAGGAGTTAGGCTGGTTGCTGGTCAGGGTAGCTGCTGGTCTTTGCTGATTGCTTGTGTACAGGTTGGTATGTCCATGATAAACAATCTCAGTTAAGTGCTAAGCTGTCTGAAATATCTGAGCCTGCACCCTCCTCCTCTCCTCCTCCTCTGCTGCCCCCTCTCTTGGTGATGGCACAATCCACTACCCCACACCCCTCCCCTAGGCTGGATTGGTTCAGTCCTGATTTGTGAGCGCTGATTGGCTGAGAGTGTGTGGAGTTGAGGGAGTCTGCAGAGAGAGAGAGAGAGGAGCAGGCTTCCTGAGAAGGCTTGTGTGTGTGTGTGTGTGTACATGCGCGCATGTGTATGTGTGTGCACTCTGAGAGTGGGGCTTGTGGATTAGACCCTTAGACTGAGATTAGCACACATCTTCTCTAACCCTGAGGACGCAGTCATGTACTGTGCGTACCCCAGCACCGGCTCCGGCACCTCACTCATGCACTACTACAGCAGCAAGACTGTGAGTACCCACACTTCTTCTCTTCTCTTGAAACATCTCCATGGGTTCCTGTGTGTGTGTGTGTGTGTGTGTGTGTGTGTGTGTGTGTGTGTGTGTGTGTGTGTGTGTGTGTGTGTGTGTGTGAGACAGAGAAAGAGAGAGATAGAGAGAGAGAGAGAGAATATAGTTGCTCGGTGGTACAGTGTGTTTGTGTGTTAACCGTGAGTAATATGGAAGACACTTAATTAACACCCCTCTCTACTTTTCTTATGACTGCAGAGAAAAAACTTTCCTAGCTCAAAAGTCTGTATGTGTGTTTGTGTGTGTGTATGTGTGTGTGTGAGAGAGAGACTGTGCTTGAAAGGATAGAACCAGTTTCATATCGGAGTGTCAACTGTTTGAGAGGTGTGCAAGTGAGGGTTATAGTTTCTAATGTTGGAGTCCCCTCTGAAGAAGTCAACTGTCAGGAAGCTGACTAGTTTGTGGAGTTAGGAGATGTTGTGCCGCTGGTTTGGGCCATTAGGGGACGCATTAGGGGATTTGGGGAGTTGAGGAAAGTGTATGTCCGGATGAAAAGAGAGGAGGGTGCAGAATGACATAACCCTAGCAACAAAACTAAGGTCCAAACGGACCCCCAACATACCCTAGCAACAGGTGGACTCCTGTGATTGTGGCTTTTAAAATGCATTAGCACTACAGTACTGAACACTGATGGTCACAGAGTTGAGAACTACCAGTTATTGGGTACTTTTCAGACATGGTTGCACGTCTAGAGTTCTACCCTGTCAAACTAGTCTCTTGTCTACACATATCAAGGAAAGGTACAATATGTAGCCTATTTAGTGTGGTAATGTCTTGATGGGGCATGCACTGTATAACATGCCAAGAAAATGCTTGTGTGTTTGATTTTGAAATTCTTATGAAATTCTTATGAAACTGTATTTTACATCTTTTTATAGATTTAGGCAGTCAGACGGTGCAGTGATATTTTGATGTTTGCAGCATGACCAATAGTGTCTGTGATGACATGGTTTTATGTCATCAGAGCACGTGTGGATCCTGCCCCAGACAGATAATTAGCAGTGACCCTTGGCGGCTCTGGACCTCTGGGTCAGGTCAATGGTCTGACATAAACAGAGCCTGAGCTTACAAGGCAGGTCACACATTAACTGGGCTTGGGTTTACCAGGGGAGGGTGGAGGAGTATTAGCTCTGGGATGTGGACCAGGGGCTGTGAGGGCTAAAGTGATGTGAAATGGAAGGAGCACTACTGCCTACTCAGGCGCACTAGCAGCTTATGAAAGCCCACTGCAGGTTAGCATGTTAGCATGTTCACGCCTATGTTCCTTTGGAAAGCCAGTTTACATGTAGCATTAGAAAGTGTCCCTGCCATGAAGCCTGTGTAGATTTATTTACCATGTTAGTGGGTTCACCTAAACCTTGCACACGTTACCATTTTACCATCAACAAAGCCTGTGTAGATTAGATTGTTGTTAGCGTGTTCTTGCCCTGCCCTGATAGCAAAGTTTATCTGGCCCATTGCTGGGCCACTACTTTTTTTACGAGTGTCTGGCAATTGGCCCAAATCTGGCTTGGTCCTCGGCCCAGAAGTGGCCCACTTACTGAAAACTTACAGTTATTGGCAGTGTTGGCCCAGTGCTGGCCCACATACTGTGTAATGACTCTTATTGTTTCTGTTGGCCCAGTGCTGGCCCAGATACATTAATATCATAGCTGAGTGCCGGCTGGGTAATGTCTGTGTCAGTTAGTGAGTTGTTAGCACGCTTCTTCTGTAAAGCCTGCGTTGGTTAGTGTGTTGTTAGCATGCCTACCATAAAGTATGTGTAAATGAGTGTGTTGTAAGCATGTCCCTGCCATTGTCTGTGCAGATTAGCAGGTATTAGCATTTGTCACTGTCACAGACTTGTAGAGATGAATGCCCCCTGCAGGACAATCTTTGTAGGTTCATGTGTTGTTATCATGTCCCTGTCACACAGTCTGTTTTGATTAACCGGTTAGCTCACCCCCGCCATAAAGTGTGTGTAGATTAGCATGTTAGCATGTCCCTGTCATGAAGTCTGTGCAGGTAAGCATAGCATGCCCCCTGTCATAAAGTGTGTGTAGATTAGCATGTTACAGTAACATGCCCCTGTCATAAAGTTTGTGTAGGTTAGCATATTAGCATGCCCATGTCATAAAGTGTGTAAATATTAGCATGGTAACATGCCCCTGTCATAGTGTGCGTAGATTAGCATGTGATATATGCCCATGTCATAAATGTGTGTAGATTAGCATGTTAACATGCCCCTGTCATAACGTGTGTGTAGATTAGCATGCTAGCATGCCCCTGTCATAAATTGTGTGCAGTGCGGGCTGTGGGGCTTGACCCAGGCAGCAGACGCGGGGCTCCTCTCCACCCCGATTACAGCACTTTCCAGAGACGACTTTGATCTGCGAGAGACTAACTGTTTCCAGACGCGATCACACCAAGGGGAAAATTGGTTGCATGTGTTGAAGACTGAACTTCAGAAAAGAAAAGGCAGAGAGGACAGTTAAATAGCACAAGATGAGCCTGATTTGAAGATGTTTTAGGCCCCATGCGAAATTGTAAATAAAACACAGCTTCAAGAGAGGCATGGAACTGTTGTGAATAAAGCTCTGTGTGTTTGTGTGTGTATGTGTGTGAAGGGGGTGGAGGTGCGGGGCAGAAATGTGTGTGTATGTGTGTGTGTGTATATGTGTGTGTGTGTGTGTGTGTGTGTGTGTGTGTGTGTCATTAGCGTGTTGCCTGGTTAGCCGGCTGAAGCAGGGCAATTGGCTTTATCCCGCGCCATCTGCTCCTTGAGGGGAGGAGAGCCGAGAGGGGTGTGTGTGCGTGTGTAGGTATATATATATATGTGTGTGTGTGTAGGTGTGTATGTGTGTGTGTGTGCATAGGATCTGAGAGGAGGGTGTGTGTGTGTATGTATATGACTGTGTATGTGTGTATATGTGTGTGTATGTGTGTGTGTGTTTCATACTGGGTGGAGTGTAGGGCTGGCTCCAGGCCGCCACCAACGGGGCACCCTGGTGGCAGACGGGGGGGGGTTGCGGGCATGTTGCCGGCGCTGGTATCTGTGAATGGGAGCATTAGAAGAGCACTCCACACCCGGCATTGTGGGCCGAAGTTGCCATGGAAATGCTCCTGTCATTGATGTTGGGGGGCAGCTTGTTCTTATTTCCTGGGGGCCACATCAAAGCCATGAGGACATGAAGCAGGTGCAGAGCAGACCTCTCCAACTGTGTGTGTGTGTGTGTGTGTGTGTGTGGGTGAAAGTGTGTGTGTCTGTGTGTGTGTGTGCATGTCAGAAAAAGAGTGTGGGCCTGTTTTTATGTTTGTATGAGGGTGTTTCTGTGGATATTTTATTTTCCGCTCTGTGTGTGTGTTTGCACGTGTGTGTGTGTGTGTGTGTGTGTGTGTGTGTGTGTGTGTGTTTGGCAGAAGTGTAAATGCTGAGCCTGTATGTGTTGATGACGTCAAGACCTTTATTGTCATCGGACAATTGCCTGTACAATGAAATTAAACAGCAAGGCCACACATGTGCAAGGTAAAAATGTCAAAGTGTCAATGTCAGGTGAGGAAGCACTGTAGAAGTAAAGGAGAGGTAGTGAGGCAAACCTATATTGAACACAATCAACAGCAGCAGTGGGTTGGCAAAAACAAATTTGACATTGGTCAACATTAGCCAGCAGCAGCAGTGGTTTTCCAGTGTGATTAGTTAGACTGTTACTATCACACCATTCTGTCAGCCGCTGGACCTTATTTCTGTAGGCAGTGTCATCATCCTTTGTGATGAGCCCCACAAAAGTAGTGTCATATGCAAGTTTTATGATGGTGTTGCAGAGAGGGGTCATAGGGAGTGTTCTAGGGGGTAAAGCCCTGAACTGAGAGTCCAAAACTACTAATCATAATGGATAGATGTATAATGATAAATTTAAAATAAATAAATAAATAAACAAAAAAAAAAAAAAAATAATAATATATATATATATATATATTATCCTGCAAAATCCCTGACATTCTGTGTACCCCTGTGTGTGTACACTTTGTGTGCACCTGCCTAACACTTGTCAAAAAACAACTTATGCCCATCTTATGCCTTAAGTCCTTTCAGCCTTATGGGTGTTTTGGTGTTTTAACATTAAACATGTGAATGGCTAAAAATATACAGTACTGTCCAAAGATTTAGGCAGGTGCCTTCAAACCAGCATCAGTTCACACACAGGGGTACACACAAAGTCAGGGATTTTGCAGGATTATAGTCAGGTGTATGATCAACCAATTACACCAAATTGGTTGTATATGGGTCATTCCGTGTCAAATCGAACAATGGCCGACAGTCACCCTCTCCAAAAAATCTGAAAAAAATCACAGCTGTTTGTACATCCAACCTATGTATAAATCTTAAATATTAAGTCTGTATCACTAATAGCTCCAAAACTACAGCCCTTTGAAATTTCAGGTCATTTTGGGAATTCTGGTGTACAAGCCTTTTGCTCAACTTCCGACATTGCTGGCTCTTTTAGTATTCCACACACATTAGTGTAACTATGTGAAAAGAAATGCATTTTCCTGTAGAATTCAAAAATCAAATGAGATCAGATGTACCTTGTGTAATTCTTCCTCTCCAAAGCTGTGAAAATGGCTATAGATTCAATATGTGAAATGACACCACCACTTTTGAGGGCTTCTCGTTCAAAAAGTATGGCACACAAATTTATCAGATTATTTTTCCCAGTCATATACGGATTATAATGTCATGCCTATGCATTAACCTTTGTTGATATTGTTTTCATATGGTCAGT
>CM050208.1:25052500-25057500 GCA_027475355.1 Coilia nasus
TTTTCCTCTAGCGTCTTAAACCAACATTGGGCTTCCCATACAAATGTGTATTTCCCAAACACAGACTTTTCATATTTTCATATATTTTTTACTTCTTTATTTCTTAATGTGTTTGTTTGTCCAGAGTTTTATGACACCGTTACTTTAAGGAGAGCAGAAGGGAGAAAAGACTATTATCTGAGATGAGTAGACTATGGATATGTATTTGTGAGATACAGACTGAGGTAGTGGGATGCAGTATATGAAGTTAGGTTACAGGTACTTTTGTACACATATCACTTACTCTTTTTATACTCTATCAACCTTTTGGTGTTGGATATGTAGATGTATGTTCATCTAGAATTCTAAAATAAAAAATATCCAATAGCCTATAAGCATGTGTATTTCATTAAATGTTATTATGTTGTTTAGCCCAAATCTAAAGCTAGTAGAAATGTTACTCAATGGAACAGCCTACACAATATCGTATGAAGGTCTATAGCACAACATGTAGTGAGATGAATCCCATTTGTCACATTGATTACACTGCACACCAAAGCACACAGTGTAGCCTACACAACACAATTGCAACCTGCATTTAACCCATCACACACATGCAGGATGTATCATGACAGCGGTACCCTGTAAGCAGTGTGTCAGGGTGGTACCACGCTCAGTGTACCTCAGTGTGTGTGTGTGTGTGTGTGTGTGTGCAGGGATGGTACCATGCTCAGGGTACCTCAGTGACACCTTTATTGTAACCTGCGACTATCAGTCCCCCTACCTCCCCCCACAAACAGACACACATGAGAGTAAATAGATTAGATCCTATGAAGGTTTATAACAGCAGACCATATAAAAGTGTCTATAGCGGTCTATAGCAGTACATACACAGTGTCCCATGGAGGTCTATAGCATATATACCTTTTATAGCAGAAGACATTTTGTCTAATGCACTTGATTGCTCATGAGCACAATGCCACCTTACCCCAACCCTATTCCTGTCAAGAATTCTTTTTGCACAAAACACCAATGGGCACACTTGCCACTTATCCCCACCCCAAGGACTAAATATCTTTTGCACTACCTTACCCATAGACCCCACACCCCTGTAAAGCCTAGCCATATTAGTCATTTTGCAGTGTTACTCTGTACATGTGTCCCTTGTCCAAATGTTGTATCTCAATGTATTGTACAGTGTTGTGTATAGCATTGTGTACAGTGTTGTGTACAGTGTATTGTATTGCACTGTAGTGTAAAGGTTTCTGTGTATATAAGAATTCTATAACTGTATATATAAAAGTTAGCGCTTTTATATTTATATTTTATATTATTGTTTGTTTATAGAACCAAAGATAGACCCCAGGGAAACACTATTTCAGCACACTGTATTACTGGTAATGTGGTATATTGACAATAAACACAACTGAGTCTTGAGTCATAAGTCAGAGACTTGACTTGAGTCTAGACAGACATAGTACCTGAAAGTGATGAGCTATGTCATAATTTAAAATATTACTGTAGATCAGATACAATATGACTGTCATAATTGTGGCACAGAATTGCTGCCATATATTTACAAACTATAACAGCAAAAATAGCAATACGTATTATTATTATTAAACTTGTATAATGCTTAACAAACTCAAGAACACTTATTCTTTAATAACTTGATGTTTAATTCTTTAGACCATCGTGAATAATTTTATTGATGTAGCCTCATAAATAGATATTTAACTATGCATGTGAATGAGATAGCATGTTATCATTAGGACTAGAAACGCATAAATAAGGTCATTAGTGTTACTAGGCCTATGTCTTTCGAGTTTATTTATGAGATAAGCCTTTTATTTCCCTTTTTTCAAGTAGGCTAGCGTAAACGTGCCCAGTCAGATTCCCAATATAGTGATTTCAGAGCGGTGAAATAACACTAACAGGCCTACTTTTCCAGTGCGATCAGACTTAAGTTGATGGGACGGAGGCTCGTTCTTGGGAAGGGCGTGCTCTTCCCAGGGGATTCTCCGGCATGTTCGGCGATGGTTCATCTAGCTGTCATCCAGCCCACTGGGCGTTCGCTAGAGGAGTAGGAGTGACTTGGGTTCGCACTTTCAGATCCCTCCTCGGCGAGTATCCTACCCGCCAACAGCCGAGACGAAGTGTTGAAACTTGGCTTTGATATGGTAACTTCTCTGAGAAGCATCAAAACAGTTATAACACGCTCGGACGAATTTCCAACCTGCTGATTAGGACTTTCGGTGAGTACGAGCTGCTCTTTTCCATAGCTGTCAATGTTTATACAATGATGAAACACTGACAACTCTTCTGTTGCATCTACTAACTCAAACGTTGCTTTATGCACATAGTGTCAGCACTTTGTTACAAGTAGCTACTATGTTTGTACTGTGTTTTAAGTAAGTTGTTTTAAATGTTTTAAATTCAGGAAAAAAATAAATTTATTCAACTGCTTATAGCCTACTTTTTCATAATTAATTCATACAAAAAGTGAATCGACGCAGGTGAAACGCTAAGGTAATGAATGATTATGGCCAAACGCATCAGATGATAAATTAATTTGATTAATATGCATATGCGCAGTGACCGGGGTGAATGTCGTGTAATGTCATGTCAGGGTGGATGTCATGTCTGTGCAGAGCAGTGCAGATAGAAGTCGTCATTGCGGTCGTAAGACAATAGCGCTCTGTTGACACACAGCAAAGCACGACTATCTGTGATCACGAAAGAGCTGTGTGTGTTGACACCCGTGAGGGTTCTCCATGCGGGCCTAAGTGCAGCTGGATGATCCTCTCTCGAATGAGTGGACGTTTGTCTTCTACACATGTGGCCTACATTTAACAACAGAGCACAGCAGGAAGATTGAATGATGGTAAAAGTAAAGGAGTAATAATCATATTTTTGTTGACTGGATATGTTTAGCAATTTGTCTGTGAAGCTCATATGGTAGACATACACCTTTTGTCAGTGTTTTGTGTGTGAGTGTGTGGATCAGTGTTTTGTTGAGGGCAATTGGATTTCGGCTGCCGCGGTGGGAGGAGGGAGGAGAAGCAATGATTGAAATCAGCTGTGTCAAGCCATGGGCGGACTGCACACATGCTAACACTTCAGTTATCTAGGGGTGGGGCTGCAGACTGCTATCTAACCCTGACATGCCCCCCTCCCCAATCTATTCCTCCTGCAGAAGAGACAACCAGAGGAGTCGTCCTCTTGGGTTTCCCATCATCCTCTAGGATTACCCATTTACCTGTAGGGTTTCCCAGAGTCCTCCAGGGTTACCTATCGTCCTTTAGGGTTACCCATCATCCTTTGCGGTGCGTCAGCATGGAGGGGACGGCGGAGGCGTTTGGGCGGCAGCTTCATCTGCAGGATGCGGACGGTCGCTCCTTTGTGGTCCTGAACCGGCACAACCGCAGCGTACTGCAGCCCTATGGTGGCCCAGAGGTGACATTCGTGGAGCACTACAGTGTCCTCAGCGCCAGAGGGGGCCGCTACGGCCCTGAGACGCTGCCCCGCCCCCCCAGGCGTCACGGTTCCCACACCGACCTGAGAGGGGCGCCCCAATACCCTCCCAGGGGGGCGCCCCAGCGAGCCCCCTCCCCCCTGCTCAACTACCAGAGGCACCCAGAGCTGCTGAGGCCCTACCACCCCCACAACAACAGTCTGCAGCTGGAGCAGCAACACAGGCCGCCCCCACACACACAAACACACAGTGACGCACACGCCCAACACTACCTACGCACACCCCCCCACCACCTCCCACCTCCCCTCTCCTCCTCCGTGTCCGAGCCCCTGGCCCTGACCCCCCCCTCTTCCCCCCGCCAGCCCTATTCTCTGGTGGTGCACAAGGCTCGTATCCCGCTGCCACTGGCTACACTGGCCCCTCGCCACCCAACAGAGGTTGAAGGTCACGCACCCTCCCACAGGGGTATCCAGGCTCCCATCCTCTCTCCTCATGGCCCCCCAGGTCCGACCAATCAGAGCGAGGCCCAGCCCCGCACGGGGGCTCTCATTGGTCAGTGTGATGAGAGGGAGGTGGGTCAGAGGACTGGGAGGGTGGGGCATCGGGGCAGGATGAGTGTTGAGGAGAGGAGGCGGTCCCGCAGCGCAGATAACCCCGCCTCTTCTGACCACACCTCCACAGCGATCTCCAGGGGGGTCAGAGATGAGGTGGGGGGAGGAGGGAGTGCAGCCACATCCCCCAGAGCCCCTGCCACCAGAGGGGAGGGGCCAGTCAACATGGGGGAGGGGCCAGCCCACAAGGGGGAGGGGCCAAATGCACCCAGGGGTCTGCTGAAGGTAGAGAAGACAGTGGCTGGAGGACAGGCAGCAACCGACAGACATAACCAGGTACACACCCTCACACACACAACCATGATCTCCACACACACACACACACACACAAACCAGCTCTGCTCAATGGCCCAGGCGTGAAACACAGACATGAGTGTGTGTGTGTGTATTTATGTGTTTGTGGGTGTGTGGATTTATGTGTGTGTTCTAATTAGGTGACTCCTGACCTGCTGAGGGGCCAAAGAAAGGTGTCCTCTAAAGCAGGAGGCGTCACAGAGGAGATGGCCAGACACGCCCTTTTCACCTACCTCAAACACGGGTGAGTGTGTGTGTGTGTGTGAGTAAGATGGCCAGGCCCACCCTCTTCAGCTACCTCAAACACGGGTGAGCGTGTGTGTGTGTGTGTGTGTGTGCGCAAGATGGCCAGGCAGGCTCTCTTCACCTACTTCAAGTACGGGTGAGTGTGTGTGTGTGTGTGTGTGAGTGTGTGTGTGTAAGAGAGAGAGAGAGAGGGATTGCCAGACAGGTCCTCTTCACCTACCTCAAACACAGATGAGTGTGTCAGGGATGTGTGTGTGTGTGTTAGTGTACTTTAGCGGTACTACAGTGTGTGTGTGTATGAGTGTGTGTGGGTATAAGCGTCTTTATAAAGAGAGAGCAAATGAGAGAGAGAGAGAGAGAGAGAGAGGGAGAGAAAAGTGTGTAAGTATCAGTAC
>CM050208.1:25062500-25065000 GCA_027475355.1 Coilia nasus
GCAGAGAGGAGAAGGGAGGAGTAAATGACAGGAACAGACAGGAGTAAAGGAGAGAGGATAAGATAGAGATACAAAAGAAAGGAGCAGAGAGTAGGAGAGCGGAGTGGAGTGGAGCGGAGAGAAGGAGAGGAGAGAAGCGGAGGTGAGAGAAGAGGAGTGGAGGGGAGAGAAGAGGAGTGGAGTGGAGGAGAGAGGAAAGGAGAGGAAGAGGAATAATGTAGAGAGAGGACAAAAGGAGAGGAGAGTATAGGAGGAGAGGATAGGAGCAGAGAAGCGGAGTGGATGAGAGGAGCAGAGGGAAAGGAGAGGAGAGGAGGAGAGAGGAGGAGAGGAATGTAGGCAATGAGGAGAATACTCCTCCGCATGTGACATATGTGTGTGTGTAAGTGTGCGTGCGTGTGTGTAGGAGTGTGTGTGTATGGAAATGTGTTTGAAATTGCTGATCCTCGCTAACTTACGTGTGGTTGTACAGAGGCTGGAGAGGAAGGTGCCAGCATGTGTGTGTAAATGTGTGTGTGTGCATGTGTGTGTGTGTGTGAGGTTTCTGCTCCATGCTGATGCATGTGTGTGGTTCTGCAGAGGCTGTCAAGGGAGGTGCAGACATGTGTGTGTAACTGTGTGTGTGTGTGTGTGTGTGTGTGTGTGTGTGTGTGTGTGTGTGTGTGTGTGTGTGTGTGTGTGTGTGTGTGAGTTTGCTGCTCCATGCTAATGCATGTGTGTGGTTCTGCAGAGGCTGGCGAGGGAGGAGCAGGCGTGTGTGTGTAACTGTGTGTGTGTGCATGTGTGTGTGTGTGTGAGGTTTCTGCTCCATGCTAATGCGTGTGTGTGGTTCTGCAGAGGCTGGCGAGGGAGGAGCAGGCGTGTGTGTGTAACTGTGTGTGTGTGCATGTGTGTGTGTGTGTGAGGTTTCTGCTCCATGCTAATGCATGTGTGTGGTTCTGCAGAGGCTGGCGAGGGAGGAGCAGGCGTGTGCAGCAGGGCAGCAGGAGGTGCAGCACCAGCAGGAGGAGATGCTATTAGGGAGGGTGCGGGAGCTGGAGGAGCACGTCTCCCACCTCACACACCTCCTCCAGGAGGCGCAGAGACGTGAAGAGCAGCTCCAGGAACAGACACACACACTCACGGTATACATGACATGACATGATGTGTGTATGCGTGTGTGTCTAAGTGAGTGTGTCTAAGTCAGTTTGGATAAAAGCGTCTGCTAAGTGTAATGTAATGTAATGTAATGTAATGTAAGTGTAATGTAATGTAATGTAATGTAATGTAATGTAATGTAATGTGTGTGTGTGTTTCAAAGTTTTGTGTGTTTATTTGTGTGTCTGTTTCTGTTTCGTGTGTATGTGTGTATATATGCATACTGTATGTATGTGTGTGTGTGTGTGTGTGTGTATGTATGTGTGTGTGTGTGTGTGTGTGTGTGTGTGTGTGTGTGTGGTGCTCAGGAGGAGAAGGAGAAGCTGGAGGCTCGTCTGGAGGAGGTGAAACAGCAGGAGGAGGATATGTGTGGAGCAAACCAGGCCATCACCCGTCACCTGGAGGACACACAGGTAGCGCACACACACACACACACACACACACACACACACACACACACACACACACACACACACACACACAGACATACTAAAACATACACAAAAACACACACACAGACTAAACAAACAAACTAAAATACACACATCCACACACACACACACAGACTAAAACATACACACCAACACACACACAGACTAAAATACACACAGTCAACACACATACTCATACACACACAGACTAAAAAACACACACACACACAGACTAAAACATACACACAAACACACACACACACAGACTAAAATACACACAGTCAACACACATACTCATACACACACAGACTAAAATACACACATTCACACACACACATACACGTTCACACACAGACTAAAACACACACACACACACACAAACTAAAACATACACACAAACACACACACACACACACAGACTAAAATACACACATTCACACACACACATACACGTACACACACAGACTAAAACACACACACACACACACACCCACACACACACACACACACACACACACACAATAACAAATATGACAGCTCGGGGGTGGAAAGTAACACTCTTTCCTCTCCTCCTCCTCCTTCTCTCTCCCCTCTCTTCTCTCCCTCCATCCCCCTCTCCTTCTTTTCCCCCTCTCTTCCCCTCTCCCCCTACCTTCTCCTCCCCCTCCTTCTCTCCTTCTCTCCTCCCCCCTCCCCTCCCCTCTCTTCTCCTCCCCTTCCAACTCCCCCCCCCCCCCCCCCCAGTGTGAGCTGTCGGTCCTGCAGCAGGAGCAGAAGGAGCTGAGAAGGCGTCTGCAGGAGCAGGGGGGCCACGCGGAGCAGCTGAGGAGAGAGAGGAGCAACATGGAGGAGCAGAGGAGGCGGCAGAACACACTCATGGAGCAGCTACAGGAGGAGGTGCAGACAGAGGAGCAGAATGAGGGAGAGGAGAA
>CM050208.1:25070000-25115000 GCA_027475355.1 Coilia nasus
TGTACCGCATAGCGGTACATGGTATGACCGCCGCAGTATATTGAAATATGGGAACTGTTGGTATGATGAGTGTGTGGTAGAGCAGTGTTGTGAGGTGAGAATTTCTGTGGAAATGATTTCCTGTAATTGGGCATGGATGTGGGTTTTGAATGAATGACATTGTGTGTGTTTGTGTAGTGTGTAGGAGTGACTTGTGAAGGCAAGGAATACGAAAAATTAGATTTTGTACAATTACAGCGCCCCCTATGGACCAAATTGTATGGCACGTGCTGTGGTTTTAGAGGTCTTTGTGCTGATCGTGCATGACGTATTTTGTGCAGTTCCCACCTTCTCGGTCCAAGATATTGGCAGTTCAAAATGTTTGCATTTACCCTTATCACTAGGTGGCGCTATGCTTCAAGTGAGTGTTTATGGGCTGGGTCGATACGCCTTTGTAACACCAGCATACTAACACAAAATTGTTGACTTGGGCAAAATTGTTGCCGAGTTATTTAACAAAAACTGCTTTTCAATACCTAGCTTCGCCAATAAACATCGCCCCCTATGACGAAATGTCACAAAATTTCGTACACATGAAAAGAAAGCTGTTTAGAGATGGCATGTCAACTTTGACCAAATTTGAGGAGTTAAAAGCCAAGATATGGACTTTTGAAGAATTTTAAGCTACCGTACGTGTTATTTGTTCATTGACGTGTAACTTCGAAACGGTTTATCGCAATATAAATCATTTGATAACTTTATTAAAATTTCACGGAAATTGTTCTCATTGGAAGTGGGCGTCGACCAGTGTTTTCAATGCGTGAGGGTCAATAGATTTCACGATAAAAAAAAATTGGCGTAAACGTTAGCATTCTCTAGATAATAGGAAAAAAATGACATTTTGTACAATTACAGCGCCCCCTATGGACCAAATTGTATGGCACGTGCTGTGGTTTTAAAGGTCTTTGTGCTGATCGAGCATGACATATTTTGCGCAGTTTCCACCTTCTCGGTCCAAGATATTGGCAACTCAAAATCCCAATTTTTGCATTTACCCAGATCACTAGGTGGCGCTATGCTTCAAGTGAGTATTTATGGGCTGGGTCGATACGTCTCTGTAACACTGACATATCAGAAAAATGTCATGTTTTTCGGTGAAACGTTCATCGAGTTATTCAGTGAAAACTTTTGCCGGTCTCCCCCTCTTTGACGGACACTGGCACAGCAGGGGGGTGGCCCTTGGGGGCCAAAAGCTTCTAGTCGCTCAAAAAGTTCTAGCGCTACATGCCTACAAAGACTAATGTCCCCCAGACTTCCAGTGTCCCGGCAATCGTTGACGGACATTCACTGAAAAAAAAAAAAAAATTTTAAATTAAAAAAAAGGGGAAAAAAGTTGCGGCAACTCTATAATGACCGCTTTCGCTAGCTTTGCTAGCAGCGGTCATAATGAACTTTGACCATACAGTAACATACCAGTTCATGAACTTTGACCTGAACACACCAGTTCATGAACTTTGACCTGAACACACCAGTTCATGAACTGTGAATCAGTGGAAAGCTTAAGTACTGTCTTTGTGTGTGTGTGTGTGTGTGTGTGTGTGTGTGTGTGTGTGTGTGTGTGTGTGTGTGTGTGTGTGCGTGTGTATATTAGACGGAGCAGGCCAGAGCTGAGTTACTGCAGGAGAAAGCTGCTCGGCAGGACCTGGAATGTGACAAGATCTCCCTGGAGAGACAGGTGCGTTCCATCAGAACCAAACAAACAGGAACTCTTCTCATTATAGTTCCATCAGAACCAAACAGTCAGGAACCATACTGTCAGAGGGGAGCATGAGGAGGTGTAGAGGGAGGATGAAGGAGGTGTAGGGGAGGATGAGGAGGTGTAGGAGGAGGATGAGGGAGGTGTAGGGGGAGGATGAGGGAGGTGTAGGGGGAGGATGAGGAGGTGTAGGAGGAGGATGAGGGAGGTGTAGGGGGAGGATGAAAGGGTCCGAGGGGAGCATGAGAAGGTGTTGGAGGTGCATGCATGGGGAGGTGTTTGAGTGAGCATGAGGTGTTGGGTGACGATGAAGAGGTCAGGGGAGCATGAGGAGGTGATTAAGGAGCATGGGGAGGTGATTAAGGAGCATGAGGAGGTGTTGGAGCGAGCATGAGGAGGTGTTGGAGCGAGCATGAGAGAGTGATTAAGGAGCATGAGGAGGTCAGAGAGGAGCATTAGAAGGTGTTGGAGGAGATGATTAAGGAGTATGTGGAAGAGGTTGAGGAGCATGAGGGGGTCAGATAGAAGCAAAGGGAGGTGTTGGAGGAGAATAAGGAGGTGATTAAGGAGTATGAGGAGGTGATTGAGGAGCATGAGGAGGTCAGAGAGGAGCATGGGGAGGTGATTAAGGAGTATGGGGAGGTGATTGAGGAGTATGAGGGGGTGATTGAGGAGCATGGGGAGTTGGAGCGAGCAGGAGGGGGTGATTAAGGAGCATGAGGAGGTCAGAGAAGAGCATGTGGAGGTGTTGGAGGAGAAGGAGGTGATTAAGGAGTAGGGGGAGGTGATTAAGGAGCATGAGGAGGTCAGAGAGGAGCATGGGGAGGTGATTGAGGAGCATGGGGAGGTGTTGGGGGAGAATGAGGAGGTGTTGGAGGAGCATGAGGAGGTGTTGGAGGCAGGTGAGTAGGTCAGTGAGAGAGGTATGACTAAGCCTTACCCCTCCTCCAGAAACAAACAAAAAGGAACCCTCCTCATTATAGTTTCAGCTGAGTCCTAGTAGAACTCAAGTGGGCCCGGCTCATAGGGGTTCTTACAAGTCCGTCTCACCTCCCAGAACCGGGACCTGCGGAGCCGTGTGAGTCACCTGGAGGGGGGTCAGAGGTCGGGGCAGGACGGCCTGGTGTCTCGCCTGGAGACCCGCATACAGGAGCTGGAGACCAGACTGGAGGGAGAGGAGAGGTGTGTGTACCTGGCAAAGCTATACCAATGGGGCACAAATGTCCCCACTAAGATAGGAAAACCAGACAAGGGGTGATTTATGGGGAATAAATTCTGTTTCCACTACTCTAACACTGTTTTTATTGGTTATTTTGTTGTTACTGATAAAGCAAAACGTGCCAACACTGTCAGTAAAACATTGTTTTACTGACAGGTTAGGGTTAGGGATGGGTTTGGTCTGGGCACAGTTTAGCATTCTTTTAGCATTCTATTCTATTATAGTGGCATTCAATTGAAGTACCCCATAAAGATAGAAAGGATAAGGATTGTGTGTGTGTGTGTAACCTCTGTGTGTCTGACTGTTCCTGTGTGTGTGTGTGTGTGTGTGTGTGTGTATGCATCAGAGAGAGTGCCAGTCTGCAGCAGGCCAACCGTAAACTGGAGAGGAAGCTGAAGGAGTTGATGGTGCAGGTCGGGGAGGAGCAGCTCTCTCTGAAGGACCAGCGGGACCAGGTGAGACCCACATAGACCCACACAGACCAGGTGAGACCCACATAGACCCACACAGACCAGGTGAGTCCACATAGAACCACACAGACCAGGTGAGTCCACGTAGACCCTCACAGACCAGGTGAGACCCACATAGACCCACACAGACCAGGTGAGACCCACATAGACCCACACACACCAGGTGAGTCCACATAGACCCACACAGACCCAAAGTTACATACATGTATGTGTCTGTGTGAGTGTGAGTTCACAAGTGTGTGTAGAAAGTGTGAGTTCACAGTGTGAGTGTGTGTGTGCGTGTGGGTATATCTATGTGTGTGTGCATTCACATGGGTACGTTCACATAGAAGTGTAAATTCATATGTGTGTGTGTGTGTGTATGTTGTGTGTGCAGCTGGCGCTGCGTCTGAAGACCCTGAAGAGGCAGCTGGATGAGGCGGAGGGGGAGATCGAGCGACTGGAGGGCAGCAAGAGGAAGATCCAGAGGGAGCTTGACGAGCAGCTGGAGGCCAACCAGCAGCTACACACACACATCACTGAGCTCAGGACAGACATGAGGTGCACACACACACACACACACACACACACACACACACACACACACACACACACACACACACACACACACACACACACACACACACACACACACACCAGAGAGGTCAGCCAGCAGCTACATACAAACATCACTGAGCTCAGGACAGACACACACTCTGACACACAAGCGTGCATGCTCACACACACACACAATCACTTTTACACATACACGCGCATGTGCACACAAACACACACACGCATTCACACTGTCTGTCTGTCTGTCTGTCTGTCTCATACTCTCTCTCTCTCTCTCTCTCTCTCTTTCTCCAGGAGGAAGCGGAGGACAGCGCCCCTGATAAAGAGTCTGGAGGATGAAGAGGAAGAGGAGAAGGAGGAGAAAGAGGAGCAGGAGGAGGAGGGGGCTTCTGACTGACAGGGTCCAAAACCAGCACTACCAGAACCATCAGAACCAATCTGCACTGAGCAGAACCATATGAACTATTACAACCATGAGACTTCTTTCTCACTGAGCAGAATCGTATAAACCATTAGATCCATCAGAACCAATCTGCACTGAGCACAACTGTAGGAGACCCATCAGAACCAATCTGCACTGAGCAGAACCATATGAACTATTACAACCACGAGAGTCCATTCTCACTGAGCAGAACCATATAAACCATTAGATCCATCAGAACCAATCTGAACTGAGCAGAACTATATGAACTATTAGACCCATCAGAACCAATCTGCACTGAGCAGAACCATATGAACTATTAGAACCACTTGAATTCTGAGGGAAACGGACACACACTCCTCCACCCCATAACTACCCCCCCCCCCCACAGCACACCACTGTGTAACTACTCCACCCCCTAACCACTACACCGACACACTACTCCACCCACACACTACTCCACCTTCACCTCCTCCAACCCCACACTTAACCACAGATGTAGTGCCTCCCCTCAGCTCCACCTGCCCACTCCTCCAGCTGCCCACTCCTCCGCCCCCTTACGCCACTGCATTATGGGGACATCTAGTGGTGACACGACAGAACAGCATCATAAGACAGGCAGACTCATCTGGAGAGGAGAGGTGAGGAGAGAAGAAAAAAGGAGAGAAAAGAGGGGAAATAAAGTGAGATAGGAGAATGGGAGAGGAGAGGAGAAGAGGAGAGGAGGAGAGAGTGAAGGAGAGAAGGAGGGGAATGCAGATGGGAGGAGGTAGGAGGAGAGGAGAGCCACTCAGATGCTACTTTCGGATCATTTTCCCTGAGCCCTTCACCTGTCACCTGTCAACTGTCACTTCCATTTTACCAAATCATTTTACCTTGACCCTCCCTTGGCTAACACAGCACCATCTTCACAAGCTTCATTCCATAGTTTAAAACAGCACAGTCTCCACATGCTCTGGTCTCTATTTATGAGTCAGGTGTTATTTGACAGATGAGACCCTAAATTAAGTTTTTAAACCAGATATTGGAGTTATTTACTATAATACTATAGTAACAGAATAGTAACAGAGGCTAGAAATATGATCAGAATAAGCCTATCTCTGCCAAGGGCCCAGAGTGAGCTAACAGGCTAACACTGTGAGCTAAGATGCTAATGTGTGAGCTAACAGGCTATTACTGTATGTGTGGTAGTGTGGGCTGTTGGGATTACTGTACTGAATTACCCAACATGGCTTCCTGTAAATCAAAATAAACATGATACACCAGATACTTTTTGTGTGGAAGAGTAATAAAAAGTGTGTATCATTTATAGTCGTGTGTGTGTGTGTAAGAAATACAGAAGCGTGTGTATGTGTTGTGTGTGTGTGTGTGTGTGTGTGTGTGTGTGTGTGTGTGTGTGTGTGTGTGTGTGTGTGTGTGTGTGTGTGTGTGTGTGTGTGTGTGTGTGTCAGACCACAGACCTCTCTTTCGGTGTGTGTGAATCAAGCTGAACAAGAGAGCAGGAGCAATCATGCATACACAGTGGAAATGAGATGGAGCGGACAGATCAATGGTGTGTGTGTGTGTATTTCATTTGATGAACAGCATGAGAGAGAGTGAGTGTATGGGGGTGGGGTAATGAGTATGTGTGAATGTGTGTACATATATTCGTGTTTGTATATGTGTAAATATATGTGTGTGTGTGTGTGTGTCTGGGAGGGGGCAGCAGTGTGTGTGTGAGAGAGTGAGGGCTACTCAGGGCTTTAGTTGGAGCAGTTGGAGCTGTGCACTCAGTCAGAGCGAGAGTTGGACCGGAGTTTGCCCACCGGAGAAGGAACACCTTTCTACACCTCCACCACCTCCACCTTCCTCTCCATCACCATCATCTTCATCACCTCCTCCACCTCCTCCGCGCCAGCATGACCCGCCAGTGTGCCCTCAAGCACGGCATCTTCAAGGAGTTCCTGGCCGAACTGCTGGGCACTTTTGTGCTGGTGGTAAGATCACACTTTTAGTTCTTTAACAGGGGGGTTAAGTTGATTACACTTTTAGTCCTACGACTGGGGGGGCATGATCAGCTGTTTTACTCTTAAACTGGGGAGGGATGGGGTTAAGATGAGACTAATACTCTTAGACTAGGGGGGAGGATGGAGAAATGTAGTGGTGTACTCTTAGAGTGATGACGGTAACAGTAAAGTAAGATCAGACTCTGAAGTCCTGAATGGTCCATCTGGTTTGTTGCAGATGTGGAGGCACGAGTAAAAAGGCAAGGCAAGGCAAGGCAAATATATTTGTATGGCGCATTTCATACACAATGGCAATTGAATGTGCTTAACAAAAATAAAAACAAAGAACAATATATAAAAGCATAAAAGATAAAGTAAGTGTAAAAGCATGAAAAATAAAATAAGTGTAAAAGCATAAAAGCAAAATACGTATGAGGTAAATAAAAGATATTAAAGCATAAAAAACACACAAAATAAGTATAAAATTAGTATAAATTATTAACAGAAAGCATCGGAAAATAGTTTGTCTTAAGTATAAATCTAGATAGAAAAGGATTCTTATTATTACTTTTTACTAATGTGCAATAAAGGTTTGTTATGCTGACTTAATTTGTTATTAAGTATGTAATAAAGCTTTACTAAATGCAATCCTTCAAGAAGTTGTACCTTGTGAAGAAGTTGTGATGTTTAGTTAGATGTTTAAAATGGTTAAAAGATACATTGAATGTTTGGGTCGGAGTTCTTGTCATGTAGCTATTTCTTAGTCTTATTGCTGTAATGGTGTTTTGTAGAGCATATGTGTATTTAATGCTACATGTAACACGTGTGTTTATAATGCATATGTGTTTGTTGTGAGGTAGGTGTATCATATGCTTGGGGCTGATTAAGGCTTATTATGTCAGAGATGCTGTGAGATATGAATGGAGTCCTGAACCTGCAGGCATGCTCCTCTGCATGACACACACTTCACTTCTTACACACACACACACACACACACACACACACACACACACACACACACACACACACACACACACACACACACACACACCTTCACTTCTCTGTCCTCATGTCATCTCCTGTCTTCTTCTCAAATCTTCTCCTTTCCTCTCCTTTCCTCTCCTCTCCTCTCCTCTCCTCTCCTCTCCTCTCCTCTCCTCTCCTCTCCTCTCCTCTCATGTCTTCCTCTGCTCTCCTCTCTAGTTGTTTGGCTGTGGTTCCGTGGCCCAGACGGTTCTAAGCAGGAACACTCTGGGGGAGAACCTCACCATCCACATCGGCTTCTCCACCGGCCTCATGATGGGGATCTACGTGTCCGGAGGAATATCAGGTACACACACACACACCTCTACACACACACCTCTACACAAACACACACACACACACACACACACACACACACACCTCCACACACACACCTGTACACACTTCCACACACACACACACACCTGTACGCACACCTTTACACACACACTCCTACACAATTCCACACACACCCTTACAGACACACACACCACAACACACACCTCTACACCAACCCTTTACAAACACCTTTACACACATTCCCACACCTCTACACACATACCTCTACACACACATCTTTACACACAAACATCTACACACACACCTACACACCTTCACACACACCCTTACACACACACCTCCACACACACCTCTACACAAACCTCTACAAACACCTCTACACACACCTTCACACACACACCTCGTCACACACGTCAGCACACAAACACTTTTTAACACACACCTTTACACGCACCTTTACACACACACCTTCACACACCCTTACACACATACACACTTCACCTCTTCACACACTGTAACATACACTTCTACACACACCTCTACACACACCTCTTCCCACACTTTTACACAGACCTCTACATACACCTTCAAACACCCCAAAACTCACCCCAACACCCACTTCAACTTCATACTTCAACACAAACCCCAAAATACAGTAAATTTTAACAGTTACCCCAAAACACATTTCTACATATGCTCAGTGTGTGCTGGTGTGAGCGAGGGTGTTGGTGCTAGGCAGCTATGTAGAGATGGGTTGCCCTGGGTAACACTGCATGCACACACCCATGTGAGTTGGAGTGGAAAGAAACTATTGATGACGGGATCAGCCAGCCCGATCGATCAGCGATTTCTGGATTAATCGAATTGAAAGTTGAATCTCAGGAGAACACTGCCTCTTTAGCAGGGTAGATGAACCACTGATCGGACTTCAGCCAAAAACACACACAAGCACACAGTCACACCTCACAGACATACACACATACTCACATCAATCACACTCACACACAGATTCACACACACACACACACACATCGATCACACCTCACAAACACACACATACCCACATCAACGACATGCGCACAAACACACACAAACATACAGACACATACACACACCAACCACACCTCACACTTACAAACACACAAACACTTACAAACATACACACACTCCTATCACATACGCACACCAAGTGACATGTGACTATGTACAGAGGATGAAGGCTCCCTGTGTTTGGCTACAGCTGCTCTTGTCATTGGGGCATCATTCACTAGCTAAGCAAACACAAATATTTCAGCTTCATTCAGAGGATACTGAGGCTGAGCTTATGCATGTGTGCTTGTCTGTCTGTGTGTGTGTTTGTGTGTGTGTGTGTGTGTGTGTTTGCATGTGTGGGGGTACATGTGCATGTGCATGTGTGCATGTTTATGTTCATTTGTGACTGATTGATTTGCTAGAGCTCATCTCTAGTAGTCTGGCCGAGGTCAGATATTGCTCAGGGCAACCAGCACTGTCCTGTGAGCTCTATTGATTTCAGGGACACACGCACACACACACACACACACACACGCACACACACACACACACACACACACACTGGCTGTTTTGCACATGCTGATTATCCAAACACCACTGCTAGTCCAGCCACCCTTGGCTTGCCTTTATTCCCAGGTATGAGTCTCTGGCCAGTCATTGGTCACATGGTTGCTCCACATGACCTGCTCCTGCTGTTCTGATTGGCCTGTCCTGTCAGGTTTCCCGCTGAAGCTCAACATTCTTTAGATAAAAATGTATCGCCTAATATTGATTGGTCTGAGAACACAAGTTGCAGACTGCTTAGCAGCACCATAGAAACACTGACCATCAGGATAGCAACTTTGGCTAGCACAATAGCAATACTAACTAGGAGCATGACAACACTGACCAGCTCCATAGCATCCCTGGCTAGCACCATAGCAACACTGACCAGCACCAAAGCAACACTGGCTAGTACCATAGCAACACTGATAGGCACCACAGCAAAATAGCATTAAAAAGCAACACCAGCTAGCATCTTACCAGGAATGGCTAGAACCAACACTGGCCTGCAGCATCTCCACCTTTATCTACTCTGTGACCTTCTGTTGGAGGAGTTTTGCCATTCCACTCCTCTAGTGTAGAAGGTATCTTCAAGTGCTTTAGTATGTTCTCTCACATACTCCTTTCTCTTCTCTTCCCTATTCCTCTCCTGCTCTCCTCTCCTCCTCTTCTCTCCTCTCTTCCTCTTCTCCTCTTTTCTCTTCTCTTCCTCTCACCTCTCCTCTCCTCTCCTTTTTGCTCTCTCCTCTGCTCTTTCACATGCTTCTCTCTCTTCTCTCTTTTCTCCTTTCCTCCTCTCCTCTTTTCTCCTCCTCTCCTTCTCTGTCCTCTACTCTTTTTCTCCTTTCTTCATCTAATGTCTCCCTTCCTCCCTTCATCTCTACCTCTCCTCTCTCCCCTCTCTCCTGTCCTCTCTTTCTCTCCTCTCTACCTCTCCTCTCTTTTCTTTCTCTCCTGTCCTGTTCTCCTCTTGTGATGAACCAGGTGGACACCTGAACCCAGCCGTATCCTTGGCCATGGTGATCCTGGGGAAGCTGAAGATCTATAAGTTCCCCATCTACGTTCTGGCCCAGATGCTGGGTGCCTTCGCTGGGGCTGCAGCTGTCTTTGGACTCTACTATGGTGAGTGGAGGTCACGTCACTCGTATGGCATTGATACACACACACACACACACACTTCACACACACACACACATCCGTGATCTCTAGGATAGAGCTGTAATCAGGCCTTAAAAGTTAGGCCCGACGAGGCCTGAGCCCGATAGAATTTGGCCCGAGCCCGACCCGGACCCGGAGCTTGACAGTTTTTCTAAAGCTCAAACCGGTTTGTAGCCCGACATATTTAAATATGCGCATGCAAACAGATCTTTTGCCTTTTGTCAAGAATGAAAAATGTATACATTTTAACATAATTTATTATGCCAAACGTGAAAAATTGAAACAAACATGTAAGTTGGAACAAATAAATAACATAATTGCCGATAGCCTCCTTTTCACCTTCGCAGCATCCATTTTTGCATCTGTCTCAAGCTCATCGAAACTAATCACCTGACCTTTCAGTTACCGCGCATGGCCCGCATGCCCGAACCCGGCCTGAGACCGTGTGAAATGATAGAAACTAAGCCTGAACCCAACTGAACTCGACCATCGGGTCCTGTCAGGCTCGGGCAAATATCTTCAGCTCTACTCTAGGATATATCTTCAAGGGCATGTCCCTATCCCAGAGGTGATGCTGCAGAAAGACACAACAGTCAACCTCAGTGGGATCCTGTCAGTGTGTGTGTGTGTGTGTGTGTGTGTGTGTGTGTGTGTGTGTGTGTGTGTGTGTGTGTGTTAGTGTGTTCATTGGGCTGTTGTGTGGTGTGTAGATGCCTTCATGGACTTCACCAGTGGGATTCTGTCAGTGACGGGCATCAACGCTACGGCTCACATCTTCGCCTCCTATCCTGGGAGACACTTGTCCATCCTCAACGGCATCATCGATCAGGTGAGTCACACTTTACCTCCTCTCTCCTCATCTCTCTCCTCATCTCTCACCTGCTCTCTCTCCTCCTGTACCTTCTCCTCTACCTCCTCTGTCTCTTCCTCTTTCTTCTCTTCTACCCCTTCCTGTACCTCCTTCCCTTCCTCCCCCGCCTCCCTTTCCTTTACCTCTTTCTCCCTATTCCTTTCTCTTCCTCTCCCCCGCACTCCTCCTTGCTCTCTTCCCCCCTCTCTTCTTCTCCCTCTCTTCTCTACCCCCATTTCTAGATATTCAGACTAGAAGATCTAAATGGAGTAATTCTACATAATTATCCTAGAACATCTAAATTGACTAATTCTAGATAATTACACTAGACTAGCTAAATAAACTAATTCTACATAATTAGCCTATAACATCTAAATGGACTAATTCTAGATAATTACACTAGACTAGCTAAATAAACAAATTCTACATAATTAGCCTAGAACATCTAAATGGGTCAGTTTGACATGTGGACCTAGACACTCTCAGACAGTGTGTTGTTGATTGGTAGGGCTTAATGTGCATTGATTGGCCCAATTCCTTAACCTGCTCGATTAGTGGTGTTTCCGCCCCAAAACCAGCACATCAGTGCTGGCTGACATGACCACATCAGTCCAGCAGGAGGAGCTGCTCAATCGTGGCTGGCTGCAGTTTTAGCTTAATTTATGTGTGCAAATAACATAATATATTTATATGGAAATTTGTATGGGAATACACATACAGTCTTTCTTGTTTTCCTGCAGTGTAAATGCACTCAGTGTTGTTTGCACATTAATGTTACATTCTGACATATATCACTTTCATATTCTTTTCTGTCATGTATTATTCTTGTATAATTAGTTTCATTCACTAACAGAGAGAAACTAATGACAAGGCATGTACCTATCAGAATGTGGTAACTCGGTGAGTGTATGTTTGTGTGTATGTTTTTCTGTGGCTGTGTGTGAATGTGTGTGTGTGTGTGTGTGTGTGTGTAGGTGATTGGGACGGGCATGTTGGTGCTGTGTATCCTGGCCATCACGGACGGGAAGAACATTGGAGCGCCGCGAGGGGCGGAGCCAGTGGCCGTGGGCTTGGCTCTGTTGGCCATCAGCGTGTCGATGGGCCTGAACTGCGGCTATCCCATCAACCCTGCACGAGACCTGGGGCCCCGGCTTTTCACCTTCGCCGCTGGGTGGGGCCTCGAGGTGTTCAGGTAGCACAACACACAACAGTACAGAACAGTAGAACAGCTAACAGCATAAAACACAGCAAAACACTGGAACACACAACACACAACAGCCGAACAGTAAAACAGTTAACAGCAAACAACACAAACAAACAAACAGTACCCAGTGTTATTGAGATTACACAGCACACCACAGCACAGCACACAGTGTAGTGTGTACACACACACACCAAAACAACAGAAGAGTAGAACACCATGGTGCGCTGCTGTGGCACAGGGGACAAGTGCAGAGGTTGGCAGCTCCGTGTGATGGCAGATTGGTGCTGTTTCATCACCAATCGATCAGTGGTGTGCCTTATGTAATATCACACCACACAGCACAAGGCATTACCAGGAGGGCATACACACACGGGCAGCAGTGTGACAGCAGACACACACACACACACACACACACACACACACACACACACACACACCGTAGTGTTTACACTGTATCATCTCATTTAATGCTTCTGTATCCCTCACCTCCTCCTGCTCTCCTTCTCTTCTCCTTCTGCTCTCCTTCTCTTCTCCTCCTGCTCCTCTTCTCTTCTCCTGCTCTCCTTCTCTTCTCCTCCTGCTCCTCTTCTCTCCTCCTCCTGCTCCTCTTCTCTCCCTGCATGTGTACATTTCCACATCACTCCTCCTCTTCCCCTCCTGCTCTCCTTCTCTTCTCATCCTGCTCTCCTTCTCTTCTCCTCCTGCTCTCCTTCTCTTCTCCTCCTGCTCTCCTTCTCTTCTCCTCCTGCTCTCCTTCTCTTCTCCTCCTGTTCTCCTTCTCTTCTCCTCCTGCTCCTCTTCTCACCTCCTTCTGCTCCTCTTCTCTCCCTGCATGTGTACATTTCCACATCACTCCTCCTCTTCCCCTTCATTCCTGCCCTCCACTCATGTGTTTGTGTTTATGTGTTTGTGTGTGTGTGTGTGTGTGTGTGTGTGTGTGTGTGTGTGTGTGTGTGTGCTTGTGCGTGTGATTTTACGTGTGTGTGCTGCATGTGTGTCGCACTGAACTGTGTGTGTTTGCGTGTGTGTTTGTGTGTGTGTGCCGTGCTGCTGGTGTATTGTGTATGTGTATGTGTGCATGTGGTTTTGTGTGTGTGTGTGTGTGTGTGTCTTTGTGTGTGTGTGCTGTGTGTGTCTCCCCCCTCAGCACGGCGGATAACTGGTGGTGGATTCCTGTGGCGGGGCCCATGGCGGGGGGTGTGGTGGGTGCCGTCGTTTACTTCCTGTTTGTGAAGATGCACCACCCCCACTCACAGAAGCCCCATGAGGAGCAGCAGGAGGAGGAAGAGGAGGAGGAGGAAGAGGAGGACGAGAGCCTGAAGGACAAGTACGAGATGATCTCTATCAGCTAGAGGCAGCAGCCTTCTCTAGGGCCCCAGTGTTACGTGTGTGTGTGTGCACATGTGTGTGTTAGGGTGTGTGTGTGCGTATAAGGGTGGGTGTGTGTTTGCTAACAGCCAGTGTGTTCATCACCTGTGGGTCAGTCTTTTTATATTCTCTTCTGCTTGCATTGTGTGATTGTGTGTGTGTGTATTTGTGTGTGTGTGTGTGTGTGTGTGTGTGTGTGTGTGTGTGTGTGTGTGTGTGTGTGTGTGTCCATCACCTGTGGGTCAGTCTTTTTACATTATCCTCTGCTTGCACTGTGTGATTGTGTGTGTGTGTGTGTGTGTGTGTGTGTGTGTGTGTGTGTGTGTGTGTGTGTATGTGTGTGTGTGTGTGTGTGTGTGTGTGTGTGTAACAGCCTAATGTAACCCTTCACTCTCTCTTCTGCTTGCATTGTAGGGAGCAGCTCTTCCCTCAACCTGTCAATGAGCGGCCATTCGAATCGGACTTTGATGGAGTTTTCAGCAAAAGCTACGACCTGTATGATAACCTAGCAGAGAAGTGTTAGCTTGTTAGCCAGAGGCGCTAACACTGAGGAGATAACGCTACGGTGCCTGTCCAGCATCACTCATGTGCAGCAAGCTAATAGATGAAAGTGTTGGAGCAGGGCGCTAGCTGTCAGATGCTAACGCTAAATTTGTACTGCTCCAAAGACGATCCACTATGTAACGCAAGTCATGTGCATTTCCAATGGCCCCATTGAAGCGAGTTTGTTCTTCCGGCAAACTGGTGCATGTCTGTGTCTCTTATCTGAGCTAGAGGGAAATAAGGCCCAGCGCTCAGGTCATCTCACCCCAGTGTGTGTGTGGGTGTGTGTGTGTGTTTGTTTGTGTTTGAGTGTCATGTCATTCGTCATGGTGACAGTTGCATAACTAGTCACCAGAGCTACCTGGACTCTGTTGACATTGTCCCCCTCTCATTTCGTTTAAACGCCACCCTTTCTTGGATTGTTTTGTGACTGTTATGATCTTGACTGTTATGTTACAACTAATTTATATTCTTGTATGTTATGTTATTTAGTTGCATGTTACTGTGTTGATTTTTTTTTCAATTGCCATTTACCAAAGAACAACTGAAGTGGTAAAATACATTTTCAAAAAAAAAAAAAAAAGACTTGTTTTTGTCAAAGATTTCAGCATAGAATGGTTGTTGTATATTTTTCGGGAATAAACTGTATTTAATAGCACTCCGGTGGTCATCTGTTCCTTAAACTATCCTGAGTGTCTTAGCGGCCTGCACTCACACAGAGAGAATTAATATGTACACAAGACTCAGATAATGTAAAATGCGGGATTAAATCTTAAAGACAAAAAACTGAAACTCCAGTCATGAGTTAGAGGGACATGTTATATGGAACATTTCTCAGTGTGGTCTAAGGACTTTTGATATGCCAGTAAAGCTGACCATTTGTAGTGCTGTAGATCTAATTAGACATCAGTGAGTTATGTTTAATTAGTGGTGCTGTATGGCTTTTCAACTTGATTGTTGATGTCTGAATCAGGTGCTGTAGGGTTATTTATTTGATTAGTGATGCCTGAATGGGATGTACTGTATCTGAGAACTATAAGCCTGGCCAAAGGGGAAAAGACCTAAGGTACTCTGTTTACATTTTTTTGTTGTTGTTTGGTTTTGGCAGCAAGATATCGATTTTTTACACCTTCTTCGTCTGGGTCCAGTCAATACTAGCCTGGTAAACCCGCCCCTCGTACTTCGAGGGGCTGGTTTGCCAGGCTAAGTCAATACACCATTGGTTTCAAATTAGTAGCAGCTGTATAATCTTTTTTGCAATAGCTGAGTGACTTGTAGTCAATATGGGGTGCTAAATTCGGAGGGAAAACAAGTACAGTGTGCAGTACTACATTTAAATAGCTAGTAAGACATTCACTAAAACAAATCATTAAGTGTTCCAGACATAGCCTATCTATATCAATTTTGCCAAAGTTACTTTGTACAGACCTTGTAACTGACACCCAGGGTTGCTAAAAAAACGTCTTCTTTGGAGACTACACTTTCTAGGATGCTAACATTGATTGCCTCTGAACATCACAAGATTAGCCTGTTTTCTGAAATGATGCATGTGTTGTTTAAGAACGCTGACGCTAAAGCTGTACAGTTAGGGGTGTGTTTTGTGTCAGTCATAAATGTTGCTATGGCAGATGGCATCAGCAGTCCCACAGTCCAACAGTAGACCATTTCAGCAGCTCAGCAGCATTCCTGTCTTATGCACTAAGTATCGGAAAACCTAGACACTTACTTATAAATTGTAGAACATGTATCATAGAAACCTGGTTTCTAAACAGGCTGAGAGCACAGGAGAATCCTTGGTGTTTGGGACGACTGGAACTCAGGTGTCTAAAAGGGGTGGATATGCAGGATCCTTGGTGTTTGGGACAACTGGTTTGGTCTCTGTTCTGTCTGGGGAGGATAAAAGCACAGGAGAAACTCTGGTGTCTAAAAGGGCTGAGTGCACAGGAGCCTTGGTGTCTGGAGAGGCTGGACGCACGGAAGATTTGGTGTGTCAAAACGCTGTCTACGCAAGAGACGACGTAGTGTCTAGGCCCAGTCCAGAGGCTCTGCCAGCTGCAGAGCTGTGCTCACAGGTGCAGACGAGCAGCAAGGCTGGAGAGAGAGCTTTCAGAGATGGACACACCAGCGCTGCCCTGACACACCTGAAGAGGGCGTACTTGCTCTCTTGTGACCATCCTTGCGCCCAGCAGCAGTACAGGTGTGTCTTTAACCTGGCGGCCGCGTACCTGCTAGCGTCTGAGCCCAGAAAGGCCCTGCAGTGCCTGCTGAGGTGTCAGCAGTTTGCCTGCTGCCTGAGTGATAAAGACGACAACCGCAACCCCAACCTCTTGTTCAACTGGGGCAACGACCCCGACCTCCTCTTCAACTTGGGCCTGGCCTATGAGGGCCTGGGGCAGCTAGGTGATGCGCTGGGCTGCTACCAGGCAGCGGTGGGCCTCCATGGACAGGAAGACCCCAGCAAGCAGGCTGACGCGCAAGTGAAGGGGGCCTACTGTCAACTGGCGTTGGGGGAAAGGGGGGCAGCTGCCCAGTCATTTGCCCTCGCCGCCGAGGGGTACAGGCAGGCAGGGAGGGGGGAGGAGGCAGCCATGGCCCTAGTGGAGGCAGCCAATCAGATGATAGCAAGAGGGAGGGGTCTGCACTATGGGGTGGGTGGGGCTATGTCTCTTCTGCAGGACTGTCTGCAGCTGTGCAGAGAGGAGGTCAAAGATGACAGACTAAGAGGTGAGTCCTCACATATGCCTACTCATGCCCTCACACACACACACACATACACACACACAAACATACAAATGCTCATGATCATGTGTATACTAGTGTGTGTTTCTTCCCCAGCGAAGCAGTGCAGTGAAGCTGCAGACTGATATAAGTGTTCTAGTGTGTGTTCTAGTATGTGTACTAGTGTGTGTGTCTCTCCCTCAGTGAAGCTGCAGACGGACGTGGGGCTGCTGCTGTGTGGTTTGGGGTTGTTCCGCGAGGCAGAGTGCTGCCTGACGGGGGCGCTAGCAATGTGCGAAAAGGAGGCGGGCCGTGGGAGGGTCAGGCAGAGGGCGGTGCTGCTGCAGAACCTGGGGGCAGTCCTAAATGCTCAGGGACGCTACGCCGCTGCAATGCCCTTTCACACCAAAGCAACGATAGCCTTCCGTACGTGGCCCTTCACGCATTCTGCAGTATGTTACTCCAGCTATGCTAATCTGTCTGTTGTGCATTAAAGCACTGACCTGCAGTATGTTACTTCAGTTACTTCAGCTATGCTAATCTGTCCTACCTGCTAGTATTTTACTTTAGCTCTACTAATTTGTACGACCTGCAGTATGTTACTCCAGCTATGCTAATCTATCTGTGGTGCATTAAAGCACTGACCTGCAGTACAGAATGTTACTTCAGCTATGCAAATCTGTCTGACATGAAGTACTGTATGTTACTTCAGCTATACTACAGTAATCTGTTTTATCCTCTGTATGTTACCCCACCTACAGTATACTAATCTGTCTGACCTGGGGTATTTTACTCTAGCTATGCTAATTTGTATGACCTGCAGTATATTACTCCAGCTATGCTAATTTGTATGACCTGCAGTTTATTACTCCAGCTATGCTAATTTGTATGACCTGCAGTATGTTATTCCAGCAATGCTAATCTGTCCTGGGGTATTTTACTCTAGCTAATGCTAATTGGCTGTGGCTATCTGCCTTCCTGGTGTGTCATCAATTTAGTGTCTGTCCTGTTACGGTTATTAGGGCAAAGGGTAGTGTTGTCACCTGTCCCGGTTTTACCTGATTGTACCAGTTTTTAATAGTCTGTCCCAGGGGAAAATCTATTCTCCCGGGACACTGACCCCCGGGTCGCTACTTAAGCGGAAAGGTTGATTGGGTTGCTGAAATGTCCCATTTTTTGTCAGGTGGCAACCCTAGAAAAGGGTGTGTCATTAATCTCTAGCTTCTGTCCTGTTAGGGTCGTTAGGGCAAAGTCATGGGGAGGCAGAGTGCTTGGGGAACATGGCATCTGCCTGTCATCACCTGGGCCGGTACCAGGCAGCAGCTCAGCTCTATCAGGACGCCCTGGCAGCCTTCACACATGCAGGTGACCTCACCACAACACATTACACTGGACCGCACTATACCAAACATACCTCTCCACACCTCACCATACCAAACTACACCACACTACATTACACTGGACCACACTATACCAAACATACCTCCCCACACCTCACCATACCTCACCACACAACACCACATTACATTACACTGGACCACACTATACCACACATACCTCACCACACCACATTACACTGGGCCACACAGTACCAAACATACTGCCCCACACCTCACCATACCAAACTACACCACACTACATTACACTGGACCACATTATACCAAACATACCTCCCTGTACCTTACCTCTTCACCACACCAACTATACCTCACCATACCACACTACATTATACTACAATACATTACATTAGATCTTACTAGACCACCCACACCTCACTACACCTCACCTCACCACACTACACCATACTACATTACGCTACACCACACTATATTAGACCTCACTAGACCAATCATACACCACACCTTAGCTTACCACTTTACCAAATCAACAATACCTCACTATATCTTACCACCTTACTAGACCAACTATACCTCACCATACCACACCATACCTCAGCCTTACGCCATCAAACCACACCATATTAGGCGAACTACTTTACACTATACCACACTATACCAATCATACCTCACTACACCATCCCATATTATGCTAGACCTCACTAGACCAATCTTACCTCACCATACCTTAACTCACCACACCACACCATATAAGACCAACCACATCAGATGAAGGGCTCTGCTGCAGTGTTAGATGAAAATATAGTAAATGTTATTATTACAGTACACATGGCAAATGCTTTTATCCAAAGTGACTTACAAAAGGAGGACATAAGCTACCAGAGGTGTAGAGGAACACGGAGTAAACAGACTACAACCATACACACAAGAAGATCCATGTGCCTTTGCTAAGTTTCCTGGGGCAGGGACACTTCAGATACACACAGCCCCTACTCAGACAAGCACGAGGCGCCTAGCTAAAGTGTTGGTTAGTAGAGATTAGTTTTGTTAGGAAGGGAAGCCGTCTCGGAAAAGAAGGGTTTTCACAAGCTTTTTAAAGGCTTTTTAAACGTTAGATGAATGTTGGATGAAGGTTCATCAGCAGCTCTGACTCTCTCCAGGTGACCCACAGGCCCAGAGGCTGATGAGGGAAGGCCTGACTGCAGCTCTTCTCCACCTGCCTGGATGAGGTGGCAGAGGTGGAAGCAGGTGGTAGTTGACTGGAGGAGGTAGTGGTGGAGTTGGTCGTCTACGTGGAGTAGCAGGAGGTTGAGCTGTGTGTGGTGTGTGTCGGTGGTGGTGGTTAAGTGGAGTGTGTGTGTGTGGTGTGTGTGTCAGTGAAGGTGGTTGACTGGAGCTGTGGGCGGTTGAGTGGAGTGTGTGTGAGAGTGGAGTGTGTGTGTGTGTGTGTGCGTGTGTGCGTGTGTGTGTGTGTGTGTGTGTTGGGAGAGCAGAGGTGGTGGCCTGTTTGAGGGCTTCACCCACACAAGGCTGCTGTCTGTTCTGGTAGGGCCAAAGGTAGCCGAGTGTTTACCTTCCACTCACGTTTGCCAAGAGTGCCGCTCTTCATATTAAACACACACACACACACACCCACACTCACACACATACACTCTCTCTCTCTCTCTCTCTCTCTCTCTCTCTCTCTCTCTCTCTCTCTCTGTCTCTCACACACACACACACACACAAACACACACCCACACGCACACACACACACACACACACACATTACTAACACACTTATACATAGTGTATGCGCACTGTCTCTGTGCAAGACTAATGGAAACACACAGACCGACACACACACACACACACACACACACACACACACACACACACACACACACACACACACACACACACACGCACGTACATGACCAGTGGGCTGCAGACTGGGTGAAGAGGCCAGGAAGGTCAGTGGGTTTGTGCGTGAGTGCAAGTGGCGTTACCCTCTACAAAAGTTTGTGTGTGTGTGTGTGTGTGTGTGTGCGTGTGTGCGTGTGCAAAGTGTGCAAAGTATACATGTGCATTTATAAGTGTGTGAAGTATACATGTGTATTTATAAGTGTGTGAAGTATACATGTGTATTTATAAGTGTGTGAAGTATACATGTGTATTTAGTGAGTGAAGTATTCATGTGTATTTATAAGTGTGTAAAGTATACATGTGTATTTAGTGAGTGAAGAATTCATGTGTATTTATAAGTGTGTGAAGTATACATGTATATGTATAAGTGTGTAAATTATACATGTGTATTTAGTGTGTGAAATATACATGTGTATTTATAAGTGTGTGAAATGTGCATATGAATTTATAAGTGTGTGAAATATACATGTGTATTCATGAGTGTATAAAATTTACATGTGTATTTATAAGTGTGTGTAATGCTTAACAAAGACAAGTATGTTCATTAACGTCTTAAGAGACTTCAGTGAACTACGACAAATCTACAATGCAGACAAATATTTTCTTTAATATTACAAATCATCACTAATCCTTGCCTTGAGATAAAGTCATATATTTATGGTTAACGCTATTTTTGTTAGTGTATTTTTTTTTCATGTTGTAACATATTATATGTGTGTGTAATGTGTCTGTGGCCTGATGAGTGATACTTTATGAAGTTAAGGGCCTATGGGCTGGTAGCCAGTGGCTGTGTGTGTGAGTGGGTGCGTTTGTGTGTGTGTGTGTGTGTGTGTGTGTTTACTCTGTTGGAGTATAAATACCAGAACCCTTCCTGAGAGCGCAGCCACCACATTTCCTCTTTTACACGCTTCTCCTCTCATCTCTCCATTAGCACCACTTCCTCTCACTCTCTCTCTATTTCTCTCTCGTTCTCTCTATTTTTCTCTGTATCACTCTCTTTTCTTTTTCTCGCGCTTTCTAACCACCTCCTCCACATCTCTCTCCACCTCCCTTACATTTTCTCTCCTTCCCTCTCCCTTGCTCTGTTCTTCCCCCTCCTCTTTTTCACACTCTCCTCTTTCTTACTCTCTCTCTCCACCTCCTTCGCTCTGTACTTCCCACTCCTCCTTGTCACTCTCTCTCTCCACCCCCTTATCTTCCTTTCCTTTCCCTTGCTCTGTACTTACCTCTCCTCTTTTTCACTCTCTCTTTCTCCGCCATCCTCCACCTCCCTGTCACTGCCTCTCTTCTCCTCCACTGCTCTCTCCCTCCTTCTCTCTCACCCCCTTCTTCTCCTTCCCTCTCCTTCTCCCTCCCTCTCTCTCACAGGCACTCACAGACACACAGACCCTCCACTCATTCACTCATTTGGGGGTGATTCCTTCTCTCCATTCCCTCTCTCTCTCTGTCCACCGTGCCCTTTCTTTCTTTCTTTTTTTCCTATCTGTCCATGTTCCCTTATGTCCCGTCTCTTGTGTGTGTAAGAGTGTGTGTAAGTGTGTCTGTGTCTGTGTATGTGTGTGTAAGTGTGTGTGTGTGTGTGTGAGTGTCCACCATGGAGATCTCTATTACACTGCTACTGGGAGGAGTCATGTTAATATGTGGCATTACTGACGCAAAAACTGGCCATGGAGGTAAGTAAGGTTGTTTTCTTTGGACTGGGAGAGAGAGAGAGAGAGAGAGAGAGAGAGAGAGAGAGAGAGAGAGAGGAGAGAGAGAGAAAGAGAGACCCAGAGTTTGTGTATGTGTATGCCTCTGCGCGTATGTGTATGCCTCTGCGCGTATGTGTGTGTGTGTGTGTGTGTGTGTGTGTGTGTGTGTGTGTGTGTGTGTGTGTGTGTGTGTGTGTGTGTGTGTGTGTGTGTGTGTGTGCGCGCGCGTATGTATGCTCTCTTTGTGGGCAGTGCCAACTGGGTGAGGTTCAGAGGTTGAGTTCTGAGCTGTATGCCAGACTGCTTGTTATCTCAAACATGCTACAAATTAGGCCCTGCTCATGAGGGCTGCCTGTCATTACTGCATTATTTTTAACCAGACTAACGCATCCGAACTGTATTTCCAGACTGTATCCTTAGCCCCCTCCCTCCCCTACTAAAGCCCAGCCTAAACTCACAGACCTGACTCACCTTAAAAGCCCTGGCAGAAGATGTGTGGGTGTGCCTGTCTGTATGTCTGTGTCTGTGTGTGTGCGTTTGTCTCTGTGTCCGTGTATGTGTGTAATATGTTTGCGTATCTTGTGTTTGTGTGTGTGTGTGTGTGTGCGTGCGCGCGTGTGTGTATGAGTGTATGATGTTTGTATGTAATGTTTGTGTATCCTGTGTGTGTCTGTGTGTGTCTGTGCCTATCTGTATCTCTGTGTCTGTCTGTGTGAGTGTGTGTGTGTGTGTCTCCGTGTATGTGTATATATGTATGTGCGTATTATGTTTGTGTGTCTTGTGTGTGTGTGTGTGTGTGTATGTCAGGCTTGAAGAAGAAGCCCCAGCTGAAGATGCTGGAGGAGGTTGGGTCTCGGTTCAGTGTGTATCGGGTCGGTGACTCCGTGGATAGCCTGTGTCCCCTCACCCTCCATCAGGACCACACTCTGCACACCTGCGGCCTCAACGGCTCCAGCCCGCTTGTCATCATCATACACGGCTGGTCTGTAAGTCTGTTTGCTCACATAGACACTGGTCATCACTCTAACGCTCTCACACAGACACTGGTCATCACTGGTCATTGCTGTAACACTCACACAGACACTGGTCATCACTGATCATTGCTGTAATGCTCTCACATAAACACTGGACATCACTCACATCGACACTGGTCGTCATTGGTCATCACTCTGACTCTCTCACACAGACACTGGTTTCGACACTGTAACGCTCCCACATACACACTGGTCATCAGTGGCCATCACTGTAACTCTCTTACATAGACACTGGTCATCACTGTGCATGTGCGTGTGTGTGTGTTTGTGTATGCATGCCTGTGTGTGTGTGTGTGTGTGTCAGTTGGATGGCCTGATGGAGGATTGGGTGGTGCGGTTGGCGTCGGCACTGAAGGAGCACCTGGGGCATGTGAATGTGCTGGTGTGTGACTGGATCCCACTGGCTCAGCGATTCTACCCAATTGCAGCCCATAACACACGACAGGTGGGGCAGGAGGTGGCGCTGCTTCTGCATTGGCTGCAGGTAATTGATTGACAGCTCCGTTGTTGACGCCCCCATTGCTCCAGCATCAGCTGGTCAGTTAGATGCCCATTGGAGACCCTTGTGTGTGTGTATGTGTGGGTGTGTGTGCGTGTGAGAGAGAGAGTGTGTATGTGTGTGTGTGTTTGTGTGCTAGTGTGAGTGTGTGTGTGTTATGTATATATTTTATCTATGTGTATATGTGGGTATCTGTGTGCATGCCCTGTAGGTGTACTTGTTTCTGCACATGTGTGTGTGTGTATTTATTGTCCATACTTGTGTGTGTATGTGTGTGTGTGTTTATTCCTCATACCTTTGTGTGTGTGAGTGTGAGTGTGTGTGAGTGTGTGTGAGTGTTTGTGTGTGTATTTATTGTCCATACCTGTGTGTGTGTGTGTGTGTGTGTGAGTGTTTGTGTGTGTATTTATTGTCCATACCTGTATGTGTATGTGTGTGTGTTTATTCCTCATACCTTTGTGTGTGTGTGTGTGTGTGAGTGTGTGTGTGTGAGTGTTTGTGTGTGTTTATTCCCCATACCTGTGTGTGTGTGTGTGTGTGAGTGTGTGTGTGTGAGTGTGTGTGTGTGTTTATTCCCTATACCTGTGTGTGTGTGTGTGTGTGTGTGTGTGTGTGTTTATTTCCCATATATTTGTGTGTATGTGAGTGTTTGTGTGTGTATTTATTGTCCATACCTGTGTGTGTATGTGTGTGTGTGTTTATTCCTCATACCTTTGTGTGTGTGTGAGTGTGTGTGTGTGTGTGTGTGTGAGTGTGTGTGTTTATTCCCCATACCTGTGTGTGTGTGTGTGTGTGTGTGTTTATTCCCCATACCTGTGTGTGTGAGTGTGTGTGTGTGTTTATTCCCCATACCTGTGTGTGTGTGTGTGTGTGTGTGTGTGTGTGTGTGTGTGTGTGTGTGAGTTTGTTTATTCCCCATACCTGTGTGTGAGTGAGTGAGTGTGTGTGTGTGTGTGTGTGTGTGTGTGTGTGTGTGTGTGTGTGTGTGTGTGTGATTATTCTCCATACCTGTGTGTGTTTTTCATCTGTGTGTGTGTGACAGGAGGCGGCCCATGTCCCGATGCATAGGGTGCACCTGATTGGCTATAGTCTGGGCGCTCATGTGGCCGGATTTGCTGGCCGGTTCTTCAGTGGTGCCACAAAACTTGGACGCATCACAGGTACAATAACACACTGATGCATCATGGGTAAATGAGACTTTTTGCCATAGTCTCTGCTGTAAACATCCCAGACACAACCTTTGACCTCTGGTCAGGTTTGGACCCGGCTGGGCCGATGTTTGAGGGGATGCCTGCTGCGGATAGGCTGTCGCCTGACGATGCCATGTTTGTGGACGCCATCCACACCTTCACCAAGAAGCACATGGTTCTGAGCGTGGGCATCAAGCAGGCTGTGGCCCACCAGGACTTCTACCCCAACGGAGGAACCCTGCAGCCCGGCTGCCTGTTCAGCAATGTGGGCGAACACATATCCCAGCATGGCTTCAGAGGTCAGTGCACACACACACACACACACACAGACACACAGAGACATACAAGCACATGCACACAAACTCAACACATGTACACACACACACACACACACAAATGTGAATATACACACATGCGTGCACACACACACACACACACACACACACACTGAGACATACAAGCACATGCGCACACATTCAACACATGTACACATACACACACACACATATGCACACACACAAATGCGAATACACACACATGCACGCGCATACACACACACACACGCACACACACACACACATGTACATACACATACACACACACTTAGCAACATGGGGCAATACATCTCCCAGCACGGGCTCAGAGATCAGCAGAATGTCTCATGCACACACACACACAAACACACAGACACACTCAGTTGCATGTCTCCTCAGATGTGTCTCAGGCAGTCAGGTGTGCCCATCAGCACACAGACACGCACGCGCGCACACACACACACACACACACACACACACACACACACACACACACACACACACACACACACACACACACTCAGTGGCATGTCTCCACAGGTGTGTCTCAGGCGATTAAGTGTGCCCACGAGCGTTCCGTCAACCTGTTCATCGACTCCCTGCTGCACCAGGACCAGCCAATCACAGCCTTCCGTTGCCGTGACAATGCCGCCTTCAACAAGGGCCTGTGTTTGGACTGCAAGAAGGGCCGCTGCAACATGATGGGCTACGGATCCAAAACATTGGCCTACGGAACCAACAGTCTGGCCTACGGAACCAACAACCTGGCCTACGGAGCCAACAAACTGGGCTATGGATCCAAAGATGCACCCAGTGGAACCAGCAAGAGGTTCTACCTGAGAACCCGCTCCCACATGCCCTACAGAGGTTAGTGTTCACACACTCACATAGACAGAGAACCCCATCTCTCTGTGTCTATAGTGTATTACTACACACACACACACCTGTCTCTCTGTCACACACATGCACTGACACACACACCTGTGTCTCTGTCACACACACACTGATACACACACCTGTGTCTCTGTCACACACACATACACTCAGAGAGGGAAAAACGGGTGTCATGTCCCGGGCCCTGTGAAAGGTGGGGCCCAGAACTGGTCCATCCCTAAATTATGGAATATCGGTGGGCAGGGCCGTCAGTTTATCTTGTCCCGGGCCCTGCCAAGACTGTCAGTGGGCCTGCATACACTGACACCCACACCTGTCTCTCTGTCACACATGCACTGACACACCTGTCTGTGTGTGTGTGTGTGTGTGTGTGTGTGTGTGTGTGTGTGTGTGTGTGTGTGTGTGTGTGTGTAGTGCACCACTACCAGCTGAGGGTGCAGCTGGTGGAGCAGGTGAAACAGGCGTGGGCCTCAGCGTCTGTCTCTCTCATTGGCCAGCAGGGGGAGTCTCAAGAGATGCCCCTCCTCCTGTAAGTATCTACCACTCCTATTGTACCTACCCCTCATCCTGTGAGTAGCTACCCTTCCTCCTGTAACTACCTAGCCCTCCTCCTGTCGGTATCTACCCCTCCTTCTGGGTATATTTGCCCGTATGACCCTGGTTCTTTGCCATGCGTATGTTTGAGTGAGTGTGTGTGAGCCTGGCTGCAGTGCAGATAGGATCCATCAACGGATTGGAGATCAGCTCTCAGCTCTGAGCTCTATACCCTTATGTTTCATGCAAAGACACTTGCACAGCAGCAGATTACAGCATCACAGCAATCAATACAGCATCCACATGCACACTCATGTGCACAAACCACTGGCATGTGCCTGTGTGTGTGTGCGTGTGTGTGTGTGTGTGTGTGTGTGAAAGAGAGAGAGACAGAGGGAGAGTGTGTGTGTTTGTCAGACAGTGAATGAAATTATATCATAGGTTAAAGGTCAGAGTAGAAATACATTCTCTCTGCATGAAATGAGTCCTGGTCAAGGTTTCCCAAATCAGATACATGAATACACACACACACATACATATCATAGGTACACATGTAAACCACACACACACACACTCACTGAGCCTGTGTATTGCAGTCCTGCAGAGCTGAGTGGCAATGAGACGTTGAGTTTCTTGGTGACGCTGGAGAGCGACGTTGGGCGTCTGGAGGCACTGAGGCTGCGCTGGGGACAGCAGAATGTCCTTGCAGATGTGTGGCAGAGGATGCGGACCATCATCCCTTGGGGCAGCGCGGACGATGGACCCGTTGTCAGTGTGGGGAAGGTGCGCATCAAGACCGGAGAAACGCAGCGCAAGTAAGCACCTCCCTCCTCATTGACACAACTGAATCACACACACAAACACTCACCAGAGACACCCAGTGTAAGTGAGTACCTCCCTGTTCATAACCACAGTTTAAACACTTCAAGCAGTTTAAACCCTCAGTCAAGATTATCTATCTATCTGTGTGTTTAGCTCCCTCTAGTGGCCATACTTATCGTCAGCACCTCAACAGGTAGGACTAGTCTTACTAACGGGGTGGAGAAATATAAAAATATGATCAGTGAGAGGCAGGGGAGTCACTAGTCCTATTACTGTGCTGGGGCACAGACAGTTAATGCGAGCGTGCAAAGCAAAAACAATTTTTAGCACTTATTTATCATAAAAAACATAAATAGTGCTTCAAACTAAACATATCAGATTATGTTGATATGCTCATCAAACACCGTAGATGTAAGATAGCAATCTCCAGAAACCGAGTGTGGGAGCTCACAGTGCCAGGCCGTTACATAAATTAACAATGGAAATAGGCATATGCCAGTCAGCTAAAAGACAGCAGCTAACGTCTCCAGTAGGCTACTTCAATTTACAGCCAGAACTAGTTTGCATGACAGCTGCCTCATACATTAAACGTAAAAAGTAAAGTTGTAACATTTAAATCCACATGGAAATGGCGACACAGAGATGAAAACAAACTCAGACACCGTTGTTAGACGTTATGTCACAGCCAAAGTCGCTTGAATAAATTACCATATTAAGTAGCCATGTGTGCATTGTGTATGGAGTGAATAAAGTAGCAATATCAACATTGCATTACTTTTGTTTACCGATTGCGAGGTTGATACAGGAAGAAAAATCCTGTTTTAAACCAAAGGTACTACTAACTTTAGCTCAAACGGTCGGAAATAGCAAATATGAATTTGATACAAAACCAAGTGATTTTGACCTATTGGCTTGACACAAACGTTTAAAACAGTTACTGCGAAGTGACCGCGGAGAACAATGCACAAGTTGGAGATACACTGGAAAGTTTTAATTTGATGTCGGCAGCTGCACACTTCAGCGCTGCGAAACTGCATAAAAGCCTAAAATGACAAGGCAATGCTATGTGTCTAGTCATTTGTTTGTTTCAATTAATTTGACAAGGAGTTATTTAATCCACCGCATTCCCCGTGGGCAGTACCAGCCAAATAGAAGACATACAGAGAATGTAGAATTAAGCTTGCGTGAGTAAAAACAACATATTTATTTTATGTGGGGAAGGGGAATTGTTTTGTTAAACCATGAGTTTTTTAGCCATAGTTTTTATTTATTATTCTCTCGAATTTGCTGTGTTGTTCGCTGAGTGTCCAACTTGCTGTGCCGCTTCTTGACTTCGTTTCTGCAAACCCCGTCGTTTTCTTTTTTCTTTCTTTTTTTTTTTGAAAAGTTTTATGAGTTGCCATATTGAGTAGCTGTATGCGCATTCTGTAGATTATGCCATGTAGACCCAAAGGTCTAAAGTGATTTTTTACTGGTGAAATTTATACTGGGGCACTACAGACCAATACTGGGGCATGTGCCCCAGTAAAATATGTCTGGCGACGCCCGTGGTGAGAGGAGGCAGCTGTGCTGATACACACTACTTCCCACATATTCTCTTTACTGGAGCAATTGATAGAAGCACTGGAAACTGTTGCTGTTGCTGCTGCTATGGGAAAACTTGCTGCTGCGTTGTCACTGTAGTGTGGGTGTACTGTAGTAGTATGGGTGGTGTGGTTGTGTTGTGGTTGTAATGTGTCTGTAGGTGGTGTGGTTGTATTGTGTCTGTGGGTGGTGTGGTTGTATAGTGGTGATGTGTGGAGGTGTTTTGGCTGTACTGTTTCTACTTGCTTGTGGTGTGGTCATATGCAGTTGTATGTTGGTTATGTGTGGTCAAATGTGGTTATGTGTGCTAATGTGTGGTTTTGTGCGGTTATGTGTGGTTTTGGTTGTTTTGGTTGTTGTCTGATGGTTATCCCTCTGATGCAGGATGTGGTTTTGCTCCCCGTCTGGAAGGGTGACCAAGCTGCGGCCATGGGAGGACTACGTGTTCCACAGGTGTCACACAAGCCAGCTGAGGGGCCGGACAGCCCTGACCACACCCAATGGCCCGACCAAACCAGAGTTCAGGTCCACACAGCACCAGAGTTAAAATTCCAGGCCTTTGTCATTGGAGCAGAAGCCGTCAATCAAATCAGATACCAGCTCAAGACTCCAATCAACTCCAGTAGCTGGGGAGAGGGGGTTCCCTTGACCTCCTCTCTTGAGACACTGAAAACACACATGAGCAACACTGGGTTATCTGCATGAAAACCTCCACACTGCTGTGTATTTTAAACCTGTTGTTGAAGTGTGCTGCTGCTGTTTCACTCTTTAATAAAACATGCTATGGGTGTGTCACTCTGTAATACACAGGAAAACACCTTTGGCTCTGCAACTTTACAACTGTACTCTACAACTCAACCATACAACTCTACAACTTTAGACTGTAGACAACTTTGATCTGCTAAAGTGTGCACAGGAGGGCGCTGAAGCCATGCCTTAAAATCTCCAAACATCACATGCCTGATGTATTACTTGTGCTTCCAAATCCGTCCTGGAGATGGTGCTGTGGTGCTGTTCTACTGGAGAGGGGTTTAATAATGGGAGTAGGTATTGCCTGACTACGTCAGACTGGTTTATATACGGGCAATAGATACTGCGTGTCTATTGAATGTATCGGCAGAGGGTTTTTTTAGCCCCATATGAATCAGTCTAAAACAGTTTATGTCATTGCAATTTATTGTACATAAAATAATGTCATAGGCTATCTGGAATGTTTTCCAATATGAGTATGTTTTCAGAATATGAAACACCAACAATAACATTTGAGGTTTATTTCCAAGTTTAAGGGGTAGTCATATTTAAATAGCCTATTATACTATTAGGTCTTTACAGCGAGATATTGTGTTGCTGTCATTTGAGAAACAATTAAGCAGCCATCCGGGGAAAAATGAAAATAACCCCATACATGGAGACTTCTGGAAACTTCTAAGTTAAGAAATTGACAGATCGAAAATTAAAATACTTGGGTGTAGTGATTATTAAACAGTGTTTAGATTAATGACATTAGTTGTGATCTTGCTGATCACTACCGTTTTTGCCACGGTAAGTACACTGCTCCTGAATGCTTTGCTGGGAAATTCTGTATGAACGTTCTAATCAAAGATTCCGGTGCGGAACCTCACGCCATTTCTCGCGGGATTGTAGCCTACAATCTTTGCGACCCCGTGAGGCACATGAATAGTGACGTCATAATCACATATAGCCCCTGTCATAGCTCTGGCCCCTGTTAGCGTCATATAATAGTGTCCAGGGGAATACTTAAACTATCAAAAGCCCATCAGATCATCATTTCACAGAGGACAGCCAACGAGTACAGGTCAGTTAGCCTGCTGCACAAAAGAATCTAAATGCTCTTTCATATCAATATTTTTATCGTTAATGTACATTTTAAAATAGTATATTCAATATTATTATTATTATTATTATTATTATTATTATTATTATTATTATTATTATTATTATTATTATACAAGGATAGTTTATTATAAGACATGCAGTGAAGTTGTTGTTTGTCAGCCTATATTGTGCATGGGGAGGAGGATTAAAGTCTGTAGAATGCAGTTGGATGATGGTGGTCTGATGCAGGGCAGGGGTAGAATAGGTGATGGGGGTAGGGGGTGGGATAAAGTGCAGTTGTGTTGGGGTTGGGAGGGAGAAGAGTGGGGGCTGTGTTAGAAGATGGAAGGGGGGCAGAAAAAAAGTAAAGGCAATGAAGTGGTATGAACAAGGTGAGCAAGAGAGTAATGGGTCTAAAGTGCATATAGAATATTGTGGTGATGGGGTGGGTGGGGGGGTTCCTGATGATGGGCTGTGTGTGAGGTAGTGCTGTGTGTGTGGTGGGCAGTGTTCAGATGGGGATGAGGCAAACTTGCGTGGGGGAGAGAGGGCCGGAGGATGGGGGGGCTTTCTGGGAGGGGGCATAGCATGTTGTGTTGTGGAGGTGGTGGAGGATGGGGCGGCTTTCTGATGAAATTCATTGGTTGGGCGGCAGTGCTTTGTGTGAGTGTGTGTTTGTTTGTGTGTGAGTGTGTGTGGGGGGGGGGGGTGTTAAGGTGGGGTGGGTATAACATGTATGAGGAGAGATGTGTGCAGTGAGGTGGGGTGTTAGTACTAAAAGGGAGGGATGGGACTGAAGTGAGTAGAAAGTTGTGGTGGTTGTGGAAGGGAGGGCTTACTCATGATGGTCAGTGGGTGGGGGAAGTACTGAGTATGTGGCGGGCAGTGTTGAGGTGGGGATGGGGCAAATGTATGTGTGGTGAGGGGGCAGTAGGGTGGGGGGCAAAGTGAGAGCTGTGTCTACTGTTTTTGTGTGTGATGGGGGGGCTGTGTTGAGATGGGGAAGGGGTAAATATTGTGTGTGTGTGTAGGGGACATGATTGGGGGGGGTTAGGTGTAAGTGAGTATTACTTGTAGTAGTAGTAGTATGCTGTTTTTTCAGTGAATTGCAGAAACACCTCTACTGTTAACCAGGAACGATGAGCAAAATAGCTCATTGTAAAACTCAACTGTAATTTACCTTAAACGTTTTTATTAACCTCCAGTTTAAAAATCATCTTCATCTTTAAAATTCTTTTAGCTATTTTTAACCTGAAAATCTTTGTTGTTTACAGTGTTATTTACAAGCGAGTATCTCACAACCGTCATATCCTGGGACTTCAACGTCCGGATTCTTTGGAAGCCTAACATGGAAATTTTAGGTGCAGTGCAGTCTGGTGTCCAAAATATGGCCTACACAAGTTCAGGCCGGTGAGTATGAAACCTGGGCCAGTTTTGAATGACACATGACAGACACATCAGAGTGACAGTGGTTCAGGAGGTAGAGGAGTTGCCCAGCAACCGAAGGGCCACCTCCTCCTGGCTACAGGAGTACGTCGAAGTGTCCTTGAGAATGACACTAAACCCCATCCTGCTGCCAGTGTGGTAATTGGCACCTTGCATGGCAGTCTTTGCCACTTGTGTGCGAATGTGTGAGTGAATCAGTGAATGTGAGGCATTCCATGTAAAGCACTTTGGGTATCTGCTGCAGTATGACAGCACTAGACTACATAAATGCAGTCTATTCACCTTTTAAATTTTCTGTCTACCTTGCAGAGACCAGCTGCACTGCTCACGTGAGGGGAGCCAGTGGATGGCTGATTGGAGGGAGCTGGAGAGGCAGCGAGTGGAGATGAAAAACCGCGTTATGGACAGCAACAAGCGGATTGCGGAGCTACGGGAAGTTCGTGAAGCGCTGGAGAAAAAGGCAGCAGCGAGAACATCTCAGAAGGACGGCGTATCTGTGTATGTCTAAAATCTTTTACCATAAAGTCACATTAGCTACACATGAGAGTGATAAGTAGCATTCACTACGTCCCACTGTTGTTACTAGCCCTCACTTTGGTTGGTTGTTGCTGTCGCAAGTCATTCAACATGTACATACATACACACATTTTTATCTATTCTTGGCCGACCTACCTGGCTACATATGGTTTGTCACTGTCAATAGACCACTCCCATTGAAAATGGAGACCAAGTGGTTGCTCTGTTTTTCTTGCTGTACAGTAGTTGCTAATTTGACTGTGAGGTGTCTTGTTAATTTAACCGTAATTCAAAAAGTGATCTCTTGTTGTCGTATCAACACTAAATGTCTCCTTTTAAACTGATAGAATCTGCCAAGACACCACCAGAATGTTGAATAGAGGAGACAAACTGGAGGAAATTTTCCAGGATGAAAAGAGAAAGATTCAGCAGTTGTGTCAGGAAGAAATAGCAAAGTTTAGGGAGACTATTAGAAAAGAAAATGAAACATTCATCCAAATGATTCAAGAGCAGAAGACAAAGTTTGCGAATGCCATGAGAGAGGAGCAGAGGAAAATGGCAATGGAAAGGATGGAAATGCAAATGGAAATGGTTAAGGTGAAGGATGACATAGAGCAGAAAGCAAGGGAGCAGGAGAAAATAATGGCCGATGTGAGAAATGGAGAAAGAGAGAAGAGACAGATGGCAGAAGAGAGAAATAAGAATGGATCGATGAAAACAACGGTTGAGGTTAAGAAAGCGTTAGAGACAGAAGCAAAAGGAAAAACAGATCAAGAGATTGCAATGCTGAGAGAGCAGGAGAAACTAATGAAGGAGAAGGAGGATAACACTGAAGAAGAAGAAGGACTGAGGAAAGAGACGGAGGAGGAAATGAGAAAAGCGATAAAGAAAGAGGAATTTAGGAGAGCAGCGGAGGAGTTTGTTAAAAAGTGGTCTGAGTCCTCTGACATCGACACAGACAGTGACACGGACTCCGATGAGGCGTGGTTCGATGAGGAGGAGAAGCAGATGATACTTGAGGCGGAGAAAAAGTACAAGGAGGAGAAAGAGAGAAAGCAGGCCCAGAGAGAGCTGGCGGAGAGAAAGGAACGTGAGGAAATGGTAAAGGTAAAGAATGATGATGTCAAAAAGAGAGAGATGGTGGAGAAAGCGAAGGAGCAGGAGAAAATGATGAACAAGATGATGCAAAGATCAGATGGAGATGGATATGGCATCGTTCATGAAGAGCTTGAAGTTAAAAAAGTGTTGGATACGAAAGCACAAAGAAAACCTGATAAAGACATGGCAAAGCTAAAAGAACAGGAGAGATTGATGAAGGAGGAGGATAAAACTAATGGAGAAGAAAGACTGAGGAGAGAGATGGAGGAAGAGATGGAACAAGATGAATCCTGGAAAGCTGCAGAAAGGTTTGTGAAGAAGTGGTCTGAGCCAGTAGATGTTGATGTAGAGAGTGACGCGGACTCTGACCAGGTCCTGTTATACTGAGGAAGAGCATGAGGTCATCATGGAGGCAGTGATGAAGTAGCTTACAAGGAGAAGAAGAGGAGTGAGCTGGAGAAGAGAAGAAAGCAGATGGCAGAAGAAGATCCAAAGAGACCATGCACATACCCATATACACAAACAACACTATTTGAAACACATACAGTGCGCACATTCACAACCTTTTATTAAATCTATGCAATAAAAACATATTTAGCATATAAATACAATGTGTTTTCTCATTTCACTTTGATTAACTGAAATCTAAGGGGCTTCAGTGGGACACCAGCTCCAGTCTGGTGCACTGAGCCTAAGTACAGTCCTCAATAGATGCCTTACTGTACATGTAGAACACTGATAGACCCATATCTGGAGCATGCCAAGTCAAGTCAAGTTTATTTCTAAAGCACATTTAAACACAACAACCGTTGATGACAGTGCTGTACAAGCAAATCTAAAAAACAAAAATACTCTTGTGTGTGTGTGTGTAAGGGGTGTGTGTGTGTGTACTTTGTGTGTGTTTGGAGGTGGGGGATTGAGTTGTAGTGTGGTGTGTGTGTGGTGTGTGTAAGTACAGTATGTGTGTGCGCATGTGTGTCCCTAACAGTTGGCAACAAGTGGGAATTATGAAATACACACCCAAAATTGTAAAACTTGTTTCAATAAAAAATAACAAATAAACTCTGTTTATTTCTTAATATGTTTATTTACATCAGAAATAAATACATTCATGTTATTCAATCAATTTGTGAGTTATAAAGAGAATTGAGAAAACTAAAAGTGGTGTTTATTATTGTGTGTGTGTGTTTAGTCGAGACGCTCCTTCTCTCTTTCCTCTCCTCCCTTCCTCTCCTCCCCCATTGGCCGGCCAGCCAATGACAGCCTGAGCTAAGTTGACTGGTGGTGGGCCTGGGAGATCTGACAGGCAGGCACGGGGTGTAGGCAGGACATGGATGAGAGGCAGGTGTGAGCCGATTGGATGGTGCCAGGCAAATGGGAGGGGCTTGGGGAAACAGCATGGTGGTAGTGGCAGTGAGGCTGAAACACACACACACACAAACACATGCAAATACATATACACACAAGCACTCACACGCGTGTGTGCACCACACACATCACACACATAAACACAGTTATGATGATTTTGAAAAACACACCAGGATGGAGCAATGAGGACATGACAACAGTCGATGTGACAACGGTCGCCATGGTGATTCTTACCCGCACCCAGAGAGGCTCCTCCCCTGCTGAAGGAAGCTCCACCCCCACAGAAGGGTACTGCACTCTCAGAGGAGAAGAGAGGGAGGGAGAGAGGAGGAGTGACCTGGAGAGGGGGTGGGGTGGGGGGATTGTGTGTGTTTGTGCATGATTGTGTGTGTGTGTGTGTGTGTGTACCTCAGTGCTCGGCTCAGCTTGTCGTAGTTCATGTGGGGCCGCCCCTTGCGCTCTCCCCACATCTGAGCCAATCGCTCAAAAAAAATCGATTTTGGCCAAATTTGAGGAGTTGTAGCTTAAAAATGACAACCATCTCAATTTTCTTTCATGTATTCTTACTTATGGACTATGTATATTTAAAGTTTTAAAATATGCTGTAATTCTGATCATATGAAACAAAATGGTGGTAAACACTGCAATTCCAATATGATATTAGACAACTACACAGGGTACTACCCCAGTGCTCAAATTTTGAAGAAACAGTGTGGTTGCATTGAGAGGAGTGGTTTATGAACATGAAATACTGGAATTGTTAGCATTTTTTTAGGACATGTCTATCCATAAAAGCCATATCTCAGAAACTAAACAAGATATCAAGCTGAAATGTTGGTTTTATTCTAATAAGATGGTTGGAAGATGGAAGAATGTTTGGTCAAAAATCAAAAAAAAAAATTAGCTCTTGGACCTGTTCACCTGATACGGAATTGCCCGTATTCACTGTAATGAGAGGTGCGGTAAACTGTGTTCAGTGATGCTTAGCCTCCACTACAGCCCTGCTTGTTTACCACTTCCAACTTTTGTCTCTTATTTACTCACTGTGTTCCTTTGTGTCAGTCATAATTTTTAATCAATTCACTTTAACCCCCCCTGCCAGACCAAGCCACAACATCCCTCACCTCTGAAGGAGGGCAAAGATACACATGAGTCCTGTCGGCTGGCCCATCAGTTGTTGTCCAAGGTGAGACTGAGCAGCTTTGTGTTATGGGGTTGGTTAATATCACTTAACTGATGCACTACGCACCCACTAAACTGGTAACTTAATGGTGCCTTTGTTCTCTTAGCTCTCTCCCTATACTGATGTTCCTAATCCATGCAATGGCACCAGAAAGGGTTGAAGCAGCTGACCTTTCTCCTTCATCACTTCTGCAAGCCTGCATGTATTCTTGATGTCCAGTACTGCCCTTTTTTGACTTTGCAAGCCACAGAAAGGCAACACCTTTGAAATATCTCAAAGGTTTGTGGACTTGGGCTTTTGCATGCCAAAAGACTGTTGAAATCTTTGGACTTTTGCCTAATTTACTAGGAGGTAATTCTATTCAAGTACATTTTTTACAGAAAACAAGAAACTTTGGTACAAAATAGAAACCAACAGCTTATGTTAACTGATGGAGACAGATAACTGTAAGTTATAGAAATAAAGTTTTTTTTTATACCAAACAATGTCAGGTGTGTGGTTGATTTTGTGGTATTTGTATTTCTTAGGGTGATTTTAATTTATAAGGTAAAATGTGTTTAAAACAGAGGTTGACTGTAAAATCAACATAAATTCTACGTAAATGGCAGAAACGGTTAAACCGCATTTTTTATGGTAAAAATTTGGCAACTCAGCTGCCAGTTTTTCACCGTTAAAATAATGGAAGTGCTTTTACCGTATTTTTTACTGTGGAATTTTGGCAACTCACCTGCCGGTTTTTCACCATAAAATTAACTGATTTTTTTTTTTTTTACAGTGTGTGGTTATGTTTTGGTTGTTGTCTGAAGATTATCTCCTCTGGTGCAGGATGTGGTTTTGCTCCCCGTCTGGAAGGGTGACCAAGCTGCGGCCATGGGAGGACTACGTGTTCCACAGGTGTCACACAAGCCAGCTGAGGGGCCGGACAGCCCTGACCACACCCAATGGCCCGACCAAACCAGAGTTCAGGTCCACACAGCACCAGAGTTAAAATTCCAGGCCTTTGTCATTGGAGCAGAAGCCGTCAATCAAATCAGATACCAGCTCAAGACTCCAATCAACTCCAGTAGCTGGGGAGAGGGGGTTCCCTTGACCTCCTCTCTTGAGACACTGAAAACACACATGACCAACACTGGGTTATCTCCATGACAACCTCCACACTGCTGTCTGTTTTAAACCTGTTGTTGAAGTGTGCTGCTGCTGTTTCACTCTTTAATAAAATATGCTGTGGGTGTGTCACTCTGTAATACACAGGAAAACACCTTTGGCTCTGCAACTTTACAACTCTACTCTACAACTAAACCATACAACTCTCTACACAACTTTAGACTGTAGACAATTTTGATCTGCTTAAAGTGTGCACAGGAGGGCGCTGAAGTCATGCCTTAAAATCTCCAAACATCACATGCCTGATGTATTACTTGTGCTTCCAAATCCGTCCTGGAGATGGTGCTGTGGTGCTGTTCTACTGGAGAGGGGTTTAATAATGGGAGTAGGTACTGCCTGACTACGTCAGACTGGTTTATATACGGGCAATAGATACTGCGTGTCTATTGAATGTATCGGCAGAGGGGTTTTTAGCCCCATATGAATCAGTCTAAAACAGTTTATGTCATTGCAATTTATTGTACATAAAATAATGTCATAGGCTATCTGGAATGTTTTCCAATATGAGTATGTTTTCAGAATATGAAACACCAACAATAACATTTGAGGTTTATTTCCAGGTTTAAGGGGTAGTCATATTTAAATAGCCTATTATACTATTAGGTCTTTACAGCGAGATATTGTGTTGCTGTCATTTGAGAAACAATTAAGCAGCCATCCGGGGAAAAATGAAAATAACCCCATACATGGAGACTTCTAAGTTAAGAAATTGACAGATCGAAAATTAAAATACTTGGGTGTAATGACTATTAAACAGTGTTTAGATTAATGACATTAGTTGTGATCTTGCTGATCACTACCGTTTTTGCCACGGTAAGTACACTGCTCCTGAATGCTTTGCTGGGAAATTCTGTATGAACGTTCTAATCAAAGATTCCGGTGCGGAACCTCACGCCATTTCTCGCGGGATTGTAGCCTACAATCTTTGCGACCCCGTGAGGCACATGAATAGTGACGTCATAATCACATATAGCCCCTGTCATAGCTCTGGCCCCTGTTAGCGTCATATAATAGAGTGTCCCAGTGACGCCACTTCCGCTCGATTTCATGGGACCTCTGAGCTCGCAAAAAATGAATGGGTTTCAATGAGACTAAAATAGCTATTTTCTGGTCCCAGTCGTTGTATGCCCCTGAAATGAAATATGTTGTTTGTGGATTAAAATGGTGTTTTTTCATGTAAAACGTTTTACCGTTTGTTGTGCTGTTGTTCAGATAAAAGCTGTAGCGAAAACAAAATTGAGAAAGACTACGTCGCGTTGTTGACGTCACGCCCCATCACTAGCCTCCGATCTATGTTAGCAGTAGTAACTCCTATCCCTGCGGCTGGCGTGGACAACTCCAACGATCTCCCTGTTGGCATAGGAGAACCTCTCCACATGGCCCGACTTGTAATGGTTTTCCCCGCGATCAATGCTTTTCTCCTGGCCTTGGAAAAAGGCGGTGAAGTGCACCAGGGAAATCGCCATGTCTTCCAGTCCGAGTCCGCACAATTTCAGTGATGACGTATTTCATTAGCGTCGACAGCAGCGAAGAACTGTAGTTCACAAAGCGGCCTCTCACAAAACCTGCCACCATCAAACTTCTTCGCTGTGAATCGTGGTTTTCTTCGTATGAAAAATTATATTTAAAACTGACAAATATCATATGTCCAATTCATGGTACAATTCATACGGGACCAGAAAATAGTTTTTTTGCTCTCATTGAACCCCATTCATTTTTTCTCACTTCCTAGGTCCCATGTAGCGGAAGTAAAACGGAAGTCACTGGGGCACTCTATAGTGTCCAGGGGAATACTTAAACTATCAAAAGCCCATCAAATCATCATTTCACAGAGGACAGCCAACGAGTACAGGTCAGTTAGCCTGCTGCACAAAAGAATCTAAATGCTCTTTCATATCAATATTTTTATCGTTAATGTACATTTTAAAATAGTATATTCATTATTATTATTATTATTATTATTATTATTATTATTATTATTATTATACAAGGATAGTTTATTATAAGACATGCAGTGAAATTGTTGTTTGTCAGCCTATATTGTGCATGGGGAGGAGGATTAAAGTCTGTAGAATGCAGTTGGATGATGGTGGTCTGATGCAGGGCAGGGGTAGAATAGGTGATGGGGGTAGGGGGTGGGATAAAGTGCAGTTGTGTTGGGGTTGGGAGGGAGAAGAGTGGGGGCTGTGTTAGAAGATGGAAGGGGGGCAGAAAAAAAGTAAAGGTAATGAAGTGGTATGAACAAGGTGAGCAAGAGAGTAATGGGTCTAAAGTGCATATAGAATATTGTGGTGATGGGGTGGGTGGGGGGGTTCCTGATGATGGGCTGTGTGTGAGGTAGTGCTGTGTGTGTGGTGGGCAGTGTTCAGATGGGGATGAGGCAAACTTGCGTGGGGGTGAGGGGGCCGGAGGATGGGGGGGCTTTCTGGGAGGGGGCATAGCATGTGTTGTGGAGGTGGTGGAGGATGGGGGGGGCTTTCTGATGAAATTCATTGGTTGGGCGGCAGTGCTTTGTGTGTGTGTGTGTTTGTGTGTGTGTGTGTGTGGGGGGGGGGGGGGTTGTTAAGGTGGGGTGGGTATAACATGTGTGAGGAGAGATGTGTGCAGTGAGGTGGGGTGTTAGTACTAAAAGGGAGGGATGGGAGTGAAGTGAGTAGAAAGTTGTGGTGGTTGTGGAAGGGAGGGCTTACTCATGATGGTCAGTGGGTGGGGGAAGTACTGAGTATGTGGCGGGCAGTGTTGAGGTGGGGATGGGGCAAATGTATGTGTCTACTGTTTTTGTGTGATGGGGGGGCTGTGTTGAGATGGGGAAGGGGTAAATATTGTGTGTGTGTGTAGGGGGCATGATTGGGGGGGGGGGGGGGGGGGGGGGGTTAGGTGTAAGTGAGTATTACTTGTAGTAGTAGTAGTATGCTGTTTTTTCAGTGAATTGCAGAAACACCTCTACTGTTAACCAGGAACGATGAGCAAAATAGCTCATTGTAAAACTCAACTGTAATTTACCTTAAACGTTTTTATTAACCTCCAGTTTAAAAATTATCTTCATCTTTAACATTCTTTTAGCTATTTTAACCTGAAAATCTTTGTTGTTTACAGTGTTATTTACAAGCGAGTATTTCACAACCGTCATATCCTGGGACTTCAACGTCCGGCTTCTTTGGAAGCCTAACATGGAAATTTTAGGTGCAGTGCAGTCTGGTGTCCAAAATATGGCCTACACAAGTTCAGGCCGGTGAGTATGAAACCTGGGCCAGTTTTGAATGACACATGACAGACACATCAGAGTGACAGTGGTTCAGGAGGTAGAGGAGTTGCCCAGCAACCGAAGGGCCACCTCCTCCTGGCTACAGGAGTACGTCGAAGTGTCCTTGAGAATGACACTAAACCCCATCCTGCTGCCAGTGTGGTAATTGGCACCTTGCATGGCAGTCTTTGCCACTTATGTGCGAATGTGTGAGTGAATCAGTGAATGTGAGGCATTCCATGTAAAGCACTTTGGGTATCTGCTGCAGTATGACAGCACTAGACTACATAAATGCAGTCTATTCACCTTTTAAATTTTCTGTCTACCTTGCAGAGACCAGCTGCACTGCTCACGTGAGGGGAGCCAGTGGATGGCTGATTGGAGGGAGCTGGAGAGGCAGCGAGTGGAGATGAAAAACCGCGTTATGGACAGCAACAAGCGGATTGCGGAGCTACGGGAAGTTCGTGAAGCGCTGGAGAAAAAGGCAGCAGCGAGAAAATCTCAGAAGGACGGCGTATCTGTGTATGTCTAAAATCTTTTACCGTAAAGTCACATTAGCTACACATGAGAGTGATAAGTAGCATTCACTGCGTCCCACTGTTGTTACTAGCCCTCACTTTGGTTGGTTGTTGCTGTCGCAAGTCATTCAACATGTACATACATACACACATTTTTATCTATTCTTGGCCGACCTACCTGGCTACATATGGTTTGTCACTGTCAATAGACCACTCCCATTGAAAATGGAGACCAAGTGGTTGCTCTGTTTTTCTTGCTGTACAGTAGTTGCTAATTTGACTGTGAGGTGTCTTGTTAATTTAACCGTAATTCAAAAAGTGATCTCTTGTTGTCGTATCAACACTAAATGTCTCCTTTTAAACTGATAGAATCTGCCAAGACACCACCAGAATGTTGAATAGAGGAGACAAACTGGAGGAACTTTTCCAGGATGAAAAGAGAAAGATTCAGCAGTTGTGTCAGGAAGAAATAGCAAAGTTTAGGGAGACTATTAGAAAAGAAAATGAAACATTCATCCAAATGATTCAAGAGCAGAAGACAAAGTTTGCGAATGCCATGAGAGAGGAGCAGAGGAAAATGGCAATGGAAAGGATGGAAATGCAAATGGAAATGGTTAAGGTGAAGGATGACATAGAGCAGAAAGCAAGGGAGCAGGAGAAAATAATGGCCGATGTGAGAAATGGAGAAAGAGAGAAGAGACAGATGGCAGAAGAGAGAAATAAGAATGGATCGATGAAAACAACGGTTGAGGTTAAGAACGCGTTAGAGACAGAAGCAAAAGGAAAAACAGATCAAGAGATTGCAATGCTGAGAGAGCAGGAGAAACTAATGAAGGAGAAGGAGGATAACACTGAAGAAGAAGAAGGACTGAGGAAAGAGACGGAGGAGGAAATGAGAAAAGCGATAGAGAAAGAGGAATTTAGGAGAGCAGCGGAGGAGTTTGTTAAAAAGTGGTCTGAGTCCTCTGACATCGACACAGACAGTGACACGGACTCCGATGAGGCGTGGTTCGATGAGGAGGAGAAGCAGATGATACTTGAGGCGGAGAAAAAGTACAAGGAGGAGAAAGAGAGAAAGCAGGCCCAGAGAGAGCTGGCGGAGAGAAAGGAACGTGAGGAAATGGTAAAGGTAAAGAATGATGATGTCAAAAAGAGAGAGATGGTGGAGAAAGCGAAGGAGCAGGAGAAAATGATGAACAAGATGATGCAAAGATCAGATGGAGATGGATATGGCATCGTTCATGAAGAGCTTGAAGTTAAAAAAGTGTTGGATACGAAAGCACAAAGAAAACCTGATAAAGACATGGCAAAGCTAAAAGAACAGGAGAGATTGATGAAGGAGGAGGATAAAACTAATGGAGAAGAAAGACTGAGGAGAGAGATGGAGGAAGAGATGGAACAAGATGAATCCTGGAAAGCTGCAGAAAGGTTTGTGAAGAAGTGGTCTGAGCCAGTAGATGTTGATGTAGAGAGTGACGCGGACTCTGACCAGGTCCTGTTATACTGAGGAAGAGCATGAGGTCATCATGGAGGCAGTGATGAAGTAGCTTACAAGGAGAAGAAGAGGAGTGAGCTGGAGAAGAGAAGAAAGCAGATGGCAGAAGAAGATCCAAAGAGACCATGCACATACCCATATACACAAACAACACTATTTGAAATACATACAGTGTGCACATTCACAACCTTTTATTAAATCTATGCAATAAAAACATATTTAGCATATAAATACAATGTGTTTTCTCATTTCACTTTGATTAACTGAAATCTAAGGGGCTTCAGTGGGACACCAGCTCCAGTCTGGTGCACTGAGCCTAAGTACAGTCCTCAATAGATGCCTTGCTGTACATGTAGAACATGGATAGACCCATATCTGGAGCATGCCAAGTCAAGTCAAGTTTATTTCTAAAGCACATTTAAACACAACAACCGTTGATGACAGTGCTGTACAAGCAAATCTAAAAAACAAAAATACTCTTGTGTGTGTGTGTGTAAGGGGTGTGTGTTAGTGTACTTTGTGTGTGTTTGGAGGTGGGGGATTGAGTTGTAGTGTGGTGTGTGTGTGGTGTGTGTAAGTATGTGTGTGCGCATGTGTGTCCCTAACAGTTGGCAACAAGTGGGAATTATGAAATACACACCCAAAATTGTAAAACTTGTTTCAATAAAAAAATAACAAATAAACTCTGTTTATTTCTTAATATGTTTATTTACATCAGAAATAAATACATTCATGTTATTCAATCAATTTGTGAGTTATAAAGAGAATTGAGAAAACTAAAAGTGGTGTTTATTATTGTGTGTGTGTGTTTAGTCGAGACGCTCCTTCTCTCTTTCCTCTCCTCCCTTCCTCTCCTCCCCCAGGAGAAAAGGTTTGGCCGGCCAGCCAATGACAGCCTGAGCTAAGTTGACTGGTGGTGGGCCTGGGAGATCTGACAGGCAGGCACGGGGTGTAGGCGGGACATGGATGAGAGGCAGGTGTGAGCCGATTGGATGGTGCCAGGCAAATGGGAGGGGCTTGGGGAAACAGCATGGTGGTAGTGGCAGTGAGGCTGAAACACACACACACATAGAAACATGCAAATACATGCAAATACATACACACACAAGCACTCACATGCGTGTGTGCACCACACACATCACACACATAAACACAGTTATGATTTTGAAAAACACACCAGGATGGAGAATGAGGACATGACAACAGTCGATGTGACAACGGTCGCCATGGTGATTCTTACCCGCACCCAGAGAGGCTCCTCCCCTGCTGAAGGAAGCTCCACCCCCACAGAAGGGTACTGCACTCTCAGAGGAGAAGAGAGGGAGGGAGAGAGGAGGAGTGACCTGGAGAGAGAGGGAGAGGTGGAGAGAAAGAGAGATACAGAGGGGGAGAAAGAAAAAGAGGGAGAGAGAATAATAGAGAGAGAAAAAGAGTTCTCATGGTCGCAGACTGATCGCAGGACCCAAAACTTTATTTTACCTCAACAAACCTAAGAACCGAAGCCTTAAATAGTAAATACAATTCCAATAGCAATCGCGGGTCCACACACACACTCAAACACACATAGACAGAGACACACACACACACTCACCAGGATTAATTTGCTGAAGTTGAACTTATAAGTGAATCTCTTCCCTTTGGTCTTATGCAGAATCCTCTTGTTATAGTAATATCTGCGTACACACAAAGACAACTGTGTGTGTGTGTGTGTGACCACCTGTGTTTGTGTATAGAAGTGTACATGTGTAAATATTTGATTGTGAGTCTGTGTGTGTGTGTGGGGTGGGGGGATTGTGTGTGTTTGTGCATGATTGTGTGTGTGTGTGTACCTTAGTGCTCGGCTCAGCTTGTCGTAGTTCATGTGGGGCCGCCCCTTGCGCTCTCCCCACATCTGAGCCAAACGTTCGGGGTCTCTGATCACAAACTCTCCCCACTCCCCACCCCAATCCACCACAGGCCCGCCCCCAGACACTCCCCCGCCCCCTCCGGCCCCGCCCAGCAGCAGCTCCAACAGAAAGTGCCAGAGCTGGACTTGACGGGAACCCGGCGAGCAGGACGGCCTGTATGCCCAATCAGGGAACAGCACAGCTGAGAGGGGCGGGAGCAGGGGCGGAAGATGCGGAGGAGAAAGAGGAAGAAAGAGGCAGTAGTCAAACACACACACACACACACACACACCCATA
>CM050208.1:25122500-25127500 GCA_027475355.1 Coilia nasus
AGCGTCCTTTGGGCGATGAAAAGCCTGCATGCTGTGATTGGTCAGAGATCCGAGGTCTTCTTTAGGATGATATGCAGGTGTGCTGTGATTGGACAGAGCCTGGAGCTCCACTGGGGGTTTACATCCCTGCATGCTGTGATTGGATATATTCTGGAGCTCCTGCATGCTGTGATTGGATATATTCTGGAGCTCCAGCATGTTGTGACTGAATGGGGATCGGAGCTCCTGCATGCTGTGAATGGATGGAGATCGGAGCTCCTGCATACTGTGATTAGATGAAGCATACAGGTGCTCTTCTGGCTGACTGTGCCTAGACACCAAGTGCAGGTCTTTGGGAACATGACACCCTCGGCTGTGGGTATCAAATAGACAGCAGAGCGCCCCCTGTGGCTGGTTTCTGAGTGTGCTGTGGTTGGACAGTGAGTTGAGCTCCTTTGAAGGTTGGTATCTCAGTTTGTGGGAGTTGGAAGGATTATACAAGTCCTTGGCAGGTTGGTTTTGGGGTCTGCTGTGATTGGTTAGAGACTGTAGCTCCTCCTGGGGTTGATATGCTGGTTTGCTGTGATTGGTCAGAGACTGGCCCTCCTTTGGGGGTTGATACCCAGGTGTGATGTGATTGGTCAGAGATTGGACCTCCTCTTGCGGTTGGTATTCAGGTGAGCTGTGATTGGCCAGAGACTGCCCCTCCTCAGGGGGTTGGTACCCCGGCTCGCAGGGGTCCAGAGGCTCCTTGGACAGGAGGATGCAGATGGCCGGCTCCATCCTGTGGATGGTCATCCTGGAGCAGGCACCACCGGCAGCACGGCCCTCCCACTCCTCCCTAACGGTGCGGTACTGCAGCTTAGACAGCTGGTGCAGCCCGCCCACCTGCCTCTTCAGGATCTCGGCGCAAGTGATGGTCTTGGTGATGGCACGGCCTGACCCGGTGAACAGGATCTGGCTAAGCGTAGGCCGCCCGGCAAGCGGAGGAACCGCATCCTGCATGCGCACGAGCGCAAAGCCCAGAAGGTTCCGGATCTTACTGCCCTCCCTCACACGCATCTCCAGCACGCCGTCCGCCAGCCCCGGGATGGGCCACGGACCCCCCTCTCCTGCCCTGCTCACCTTCCGAAACCCGCTCTGCGCCGGCCTCAGGGACGAGCTCGGGGGCAGGGTGGCCCACACAGGAGGTAGAGGGGTTCGTGCAGGGGGTAGAGGGGTCTGTGTGGTGGGCAGAGGGGTTCGTGCGGGGGGTAGAGAGGTCTGTGTGGTGGCCAGAGGGGTTTGTGCAGGGGGTAAAGTGGCCCACACAGGGGGTAGAGGGGTTCGTGCAGAAGGTGGAGGGGTTTGTGCAGGGGGTAGAGGGGTCTGTGCAGGGGGCAAAGTGGCCCACACAGGGGGTAGAGGGGTTCGTGTGGGAGGCAGAGGGGTACACACAGGGGGTAGATGGGTACACACAGGGGGTAGAGGAGTCCTCCCAGGTCCGGGGTTAGTCCCACTCACCGCCACACAAGCCCTCTGACCAGACAGCGACATGCTGCTAAAATAACTAACTCACGACAGCCAGGAATCTCTGGCTCACAGAGTCCCTGGACGACACTGTCTTTTCCTCCAGGCGTCCTGAACTTGCCCGGCCCCCACACACTGCTAGCCTCCAGTGTTAGCCCTGACACACACACGCACACATACACACACACACACAAGTGCACTCCAGAAGCCAGAGACCCTCCTACAGCCCACACACACACACTTGCTTCAAGAGGCAGTGGCCCTTTGTTAGCCCACACACACACAAACCCACACAAACCCACACACACACGTATACACACACACACACAAACCCACACACACACACACACAAACCAACACACACACACACTCTTGCGTCAGGATCAAAAGAGTGCTGTGATGGAGGGGTGCCGTGTGCAAATGTCTGGAGTTCTGGTGAAGAATGGAGCTGTGACAGGGACAAATTCAACAAGAGGCAGAATGTGCTGAGGATCAGCAGTTTGTCAGCCCCGCCGCCTTTGAAGGATATTTCAATTTCAATTTGGATGGAGCAACCATCACACACACACACACACACACACACACACACACACACACACAAATAGACGCACGCACTCTCTTACACACACAGACACACGCGGAAGCGCGCATGCACATGCACACACACACAGTCTCACACACAGGCTGGCAAGCAGGCAGATGAAAACTAATGGATGAAACAAATAGAGCTGTCCCAGTTTATCTCACTTTCCAGAAAAAAATAAGTTCAGTTTTGTATTTAGTTCCAATCACAGATATATTGAATAATCCTGGTGCAAAAAGCCTTGAAAATTTGCTTTTAAAAATGTGAAATCGTCAAGAGTGGCGTCATGTTAGGCGATGCAAACTCCATACAGATATTGAATGAGAGTAGATGCAGAGTAGATTCTGTGCCTCTCTCTTCTGTGCATGTATATGTGTCTGTGCTCTGCAGCTTCCACAAAGTCTTTGAGAAGAATAACGAGTTTCCTCAGCAGTTCCTCATCACTCGCTCCATCTCCTCATACTCACTGCTGGCTCTGCCGTCTGGTCCTGAAGTTGACCACTCCTCCTCATTCCAGCTTCTAGGTCAGGCAGTCACACGTTCCTGCCGGTCACTCTGATCCCTCTGATAGGTTTGTCACTCCTATCTGTCAGTTCTGCTTGTAGTTTCTGGTCACGAAGTTACTCTCTACTGGTTGTAGTATGTGGTTGCTAAGTTACTCACTCCTGTAGTTGTAGTTTCTGGTCGTTAAGCTGGTCGCTGCTCCGGGTGATGGTCACTCCTGGCCACTGCAGGCCACAGCTGCTGGTTGCGTTGCCGTTTAACTCCTGACAAGGTCCCAGGTAGCCCTGTGATCACAGATGCTTTTTCCTCAAACACAAATGAGAGCAAAGTGGCTGAGCAAATCAAAGAGCAATGCTTGGGGGACTCGGAAGAGGAGGAGGATGGAGAAAGGGAGGGGGGGAGACTTTTAAAGGCACAGGCAGCCGAATAACTTAATTCACAGCGGAACACATCTGGGTGACAGTTGTGGGACGGCGGGCACTTTAATATAGCCAGCGTGAAATGTGTGTGTGATTTGATTCAGAGGTCAAGACACCAAAGGAGAAGTATGAAGCAAATCATTTAGAAGCAAAAGATTTCATTACATGTCAATTTAAAGACATGACAGACCTATAAAGACTATATGAACCTGTGTGATCATTAGTAAAAATGAATAGAGGCCAGTTAGTCTGCTACTCCGATGTTATTGTTATCGGGGGTTTGGTCATGTAGGTTAACGCTGCAATGATTGCACACATAGGCTATGCTTTCTCTCTCCTCAGTGTCATGTTGTGCTGTGCTGTGCTGTGCTGTGTTGTGTTGTGTTGTGCTGTGTTATACTGTATTGTGTTGTGTTGTGTTGTTTTTGTGTTGTGTCGTGTAGAGATGTGGTGTGGTGTGGTGTGTTGTACTGTGGTGTGTTGTACTGTGTTGTGTTGTGTTATGTTGCTTTTGTGTTGTGTTGTGTTGTGTAGAAATGTGGTGTGGTGTGTTGGTTTTGTGGTGTGTTGTGTTGTAGTGTGTTGCGATGTGGTGTGGTGTGAGTCTTGTGTGTCTTTTTTTGTGCCAGAGCAGTCTGGTCTCTGAGCAGAATGACGCCCGAAGGCGATGATTTCAGTGCGCGAGAGAGAGAGAGAGAGAGAGAGAGGGAGGGAGATAATGCAAGAGCGGGTGAAAGAGAGCGAGAGCAAGCGCACAAACCCAGCGCTCGGTTGTTCTGCTCCACAAAACTCACAGCTTGTCTCCAGGAAACGAGCGCAGATCCAGAGAGCTCTCGGAGAGGAGCGCGACAGAAGGCGCAGCATTTGGGGGAGGACAGGAACATTATCGGCCATAATTGAACTGTGTCACGCTCGTCTATTACACAGAAGTGTGCACAGACACACACACACACTCTACTCGTACTCCTTGTGCGCAGTGCTGCTTGCGGCAGGAGGAGAGCGCCTGTCGTTGGCCCACAGGAATATGCTGCACGCGCTCCGTAAGGAGCCTTTATGGTCCCTTATCAGACAGCTCACACACCCATACACACACACACACACACACACACACACACACACACAATATCACACACGGGCACACACATAAAACACATATACACACAGGCGTGCACACAAACACACACCTACATGCACACACACACACTCACACACACTCACATACACACACACACGGTTTTGGGCTACTATCTGTCGCGCAGCAGTAGTCATGGGCCTGGATGCCTCCGAGGGCCTCCTCCAGAAGTCTTGTTTGCTTAATTAAATGAACATGGAGTCTCAGTGGAGACAACTCCATGCTCTATCTCACACACACACACACACACACACACACACACACACACACACACACACACAGACTCGGATACACGCACTCCGTGGGGATGACACTATGCTCTCTCTCTCTCTCTCTCTCTCTCTCTCTCATACACAAACACATATACTTAGTGGGGACGACACTATGCTCTCTCTCTCTCACACACACACACACACACACACAGACATGCACACACACACACACATAGACACACACACATACTCAATGGGGACGACACTAAGCTCTGTATCACACACACACACACACACACACACACAAACACACACACACACACACACACACACACACACACACACAGTGGGGACAGCACCACGCTCTATCTCACACACCCATACACACACAGTGGGGACAGCACCACGCTCTATCTCACACACCCATACACACACACACACACACACACACACACAGTGGGGATGACACCATGCTCCATCACCATGGGGAAATTAGGAGCGGAGGACGCAGTACATAATCAAGACTCTTTAGAAGTGCTGCAGAGGACACAGACAAAGGCAGCAAGACTCTTTAGAAATGCTGCAAAGGACACACACGAAGGCAGCAAGACTTCTTCAGAAGTGCTGCAGAGGACACAGACGAAGGCAGCAAGACTCCTTAG
>CM050208.1:25137500-25152500 GCA_027475355.1 Coilia nasus
TCTGAAGGTACCTTGGGGTTAAAGGCCAGGCTCTTGGGGTCTGTGGGGTCGACCACAGAGGGGTAGGGGTCAAAGATGATGCTCTTACGGGCGGACTCAAGCGCAGCTCTGCACATGGCCACCAGCAGGTCAACCACCTGCAGACCAGACAACACAGCAGGTAAACCACCTGCAGACCAGCAGACAACATAACAGCAATAGGAAGACTATCCCACAACATAACACAGCAGGTCATTTTTAGGACAAATATGGGGTTTCAGAATAACACAACCAGATAACCAGCAGGTCACATTTAGTGTAGTGTGTGTGTGTGTGTGTGTGTGTGTGTGTGTGTGTGTGTGTGTGTGTGTGTGTGTGTGTGTGTTGATGTGTGTGTGTGTGTGTGTGTGTGTGTGTTTCTTACCTCTGCTCCTGTGGCAACTTCTTCTACAGCTCCAGACATCACACCCAAGGTGTAAAATGAGAAAACACACAGCTCTCTGGTACATACAGCAGGCTGCAGACACACACATACACAAACACACACACACACATACACATGTGAACATCATGTTAGTACATGACATTAAAAACAACTTGCTGCCCATCACACACACACACACACACACGTGAACATCATGATAGTCTGATACTAAAAACAACTTGCTGCCCATCACACACACACACACACACACACACGCACACACACACACACACACAAACACTATCTATATTAGTGTTAGATGCGTCACCTTGAGCATGGAGCCATTTTGAAAGACGTGCTGCTCGTCACATACCACACAGTACTCATTCAGAGTAGGAATCCTCTGCTCTGAGTACTTCATGATCTACAGGAGAGAGACAGAGACAGAGAGAGAGAGAGAGAGAGAAGGAAGAGAGAGAGAAAGAGGGGTAGAGAGTGAGAGAAAGAGAGAGAGAGATGGACAGAGATGAGGGGAAAAAGAAAAACGAGATGAGCTGGTATGGGTCTATGTCATTACGTGTGCACTCACAGACACACAGCTGTGTGTGTGTGGTAGTGTGTTTGGTGTGGTGTGACGCAGCTCCTTACCTGCACGAGGAAGCCGTACTCGAGCGTGGGGACGCTCTTGCAGTGGATGAGGGCTTGGGACGAGAAGAAGAGCTCGATCAGCTGCTTGGTGCTGATCTGCACAGCGGGCCGTGCCCCTGGCACCAACACACTCTGAGGACAGGGACACACACACACATTAAAATACAATACATACACAGATATATACACAGCACCACTCACTACATACGGCCACAACCCAGAGGTGAAAGGTCATGGTGTGGTGTCAGTGACTGACTACAAAGCACAAAGCATGATAACAAAGCAAGTGCATGTAAATATGAGGAACTGGTCACCCACATGTCTATTAAAGGAGTATTTCCACGAGAAACCTTTTGAAATAAGACAGGTCACCCCGAGTTGCATATGCATGCTGCACGTGAAAATGTTCTTCTAACCCGATTGTCTCCTTTAGTCAGTGAAAGAAAATAGGCGGAAAAACGAGTGAATAAGAAAAAGGCCAACAAAATGACATAGGTTTGTAAATTAGAAAAAGCTATGCCACAGTTGTGATTACTGGAGAAGTTTTTTTGCAGCACACATTCACTTAGCAAAGTATAGGTAAGTATGTGTGTTTGTGTAGAAGGTTTAGATCTTCTATTTGGTTCGCTATGACCGAATGGTCTTCGAATGATTGTAGCCTGTGACTAGCATAGCCGAGAACCTGTCATTCTCCCTGCTCCATCTCCTCCACCAAACTACACTGTAGTAGCCTGAAACAGAAGCAAGCAGCAAAATTAATGAAAACACGATGGAAGTACACCTTTAAGACTGGACACTTTAGCTACTTTACCTTTGGCATTAGTTGTGTAGGTGACGAGTGAGGACTCACCTGTGCGTTAGGTGTGTAGGTGAAGAGTGGGGACTCAACTATGCGTTAGGTGTGTAGGTGACAAGTGGGGACTCACCTATGCGTTAGGAGTGTAGGTGACAAGTGGGGACTCACCTGTGTGTTAGGTGTGTAGGTGAAGAGTTCTCCTTTGGGGCCCTTCATGCTGCAGGGGCTTGAGCGGCTGATGAGGCGCGTGACGCGGAGCTCCGGGGGCCTTGGTGGGCCCTTGACCACAGGTCCCTGGATCAGAGGCACACATGGGGACCTGCCACAGGAGGGCAACAGAGAGGCAGAATAACACTGTTGAGCATACAGACCTGTACACAGCTTGTCCTCTATGAGACTACTCTAAACAATAACACACACACACACACACACTCACACACACTCCTCTATGGGGCTACTCTCAACAATAACACGCACACACAGTCACACACACTCCTCTATGGGGCTACTCTCAACAATAACACACACACACACACTCACACACACTCCTCTATGGGACTACTCTCAACAATAACACACACACACACACACTCACACACACTCCTCTATGGGGCTACTCTCAACAATAACACACACGCACACACACTCACACACACTCACACACACTCACACACACTCACACACACTCCTCCACACTCCTTAACAATAATACACACACACACTCCTCCATGGGGCTACTCTCAACAATAACACACACATACCTCTATGGTCTTATTTTTACACACACACACACACACACACACACACACACACACACACACACACACACACACACACACACACACACACACACACACAAGAAGAGAAGTGTACTGCAGTGACGCACAGTACAGGATAGTGTGCATACTATTATCTAACTTCATCTGATTCTGTTCTGCTTACATATTCAGTTCATGTAATTCAATTGAATTGGATACTGAACTCAAAATGCTTTTATTGCATTTAATCCATGAAGAGTACTTGGCTATGGGTGAGAAGATGCTGAGTTCAGTGTGGAACTCCTTTATGGTGTGTGTGTGTGTGTGTGTGTGTCTCTATGCGGGCGTGTGTTCGGGCATGTGTGTGTGTATGTGGTGTGTGTGCACTTCAGTACTTGGGCACAGGTAAGAAGATCCTGAGTCCTGCTTGTCCCGGAACTTCTTGATGGTGTGTGTGTGCGTGTGTGTGTGTGTGTCTGTGCGGGCGTGTGGTCGGGCATGTGTGTATGTGTGTGTGTCCGGTGTGTGTGTGCATTCGGTACTTGGGCATGGGTGAGAAGATGCTGAGTCCAGTGTGGAACTTCTTGAGTGTGTGTGTGTGTGTGTGTGTGTGTGTGTGTGTGTGTGTGTGTGTGTGTGTGTGTGTCTGTGCGGGCGTGTGTTCGGGCATGTGTGTATGTGTGTGTGTGTGCTTCAGTACTTGGGCAGGGGTGAGAAGATGCTGAGTCCAGCGCGGAACTTCTTGATGGTGTGTGTGTGCATGTATGTGTGTGTGTGTCTGTGTGTGTGGGTGTGTGTGTGTGTGTGTGTTCGGGCATGTGTGTGTGTGTGTGTGTGTGTGTGTGTGTCCAGTGTGTGCGTGCTTCAGTACTTGGGCAGGGGTGAGAAGATGCTGAGTCCAGCGCGGAACTTCTTGATGGTGCCTCCGGCCTTGAACCAGCTGTGCCGCTTCTTCTGCTGTGCCCGGATCAGCTCGTTACTCAGGTGCCGCCACTGCGCAGACACGAACGAGCACAGGATCCTGCCAAAAACACACACACACACACACGTCACAGATTTAACACACACACACATCACAGATCTAACACACACACACTTACACACACACACACTTACACACACAAGTGCTGCCACTGCGCAAGACATGAACGAGCACAGGATCCTGCCAAAACACACACACGTCACAGATCTAACACACATACACACACACACACACACACACACTCAGGTGCTGCCACTGCGCAGACACGAACAAGCACAGGATCCTGCCAAAACACACACACACACATACACATTACAGATCTAACACACACACACACACACACACACACACACACACACACATACACACACAGGTGCTGCCACTGTGCGGATATGAATGAGCACAGGATCCTGCCAAAACACACACACACACCCACTTCACAGATCTAACACACACACACACACACACACACACACACACACACACCACACACACACACACACACACACACACACACAGGTGCTGCCACTGCGCCAGCACAAATGAGCACAAGATCCTGCCAAAACGCACACACACCCACGTCACAGATCTAACACACACACACACACACACACACACACACACTCAGGTGTCGCCACTGCACAGACACAAACGAGCACAGGATTCTGACAAAACACACACGTCACAGATCTAACACACACACACACACACACACACACACACACACACATACACAAACACACACACACACACTCACACACAGTCAGACACAAATGAACACCAGGGTGTTTGTGTGTGTGGTTGTAGGGGTGGGACTGACTTCTTCAGCTGTACTCCGAGTCCAAAGCCATCTTTACTGGAGGGCTGAAACACCTCCACCGTAGGTTCTGTAGGGAGAGATGGAGGGAGAGAGAGAGGGATGGAGAGAGAGGGAGAAAGAGACAGAGAGAGGGAGAGGGAGGGCAGGAGCAGGTAGAGAGAAAGGGAAAGAGAGAGAGGGGGAGAGAGAGAGGAGATAGGGAGGGAGAGGGGTAGTGAGAGAGGGAGAGGGGGAGGGAGGGAGAGAGGGATAGAGGAAGAAAGGGAGAGGGATGGAAAGAGGCAGAGAGGGAGAGTGGGAGGGATGGAGGGAGAGAGGAAGGGAGGGCAGGAGCAGGTAGGGAGAGAGGGAAAGAGAGAGGGGGAGGGAGAGAGGAGAGGGGGGGGGGCAGCAGAGAGGGAAGAAGGGAGAGAGGGAGGGAAAGAAAGAGAGGGAGAGGGGGGACAGAAGCACGTAGGGGGACAGAGAGGGCAGGAGCAAGTCAGCAAGGCAGGAGATGGAACAACAACAGTGCTCTTCTAGGATATAATGCCTTTTATTGTTACTATACACAGTGAGATCTATTCTGTTCTGGCCCAAGGACATTGCTCTATATCTCCAGACTGGAACGGAGGGTGTAATATTATAGAATTCTATAGTGTGTGTTCTATACCTGGCCCATCCAGGTACTGGGAGAGGGAGAACCGAAGGCGTAAAATGATTGGTTCTGTTCGGACGACCTTCCAGGCATTGGCAACCTCCTCCTGGCATCAAAGATACACACAGATACACACACACACACATACACACAGATGCACCACATACACACACACACACACACACACACACAAACACACACACACACACACAAACACATGCACACACAACCACCATGTGTGCACTGATGCATTTTTGCGTATTGTAGTAATAAAAGTAGGATGTCTTAGGTTGTTTCAAGCACAGAAACATTGTAGCATAACTCACATCCAGGAAGCCAATATTGATCTGCAAGTCAACGTCCACATCATCGATTGGGCCATATTCCCTGTCAATCACACAACAGACTGAGGCCAAAATCATCAGAGCAGCCATGAGTGCCCCCCAGAGGCCATTCTAAGCATAACAGCCTCCTCACGGCGCAGCCTCCGGCTGTCCTCTGACATTCTTACACACTTTAAAACAAAGGTGTGTGTGTGCTATGCTGTGGTATGTGTGTGTGTGTGTGTGTGTGTGTGTGTGTGTGTGTGTGTGTGTGTGTGTGTGTGTGTGTGTGTGTGTGTGTGTGTGTGTGTTTGTGTGTGTGTGGAGCTGTGTTTTTACCTCACAGACACTGCTCTGTCCGTGTAGATGTCCCTCACAGCCCCGATGTCTGCATCCAACTGAGGGTGACGGTACAGGTCCGAAGCAAAATGCCCCTGCACACACACACACAAACACACACACACAGGCCAGTTACACACACACATGCACACACACATGCACACACACACACACGCAAACATACACCACATGGGCCAGTTACTCACAAGATGAAGATAGAGGTTATTGTGGTGTTCTGAGGTGGGTGTATGAGTGTGTGTTGAGTGATTTGTGTGTGTGAATGTGTGTGCGTGCATGCTTGTGTGTGTGACTTAGTACTGTAAGTGGGCCTTTGGTGTTGTGTGTTGAAGCATGTCTCTGATAGTGTTTTTAGTGTTGTGGTTAGGGTTGTGTGTGTCTGTGTATGTGTGTGTGTGTGTGTGTGTGTGTGTGTGTGTGTGTGTGTGTGTGTGTGTGTGTGTGTGTGTGTGTGTGTGTGTGTGTGTGTTGCATTCTGTGATGGAGTGACCATCACTAGAGTTGTGGGTGTGCTCTGACTGCCATCCCAATGAGCCTGGCTCTTTGGCGTTGAGGTCAGAGCCTCAGAGGCCCCCCGGTACCCCGGAGACCCGGGTTCGAAGCCGGGTGGGGTGACTTCTCCTCCCCTTCGCTACAAATGGTGTCAGAAGTGGGATGGCTTGCCGTGAGGTCATTGACAGTCCACCCACTGTGTTAGCCATACGAGGGACCCCCAGGGTTAGGTTGACCCCGGTGTGAAGGACCCAGTGATAGGTGAAGCACCAGTATGTGTGGGGCACTCTGGATGGGAGAAGTATGGTGGGAGATGCGTGAGGGACACCTGAGTGTGTGAAGCGCATGGGTGCGCCTCCCGAAGGGGAAGGATGCGTGAGGGACACCTGAGTGTGTGAAGCGCATGGCTGCGCCTCCCGAAGTGGAAGGCAGTGTGACTGAGTGACCATCACTATAGTTGTGGGTGTGCTCTGACTGCCATCCCAATGCGCCTGGCTCTTTGGCGTTGAGGTCAGAGCCCCAGTTTGGTACCCTGGAGACCCGGGATCGAAGCCAGGTGGGGTGACTTCTCCTCCCCTTCGCTACACATTCTGTGTATGAAATCTTCACAGTCACTTGTATTTTGGGTGGTTTGTGTTGTGTGTGTGTGTGTGTGTGTGTGTGTGTGTGTGTGTGTGTGTGTGTGTGTGTGTGTGTGTGTGTGTGTGTGTGTGTGTGTGTGTGTGTGTGTGTGTGTGTGTGTGTGTGTGTCTCACCTGTATTCCATACATGAACTCCTCACAGTCGCTGTCCCCATCAGAGTCCTCTTCAGCCCAGCACTCTCCACCACTGCTCTGGAGAGGGAGAGCAATCAGCGCCTTCATCATGTAACTCAAGCCCAGCTTAGCCACAACACATCCACAACTCACAGATAACCATAAGGTAGTCATAACTCAGGATTAATGGTTAATTGATGACTGTATTGATTACTGATGGATGACTGACAGATGGTTGATTAATGACTGATAGTTTCCTAGATGTGTATGATTTATGATCACACAGAGATCACACAGTTCATCTCATTGTATATCATGCCTGTGTATCCCACATTAGACACACACACACAAACTATCAATCTATCTATACATGTCTGTCCTTCTGCCAGACTCACATTCCTTTGTTTGTTTGTTGGTGCATTTCTTTCTTTCTTTTTTAATTCCCTCCTTCCTTCCTCCTGTTTGTGTGTGTGTCTGTGTCTGGACCTATTTGCTCTGTTTAGGGATTCCATCTGTCAGTGGAGGTAAGCTGGTTGCTAAGGTGACTGTGTCAGTGGGGCAGACATGCCCAGATCATCTGCTGCAATCTGCCCTGCATACTCACACGGCCGTTACTAGCATAGGTAGTCTTTAACCACACACAGCCCATTTCCAGCATAGGTAGTCTTTAGCTGCATATGAAATTGTTTCCATATTTAAACAACATAAGCAGAATTAATTAATTAGAGATTAATTAATTAAAAGAGTATTTTTACTAACTCAACATTAGCATGTGAAGTAAATACAATACTAACACATTACCATGTCAGATTGTTGCCATGCTAAAATAATATAAGCATAAAGTTGTATGAGATAACTTTGAGATGAGGCTAACTTCCATGAGAAAACACTACCCTTCATACTAAAACAATATGTGACTAGATCTGGCAAACGAAAAGTCACAGTGACCCAGAATTCTAAATTGAGATTTTGGTACCAGTGAAAAGACAAGACGATACACTTTAAAATGATTTCTTGGTCAGAGACACACCTTAAACAGTTGTCAAGATACAGTTGTTTCAAATATGACAGCCCACCATCTTTTTACCTCAACAAAACCTCAGAAAATCACATTTATTTTGGATAGCCAATTTTTTCCAAATAGCCAAAATCTTGACACTGAAAAGCAGGGAGATGAACACCTTTTGTTTCATAAAAGAACAAAAAAATTAATTTGATATTTTTAAGGTTTTCTACAAAAATTGGCCTCTACCTTAAAGTAGAATTTGCATCTTCAGACTCATTTTGCCAGATCGGGTCACATATAAGGATGTGAGATCATTTCTATTGTAAACCAACATGAGCATGTCAGATTAAATCCATTCTTAAACATGTGAGATCACTTTCATGCTAATTAGCATGAAATTGTCATCATGAGAGCCACTGCGCATTAGCCTGGTGCACCAGACTCTTTCACTTCATTTCATTTCTATGAAGAGTCTGGAGACTGTCAATAGGCAGATACTTTCTGTCATCTTTGAAACTATTAGGCCTGCCTTCAACCAATCACAACCGTACATACTCAAACGTAACGTTTAAGTTCAACATAATTGCTTTTCATCCCTCCCACCGAGCACCACCCTTTGTTAGTTGATTGGAAGCCTAAATATTTGGTCGCAAGAAATAGATGCCTCAGGAGAACTCCCTGAGGGAGTACGGTAGGCAAATACAATAATGACGAGAGGTCCTACAGTGCTGCTAGCCTGGCTAAAAGACCATCAGGCCCAGCACTATAGGGGATGGCACAGTCAACACGCTGGCAAGTAGAAAAACACAACAATACAAATCTGTGGATAATCTGTAAACATGCACAGTGACCAGCTTCCACGTCAGAGAGACAGGTATTACACATGCAATACTAATTAATTATTAATTAGCACCCGTGTCAGAGAGGCAGGGACTACACATATATTACTAATTAATTATTCATTACCATCCATGTCAGTGAAACACATCATAGATATAAAATAAAAGCAAGTGCCCATATCAGAGAAGAAGCCACCCATACAGACACTATTTGCAGACAAGACACATACAGTACAGTCCACATTATTTGAAGGTGGCTAAATGTGTGTGTGTGCCTAAGGGTATATATGGGTGTGTATGTGTGCCTTTGTGTGTGTGTGTTCGTGTGTGTGTGTGTGTGTGTTTATGTGCATGTGTGTGTGTGCGCGGGCATGTGTGTGTGTGTGTTTGACTGCATGTGTGTGTGTGTGTGTGCGGGCATGTGTGTGTGTGTGTCTCACCATGCTGTTCACAGACACTGGGGCTCCTCCTCCCAGTCTCCGCCCCCTCTGCCAGCCATGGCAGCGATGAGGTTGTGAGCGTGCTCAGTAGGCCCTGGTGAAGAGAGGTTGATGAGCGTGCTCAGTAGGCCCCGGTGAAGAAAGGTTGGTGAGTGCGCTCAATAAGCCCCGGTGAAGAAAGGTTGGTAAGTGTGCTCAGTAGGGCCCGGTGAAGAAAGGTTGGTGAGCGCACTCAGTAGGCCCTGGTAAAGAGAGGTTGGTGAGCGCGCTCAGTAGGCCCTGGTAAAGAGAGGTTGGTGAGCGCGCTCAGTAGGCCCCAGTGAAGAAAGGTTGGTGAGCACCTTGTTAGGCCCCGGTAAAGAGAGGTTGGTGAGCGTGCTCAGTATGCCCTAGTAAAGAGAGGTGGGTGAGTGCGCTCGGTAGGCTCCGGTGAAGAGAGGTTGGTGAGCACCTCGTTAGGCCCCGGTAAAGAGAGGTTGGTGAGCGTGCTCAGTAGGTCCAGACAATGAGAGGTTGGTGAGCATGTTCAGTGGGGCAAGCAGATGTGCCAGCGTGTTGTGGGCTCAGTGGTGATGGCGGGCGCAGACACAAGGACAGAGCAGGGGACAGGAGGGACTGGAGGACAGAGGAGGGGACAGAGGAGGGGACAGAGGAAGGGACAGAGGAAGGGACAGAGGAGGGGACAGAGGAGGGGCGTAGGGGACAGAGGAAGGGACAGAGGAAGGGACAGAGGAAGGGACAGAGGAAGGGACAGAGGAAGGGACAGAGCAGGGGACAGAGGAGGGGACAGAGGAGGGGCGTAGGGGACAGAGGAAGGGACAGAGGAAGGGACAGAGGGAGGGGACAGAGGAGGGGCGTAGGGGACAGTGGGGATGGAGAAGGTGGAGGAGGGTGGAGGAGGTACCAGAGGTGATGGTGGGCACAGGGGGAGCTGAACTGGAGTGCAACACACAGCGGCCGCTGTCTCACATGCCCCTTATTCCCATGGCAACCTGTGGCAGAGCAGTGACGCTGCTGAACATTTCACTGCCAGCTTAACCCTGACACGCCAGCAGCTGCATTTGTGTATGTGTGTGTGTGTGTGTGTGTGTGTGACTCCTCTGTGTGAGTGAGAGTTTGTGTGTGTGTACCAATCAATGTCCTATAAATGTGTGTGTGTGTGTGTGTGTGTGTGTGTGTCTGTGTGTGTGTGTGTGTCGGTCTGTGTGTCTGTGTGTCTCTGTCTTTGTGGTGTGTGGTCATCTCATTGCATGTTATTCAACTAAATGTATAAATGTATATGTGACTGTGAGTGTGTGTATGTCTGGGTGTGTATTGCCTCTATAGTGTTTGTGTCGACACACTCAGACCCTAGCACTGTGTGTGTGTGCTTGTGTTTGTGTTTGTGTGTGTGTGTGTGTGTGTGTGTGTGTGTGTGTGTGTGTGTGTGTGCTTGTGTTTGTGTGTGTGTGTGTGTGTGTGTGTGTGTGTGTGTGTGTGTGTGTGTGTCTGAGAGCGACTGCGTCTCTTGTCTGAGTGGCAGAGCTAGCGAAGCATCTCCCCTCAGGAGACGCGTCTTAGGTCATCATGTCTTACACCTGTTGTCTTTGTTGTCATGCGCCACCATTTACACACACACACACACACACATTCACACACACACACACACACACACACAAATATAAAGACACACACAGACACACAAACACATGCTGAGTGCAGTGCTGGCAATGTTTACATAAATGTGTGTGACTGACTTACCGTCTGCAGAGAACGAGTGCAGGCAGCGTCCTCTCCTCTCCTCTCCTCTCCTCTCCTCTCCCCTCCTCTCTTCTCTTTTCCTTTCCTCTCCTCTGCTCTGTTTTCCCCTCTCCTCCTTTCCTCTCTTCTTTTTCCTCTTAGCGTCTCGTCTCGTCTCCTGTCCTCTTCTGCTCCGTCTGTTGCTCTATGACATCAGCATTCCCTCCTTGACGGAGAGAAGAGCAGAGCAGAGCAGGGATGGCAAAAACACCCAGAGCCAGATCAGAGCTTCACAGACGGACACACACTCGCACACGGAGACACACACTTGTACACACACACACACACACACACACACACTTGTATGGAGGGACACACAGGCTAGCATCAGCAGCCGTCTACCCCTCTGTTGCTCTCCCTCTCTTTGTCTCTCTCTCTCTCTCTCGCTCTCTCTCTCTCTCCTCCCTCTCTCTTTCTTTTCCCCCTCCCTCTGCTCCCTGTCTCCCCCCTCCCTTCTCTAGTCTCTCTCTTTCCCTCCCTCCCTCTCTCTTTCCCCTTCCTCCCTCTGTGTCTCTTTCTTCTCCCTCCCTCTCTCTCTCCCTCCCTCTCTGTCTTGCTCTCTTCCCCTCTTTTGATTCCTCCTCCCTCTCTTTGCATCTCTCTCTCTCCCCCTCCCTCTCTCTCTCTCTCTCTCTTTCTCCCTCCTCCCTCCTCCCTCTCTCCCCCTCTCCCCCTCCCTGCCTTTCAGCCACTGCGCAACTCTCTGGCTTTGCGTCTCGCTGTGTGTGAGTGTGTGTGTGCGTGTGTGTGTGCGCGCGCGTGTGTGTGTGTGTGTTCATCAGCTCTGCCCGTTCTCCTCTGTCTCCTTCCCCTGCCTGACAACATAAGACAGATCGGGCATGCTCAGTGCACACACACACACACACATGCACACACACAGCTGACAGGGGGCATGCAGTGTGTGTGTGTGTGTGTGTGTGTGTGTGTGTGTGTGTGTGTCTGTGTCTGTGTGCGTGTGTATGTGTATGCGTGTGAGAGAGAGAGTATGTGTGTGTGTGTGTGTGTGTGTGTGTGTTCTTCTCTCGCTGCTGTCTGCATGTCTGCTGTACCTGTACATAATGTACTCAAAAGAGCCATCAATCACACACACACGCGCAGACACACACACACACACACACACACACACACACACACACACACACACACACACACACACACACACACACACACACACACACACACACACAATGCAGCTATCACAGTCTCTCAGCTGGTCTCCACTAAAGCCAGCACTACCCACCACTGGTTCAGCAGCAGCTGCTGTGGCGATGGTGCTTTAAGTTCCTAATCAGTCAGCACTGAAGCTTCCTTCCTTGTTGGTGATGGTTCTCTAAGGTGACAGTTCTCTGAGTGCTGTGGTGTTGGTTCTCTAAGAACTGAGGTGACAGTTCTCTAACACACACACATGTGCACACACTTGCTCATACACAGACACAGACACAGACACACACACACACAGACACACACACACACACACACACACACACACACACACACACACACACACACACACACACACACACACACACACACGCATACACTCTGTGGTATTGGTGCTGCAAGTGAGGCTAAGGGCAAGTTTAAACAATGAGGTTCATTCACAGAGTGATTATGGTAAAATAGGCCTACACACACACACAAACACACACAAGCACGCACTAATTACTGTAGGCACACATCCTGTGTCTGACACACTTCTGACACACACACATTTACACACACATCTTGCTTGTGGCACACACACGCAAACACACAGACACACATGCAAAAATGCACGTGTGAGTACACACACACACACACACACACACACACACACACACACACACACACACATTTTTACACCAACTCAGTGACCCTAATCAGGCCTTATCCTTTTACCCCTCAGATGCTAGTCTGGAGTCTGAGTAGATTACCACATAGCAGGAGCCAGGTTAGTCTTTATCCTCTCAATACCTAAGCCTGTTATGTATGTGTGTGTGTGTTATGTGTGTGTGTGTGTGTGTGTGTGTGTGTGTGTGTGTGTGTGTGTGTGTGTGTGTGTGTGTGTGTGTGTGTGTATGTGTGTCAGCGTCTGTGTTTGTGAATGAGTGTCATGGATGTGAGTGTGTGTCTCTCCATATCCATCTGTAAGTAATTGGGGTTGTTAGAAACAAACACGGGAAATAGAAGGAAAAACAAGGCCCTGAAACCTAACCTTGTCTTGAAATAGAAATACAACTACATAGCCTCCTCGGAAAACAAAATGCTAATCTATTGTAACCTGTACTACGGTGCCCAAAAAAACACTGTCCCGTCATCGCACAAACACAGCAAGATGTACATAAAACTGCAAAAAAGAACAAAAAAACATGAAGTAGTGGAGTAGCTGCCCCTTATCACAAAAATACAGAACGCCTGTACGCAAAAGACAAACAGCAGCGTGTCACCCAAGGTACAGCGAGGGAATGACCTGCCGCCATGATAAACCAGGCTGGATTTTATGAGCAGGGTCAGGGACACCAGGGACACCTGCTCACAATTACATGTAACGCAAGGCAGAAGACACAGTGTTAGATACAATCCAGGGTAACACAAACAAGGCAACGTAACAAGGACATACAAAACCAAGCATGTGCGCGTGTGTGTGCGCGCGCGCGTTGTGTGCGTGTGTTTGTGTTATATATTTGACCTCATATGATGTATATGTATGAGATTGATTGCAAAAGACAAGATTCACATTTACAGAATGATGTCTTTATTGGCAGACATTGACATTGCAGTGCGTAAAGAAAAAAAAGACAGCACTGCACAGAACAAAGGTAAAATACAGTAAGTTAACATAGGTCAAAAATATAAACATAAGTCATACAGTAAGTAAACAAAAAATATGAACATCTCCCCAAATTCTAAATCTTAATCCTGATCTTCAGCTTCTTCACGTTCCTGTCTGTCGGGCCACACATTTTCATCCACATCACACTGTTGTCCAATTTCTTGTCCTTCCATTGTCAGACATTGTAACTTTGTATTGTGCTCTGGTTATACACTTTCCAGTAGATTGTTCATGAGATGCTCCCTTGAGCTCATTCAGAAAACTGTTGATCATTGGTTGATCTACTCTCTTCATTACAGAAAGTCTAGATTCAAGCAATTTACCAATTTAGATCATATTTACAAATGTCTTATGGAAATGTATAGAAATGTGCTTGACATGTTATGACAGCTTGGTAAATCATTTTGTATGTGAGGACTTATATGATGAACTATAGCCTAAATGTTTTGGGGAGTGAGACTATTTAATAGATTCCCATAACAAAGCATTTTGACTGGCATGACAAAAGCAATTGATAATGTAAGAAAAAACTGATTTGCATGGATGGACAAACGCATTTGCAATTTGTTTATAATGCAATGAGAAACTGCCTTTTTCATCTGCACAAATTGCATGATGATGTGACAATTGAACAAGAACTTTTGAGAATTTCAATTCTGATGTGAGAAATGTACCAAACCAATTGAGAAAAACTGTAACACAAGGGAGAGTACACAGTGTGAGACACAGTCAAGGTAACACAAGCAAGGCAACTTACGTAACCAGGACATACAAACACATGCATGTGCTTGTGTGTGTGTGTGTGTGTGTGTGTGTGTGTGTGTGTGTGTGTGTGTGTGTGTGTGTGTGCTTGCCTGTGTGTGTGTTTGTGTAACCTAAAGTGTAAGTGTATATGTCTACTTAAGCAGGTGTGAAAGTGTGTGCATATTTCTAGTTGTACAAACTTGCTGCATCACAGTATTTCTAATCCCCTCAGAATAGAATCCCCTGTCTAAACACTTCTTAATGGCTTGTGTGGTTGTGTGTGTGTGTGTGTGTGTGTGTGTGTGTGTGTGTGTGTGTGTGTGTGTGTGTGTGTGTGTGTGTGTGTGTGTGTGTGTGTGTGCGTGTGTGTGTATGTGTGTGTGTGTGTGTGTGTGTGTGTGTGTGTGTC
>CM050208.1:25157500-25182500 GCA_027475355.1 Coilia nasus
AAAGCTTTTCTACAGTGAACTAAGGGGTGTTAGGTGATCATGAGGATATATTAGCTAAATGTTATCAAAAAGATATATGTTTACAAAACACTTAAAATTGATTATTGAGCCTTTACATATTTTCCTTGCACCATAACACTGTAATTTAAACACTGTTTATGATGAAGGTAAAATTTGAATTCAAGAATACAATACTGTGTATAATACTCTAGTGTCAGAACATGACTTTGTGCCAGCACACATACTGTAGTATACTCACACATCACGTGACCCCCGACCACCATATCACGACCCTCGACATGCTGATCTCCTAACAGCATGGCACCATGCTGTCCTAACACCTTGGGACCAAGGCTGCAATGTGTAAAACTGCAGAAACACCCACGCTATTGCTGTACAGTTGCTGATGCAGGCCTAAAACCAGAGATGCACAAACCAGCTTGAGAAAGTAAAAGCCCTGCCATATACTCCTTCTGCCTGTGCTCTCGACACGTGATTTTACTTATTAGCTCGTCTACCTGGCTAAAGAGATCATCTACTACAATAAAAAAGCTGGAACAAATATATAGCAGGACGTTTACTTTTTAATCCCTGGATGTCCACCTCTACCTAAAATGCATGCAGAATTTCCAGTGATCTTTCTGATTCCTGCTTTGGACCCCCTGTGACATTCTCTAAGTCCTGCTCAAGCTGTAAAATTCTCTGGAATGAAAACTGTGAAGTGCCTGTGCATGACCTTCCTAAACTGACCAGTCAGAATACAGCTGTGAGGTTGATGTCTTCAGCTGCACTTGGCTCTTTAGGGCTGGACATAACAGTGTTTTTAAAGGCACTATATCACCTGGTGCTTCCCTACAGGCACTTTTGTATTATTACATTACAGTACATTGCACTTAGCTGATTCGCTTATCCAGAGAGGCTTACCGTGAATAAGATACTAAAAATAAATAAATAAATAGACAAGACAACACGACAACATTTCTTGCAGTCCAGTGGCACCGGAACGAAAAAGTCTATTGAGGTGCTGTTAGGGATGAAGAAAACCTCCCTGTCTGTTTGATTTGTGTATTTTTAGGGAGAAACCTCAGGCACAACCACAGCCCCCAATGGTGCCCATCTGCTGGGGCTGGTAAAGGTGAAGTCTCTGACTGTCTGAAGGGACTTATATACAAGGACCGTCCCTGGAGCAATGTGGGGTTAGATGCCTGGCTGAAGGGCACTTCAGTGCTAGTTATTTACTCCCCCACCCACAGCCTTACTAATGGTACAGGATTCTAGCCATTGGGCCACAGCTGCTATTACCTGGTGCTTCAGTACAGGCACTACATCACCTGGTGCTTCATTTCCCTATGGGGCTTTGAGAGAAAGTTGTGAGAACAAAGAGTCTGTGACGAAGGATGTGGTTAAGCACTTGTGATGGATATAGTTATTCATTAGGCAGAAGCCTTAACACCGCATGGAGTGGAAAAATAAGGATTTCTATGAAACTGTGTGTGTGTGTACATGTACTGTACATGTGTGAGGGTGTGTGTGTGTGTGGGGGGGGGGGGGGGGGGGGGGGGGTGCTTGCATATGTGTTACTGCAACACTAGCATTTAACCAATTACAACATCGTCCATTGTTGTCTTTAGCTGTGGTGCAAGTACACCAGAAGGCATCCATGATGTTTCAGGTCATGGGTGAGTGTGAATGCAAGAATCGGACGTGGGGCACTTTATTAAAGTCTGTGGAACCAGATGGTCAAAAAAAACAGATATATGCATCCAATTGGAATCGGGCATCAAGACCTGCAGTGTAAATCGGACATAAAGTGGATCCTGAGTGACGTAAACTGTGCCACAGTGGCATTACATCATCACATAATTTATTTACATACACTCCCCAGCCCACAGCATACCAGGGCCTGCAAAGAGCCTGCTTGTCAGTCTGCACTAAAACCTTTTGCACCACATAAAACTGCCGGTGCCCAGGGGAAGAGGAAGGGCTGTGTTGCACCGTATGTCACACAGCAACAGCCCTGCTGATAGATAAAATTACCACAGACAGCCGCTACCACAGAAAGAGGATGGAAGGGGGGGGGGGGCAGCTTTCAGTGAAGCATGTGTCCCATATCATATTTATTCCGATAGAACATGCATCGGAGGGGGGGGCACAGAACACCTCTCCTCTCCCAACCCCCCACTCCCCACACCTTCAGTCAAACTCAGCAGAAACCTTCATGCCCAGAATGACATATTCCTGAAGATTCAGTCATGTCTTGCTTTAATGCGATGGCAGGACTCACGGAACATGGGTCAGGAATATCCATGATACACACATCCCAATTAGATCAGACTCTGGGGCATTATATGACGCATATAAGATACCAGACAGCATCCAGAGTAGAGCCATATGCTGCTGATTCATGCAGAAATATAAATTACGCTGTCAAATGTTTTAATGCAGAAATAAAATAGTTTCACTGCATAGGTAACAGTAAACAACTTGTACCATGTCCAGCTGAGAGGACACTGGGCAAAATCCTGATAGCTAATATATACATTAGGTGCTTTCTCACTCCTTTCAACATCTAACATGTTAGCCAGGGATCCCTGGGTCCTCGCTGTGGCCGAGTGGCTGAATGGTAAATAAACACATCTAACAGGCATCCCATGTCGAACGGAGAAAATGCATTTCAGATGACATTTGCACTTAACAGTGGCCCAGTGCCAAACAATGTATCCATCAGACAGGAGCGTATTGATGTCTCCTGAGGAGGATATTGCCAAGACATTAAAGCTCGGGTCACTATAAATGGACTTTTCCCTGGTGCATAAATTTAGATCTATGTTCGAATTGCATGGGCAGCACTATGCGTCTGGCACCAATACAGACGACTGTTAATGACACATGAAATTGTGGCACGACTCCGAACAGATCACACTTTCACCAGTAGAAAAAGCATCAGATGTGTATGTTTAAATATAAATGTCAATTGTCCGTCGAAATGTTTTCCAGAACAATTTTAAAGATTTACTTATTCCGAGATAAAATCCCATGCCAAAATCTGAACTCCAATTTGAAGCTTGCGGATTTTGTAACCTACACAGACAGTACTTAAAGAAGTTATCTGATTGGCCGCGACCTTTGCCGTGTCACACCCATCAATTCACGGAGGTAGCCTAATTGGGGATGTGTTAGAAACTAATCCCAGATCCAAATTATTAAAAATGGGATTTAAACGGATGTTTAAAATAATCCTACTGAATAAAATGACACGCGTCTTCGGAAAAACATCTGAAATGCGTGGCAATAATGTGCAACGTTTTAAAACATCATCTGTTTTCTTCACGGAAGGATACAATGCGCTCTCTCACGGAAAGTAGTGCCGGTTAGTTTAGGCATTAACTTGGGTCGGTGATCGGATGCTTCCCTCAGGTCCCTGCAAGCGTTCATCAGGTGAAGGTAAGAAACAAACCAGACACTAGGATGACATTTAGGCTACGTCTCATCCCTCCACTTTCAGGGGATTTTAAGACATTGACGAACAATCAGTTGTTATAAAAGCAGGGAACATTACATAACTTATGCTACAAAATAGCTTTATTAATGTCAGAAATTGCGAAATAAAAAGAGCGATTTTAACAGATGCGTATTATATTTTAGAAATAAAAGTTAGCAGTTAAATGGTTTCTTTTATTGTTCATTTCAATGCTGGAACCATTGGCTCAGTTGTCAGATTAATGTCTCCATGTGGACGGGAGATGGAAAGATGTGCAGAAGACCAATGTTACATGAAGTATTGGAGTAAAATGTTTGTTTTGAGCGTGGTCAGGACAGCACCAGGACTGTGTGGTGTAGCCTGTTTATGGGTAGCCTGTTTATAGTTTATTTTGAAAATTATCTACAGTAGGCTACCATGTGAAAGTTATGGCCACCTGTGGCTGTTTTGTTTAAATTCATTGCATTTAGGAATTAGAGCTTTAATAATGGCATCTGATGATAGGAAAACATTAACAGCTGTTTCAAAGATATAGGCATTTTATCAAATTTTGCTGCTAGTTAATTTTTTCCTGTACAATTCATATGGCATTTGTGATGCAGGTTGATTCTTAGAACTTGCCATAGTGTTTAAGTTGATTGTGACTTTCTGTATCCTTAGTTCAAGACAAATGTTTTGTGAAACAATTAATCTGCCCCAAAACTGCATATGTGTTCTGTATATTGACTGTATGTCAAATCATTTGTAATTGTGTGTGTGCATGTGCATGCATGCATTAGTGTGTGTGTGTGTGTGTGTGTGTGTGTGTGTGTGTGTGTGTGTGTGTGTGTGTGTGTGTGTGTGTGTGCTGCACAGGCGGTAATCAATACGTACACATGTTTACCTTGCTAAAGCAAGCATTCTCAGATTACTTTGACAGATTTAACAGTGTGAACATCCCATCCATAAAATGAAATGACTGCTACCTCTACGCACCTTATGTGCACAAACCGCATCACAGACATGTAATTCTCCACAGCGAGACAGTGTGCTCTGCGTGCCGTATGGTGCCATGCATACCCAGTATGGGTTGTGCCTACAGTATGGCACAGGGCACAGGCTGTACTGTATGTGGACTATGCATACAATATGGAACATGGCATAGGCTGTATTGGGCTATATCGTATGTGGGCTATGTCCAACCCTAAATTGAGACATATGGCATTATCTGCCGTCATCTGATCTAGTCTCTCACAGAGCAGCTGAGTGTGTGTGTGTGTGTGTGTGTGTGTGTGTGTGCAGCAGATCACTGAAATATTCTAACTGGGATTTATGGCCCCAGCCAAGACAGAGTCTTTATAATCATCCTCCCTCAGAGCTAACAGGGCATGTCCTTATAGGCTGGGCACTTCATAGATACTTTATTAGTACATTGGATGAAGTCCATTGTTAAAATTGATTGTTTGTCATACAGACTAGCCTTTCTGCTGTGCAGGTAAAATGGCAGAGAACAAGCACATGTAAGGGAAGCCAGTTATTTGTTTATGACGCTGAGAATTTGACTCTTACAATTGCATTGATATTTAAATACTCTATAATATCTTTAATGACATAGTCAAAGGCTCTTTGTGGTGTGCCAAAGTGGAGCCCAGGACCCTGAACATGTTTGGTTGAGGAATATTTCCTTAAAGCAACACTCAGTAGTTTTTTCAGCCTTAAAATCATGTTTCCAAAATCGTCTCAGTGGTTCATCAACTTGTAACAGGGTGAAAGGTACTTCAGAATTTGCTTTGCTGCCCTCCACAGGCTATACTGCACTAATTTAGTTTGGAGGAGCGGACTGTCTCTCTAGTTCTCTATGAGAGACAATTCCGCTTCCAACCTGCTGGGTGACTGAAGACGAAAAACTACTTGGTGTTGCTTTAAATAATAGCACATCTGTGCAGTGCTGTAAGCCTGAGGAGAAGTTGTATTCTCTTACCCTGTGTTCAAAGTTGTGTTCTTACCTGTGCTCTGCTGACCTGTGCTTTAACCTCACCTGTGTTCCAACTTGATGTGTGTGTGTGTTGTGTCTGTATTCTCCTCACCTGTGTTCTGCTAGTCTGTGTTCTTACCTGTTCTCTCCTCACCTGTGCTCACCCCATCTGCATTCTAACCTTACCTGTGTTGTAACCTAACCTGTGTTCTAACCTCACCTGTGTTGTAACCTAACCTGTGTTCTCACCTCACCTGTGTTCTAACCTAACCTGCGTTCCCACCTTACCTGAGTTGCCATATGACATGTGTGTTGTTTTGTGCAGGACTCAAACATAAGCGGCCGTCAGCATGTCTCAGATGAAGATGAAAGATATGGGCTCTGCCTTCATCCAGCAGCAGCAGCTGCACGCCGCCATGGCCGACACCTACCTGGAGCACATGTGCCTGCTCGACATCGACTCCGAGCCAAACGTCTTCCGCAACACCGGCATGGTGTGCACCATTGGTCAGTGCCCCCTGCCATGATTACTATAACACACACACACGCGCGCACACACACACACACACACACACACACACACACACACACACACACACACACACACACACACACACACACACACACACACACACACACACACACACACACACACACACACACACACACACACACCACCTCTAGTCATTACAACACCATTATGGTGTGCACCATTGGTCAGTGCCCCCTCTAAGTTTTTGTGCCTTTTTTGAGATGAGGACATTTGAAACTGTGTGTTGAGAGCGGCATCTGCCCTGTGTGTCTCCGGTGTGTGTGTGTGTGTGTGTGTGTGTGTGTGTGTGTGTGTGTGTGTGTGTGTGTGTGTGTGTGTGTGTGTGTGTGTGTGTGTGTGTGTGTGTGTGTGTGTGTGTGTGTGTGTGTGTGTCTGCACAGGGCCAGCCTCCCGCTCTGTTGAGATGCTGAGGGAGATGATCAAAGCTGGGATGAACATTGCACGCCTGAACTTCTCTCACGGAACTCACGAGGTCAGCATATGATCCGAGTCTACAGCTCCATGGCTCTAGATACAGTTCCACAGTTCTAGATAAAGTTCCACTTCTCTAGATACAGTTCCACAGCTCAACATAGATTTCCACAGCTCTAGATATAGTTCCACAGTTCTACATACAGTTTCACAGCTCTAGATTCAGTTCCACAGCTCTAAATTCAGTTCCACAGCTCTAAATACAGTTCCACTTCTCTCATGAAACTCACAAGGTCAGCGTGTCTTCTTGTAGACCCTTTTTTAACAGTACAAACAAAATTAATGCCTGGACATTTTATTTCATACACAAAGTATTTCTGCTATGGTTTTCATCCTTGGGATTGTTAAAATGAAAACCCTGTGGCAACAGATAGATGCTTCATTATATATTCATACAGTGATTTATTGTATATTCCTTGAAGTCCAAAACTTTACATCCCTTTTTGTACACCTACTTATCACCTCACCTCTTAAATACTTTCCCCTCGTCTAAGTTTCTGAAAGAAGTCAAAGCTCTCTAGGTATCTAACCAGAACAGGTTATTTTTAGATCATTTGCGGGCCGATATTTGGCTAGATGGGTGTCTAGCACGCGAACACACGTGAGCATACAGTCCGTGTCATACAGTATGTGTACATATGGAGTATAAATACCCTTGGCACGCATCCCCGTGAGGCCCTTAAGACAGGGGCATTATGATATACCCCTTGGAAATGTACCATCCAGGATTAACGTCAATTACACAGCTATACTATTACAGCTGATGACAAGATCATAACACTACCCTTGATCCTCCCCCACCCCACCCCCTCACCCCCCCTTCAGGATGCTGGCAGCATAGCGGCCCTGTCTGCAGCTCTATTTTAGTGTAGTGGGTCACACACACGCTGTATAACAGAGAACTGGACAAACCCTCTGCGATGTCACGCATAGCCTTTCTGAAAAAAAATGAGAAGAGTAAGTGATGACACATTCAGTGTGCAGACCATTTTTTCAAAATAGAGTAAGTGATGACACATTCATTTCAAAAATGTATTTCAAAATTTCAAATACAAACTACTGTTTAACAGTAACCACTTAGAAAAAGGGTAATGGTTGAAAATATTCATTCAAAACTTAGTAAATGAAAAGTAATCAAAAGTAATTAATTACATTACTTTGAGATAGTAATTAAAATAGTTACTCTACTATTACATTTAAACAGAGTAACTTGTAGCAGTAACGAATTACATTTTCAAAGTAATCTCCCCAACACTGTGGGTTGCACAGCAGACACATACCCTAGTCGAATTCTTCTCAGCTGTATTTTAGTGTCCTGAAATTTCCATTTCCTGTTACTAACAATCAACTGCAGCTTCAGCTACAACAAGCCCACATACACTTTGTATTTACATTTAAAACCTAAAAAACTAAGTCTACATCACTCCTTAATACCATCTCAACAAGTTCACTTGATTTGTGAGCTATAGTTGATCTTTGAATCGTCATGTCCTTCATGTCCTCCATGCTATCTTTGTGTATGCTGACCTGTGCTATCTTTGTGTATGCAGTACCATGCTCAGACCATCAAGTACATTCGTGAAGCTGAGCAGAGCTTCCAGCCTGGAACCGTTGAGTACAGACCTGTTGCCATCGCCATGGACACCAAGGGTCCTTGCATCAGGACCGGCCTCATCAAGGGTGTAAGTGCTCCCCTGTGTGACTGTCTGCATACCCCTCTTTCCCAAAACCCTCATCACACCATGCTCCTTCAGTTTAGCTGTTAGTGCTGCTGTGTGTAGTAGCTACCACTACGATTTACAGCTTATCATGCTAACAACCAACACTGATATGTAAATGGAATTAGTAGCTAACCCTGGTAGGTTTGCAACGCTAGCAGTAAGCTCCATTTTGTATAAAATGAGCAGCTAATAGCCTACTGTTAGCAAACATCATTGTGTCACCCAACCTGAGGTCACTTAGCACCTCTGCCCTCTGTGATGCCCTGTAGAGCGACACCGAGGAGGTTAAGCTTGTCAAGGGTCAGACAATCAAGCTGACCACCAACGACCAATTCAAGGACAACTGTGATGACAAGAACCTGTGGGTGGACTACAAGGACATGTGCAAGATGGTGCAGGCTGGCAACTATGTCTACATCGACAACGGCCTCATCTGTTTCAAGGTGAAGAATGCTGGTAAGTCACCCACCTTTACCATTTTTTTTCACACACACAGGTGTCTAGGTTTGTGAGAAAAAGACCAGTTCTTGCCCAGAAAATATGCTAAATTTCCTTTGGGATCAGTAAAATACATATCTAGATATCATACAGGTAAGCACTAACTATAGAGTTTTAATTGAGCTCTTGCCCAGCTATCATAAACAAAAGCAGCCTCAAACCACCACCCTTCTTAGCTACTAAAAAAGACTTCATTAAATTACATTTTTTATGTAATATTGTCTTATTTTTGAAGCCACTGCCCCTGGCCTCACCTGCAGCTGTGCACCTGTCCACAGGTGGTGACTTCCTGGAGTGTGAGATTGAGAACGGTGGCATGCTCGGCAGCAGGAAGGGCATCAACGTGCCCGGCGCTGTGTGGGATTTGCCCCCCGTGTCTGAGAAGGACCAGAAGGACCTTCAGTTTGCTGTGGAGCAGGGCGTCGACATGGTGTTCGCCTCCTTCATGCGCAAAGCCTCTGATGTTCACGCCATCAGGAAAGCCATGGGCGAGAAGGGCAAGGACATGAAGGTCTTCGCCAAGATCGAGAACCACGAGGGTTGCCGCAAGTACGTTTGCCTTCATTTAGAGACGATACTAAACAATACTGAAAACTCCCTTTATATCAAGATGATACTGAACAATACTGACAAAGCAACTCTGGGAGTTTAAAAAAAAAATGTATAAATGTCCAACCAACTAACGAAAAAGTTGTCAAGGCTAGTCAAGAGAACCATAAATAAAACTGCCAGAAGTTACTAATTAAGAAAACTTTGCACTGTATTTATGAGGCATGTTAATTGGTTATCTTAGTCACTAGATTGTTAATAATGAGTACATGCTTAGATAGTTGCCTCCAATGGCTCATGCATTGCCTTGAGATGTGGAGGTAGGTTAGTCGGACTGACATACGTGTATGCCCCTGTCTGCGCACACACACACACACACACACACACACATTCATACACACTCAAGGAGAGTCAAACAGGCTGCATCTCCATGTCTGTGCAGGTTTGATGAGATCATGGAGGCCAGCGATGGCATCATGGTTGCCCGTGGCAACCTGGGTATTGAGATCCCTGTTGAGAAGGTGTTCCTCGCTCAGAAGATGATGATTGGCCGCTGCAACAGGATGGGCAAGCCCGTCATTTGCGCCATGCAGGTGAGCTACAGCCGGAAATCCACCAATGACATCTGAGTGCTAGTCAGGGTGTAGATAGCCTAGCAATGGGGTAGTGTGGTGATCCAGATCTTAGTGATCTGGCTAGCTTAGCATAGTTCTTACGACAATGCATGACGATCTAGCTAGCTTAGCAAAAGTTTTCCACAGTGATCTAGCTACCAAAATTCTACTGTGACAATCTATCTACACTAGCAGTGTGGTAACTTTATGATCTAACTAGCGTTGCAATGTTGTTATGCGTGTGTGTGGTGTAGATGCTGGAGAGCATGGTGAAGAAGCCCCGTCCCACTCGCGCAGAGAGCTGCGATATGGCCAATGCCGTGCTGGATGGAGCCGACTGCATCATGCTGTGTGGAGAGACCGCCAAGGGAGAGTACCCTGTGGAGTCTGTTCGTATGCAGCACAAGGTGAGCAGGTCACCCTTTATTGGCCACCTTAAGACATGACGCTGGTTCTCAGCCCTCCAGTGCTCACCCTGTTATGTGTGAGGTGACCACCAGGGGGCATGAGAGCTGGAGTGACTTTTTTCACCTGCCATTATAGGTGTGTTGTGTGCATAAACAGAGAGACTGTATGTTGTGTACAGTGAAACTAATGTTGGACCATTTCAGAATTGGCAGCTCGTTTGAGCATGTAGCTGTTTTTCTGCATCTGTGCTAATCTGTGCTATTTTCAAACACTAACTTTTAGGGAACTTATTTCAGGAAGACATTGAATGATGCTAAATTGTGTGAGTTTGCATGTTATGTGGTGTACATTCACTGTTTGTGTTTTTCTTTAATGAAAGGATGAAATGAAATTGACCCGGTTACTAACCATTTTCCAGTATGTTACCGCGTGTATGAGAAATTATAAGTTTGTGTACATTTTGTATTTATATTATAAATAATTTATTAGTATGTATGCTTTTTATTAGTAGGAGTGCTTTGGGTATCTTGAAAGGCGCTATATAAATACAATGTGTTGTTGTTATAATGTGTTTGTGCACTTGTCTCAGCTTTCCCTCTAACCCTTTAAGAGTTCCTGTTGCATGCTGGTCTTGATCTGCATCTGAGAGTGTGTGCTGTGTGTCGTCCGTGGTCCGTGATGCGGTGGATCTCTGATTTCTCCATCCTGTGAAGCCTCCAGCTGAGAGCTAATATCCTCCACCTGCACTGTACTCATCCGTCATCACCCAGCTTAACACTTAAGCCAAGCGTGCGTCTCTAATTATGCTGCCTCCTAGTTTTAGCTCTCAGTGTGCGTCTCTACTGTAATTGTGGTCGCTCCTGGTTTTAGCTGCAAGGACTAGCAGAGGTCCCAGGTTGGAGTAGCTTTGGTTAGGGGAACTAAATTGTGTACTAAATTGGTTACTAAATTGTGTAGTTTGACCTGCATGAGTGTCTTGTGTTCTTGTGTAATGTTGTTCCGTAAATGTTAATCAATATGTTGCATAAGTCAGATGAAGAGATGAATATAAAACAAATAAAGACATTTTCTCAATAAGCTGGACCTCAGTTAGTCTCATAATCAGTGTAAGAGTTTGTTGTAGTGGACTGAAACATTATCTAAGCAAAAGTAGCCTATGCTAGAACTGTTGCAGTCTTTTTTTCAATACACATTTGTAATGCTATGTATTGCTTAAAGTACAATATGGTGTTGACCTTGTTTCTTCCTCTCTCTCTCTCTCTCTCTCTCTCTCTCTCTTGCTCTCTCTCACTCTCTCTCTCTCTTTCTTCCCTCCTTCTCTCTTCCTCTCCTTCTGTTCAGATCTGCCGTGAGGCAGAGGCCGCCATGTTCCACAGACAGCTGTTTGAGGAGCTGCGTCGTACCTCCCACCTGACGCGTGACCCAACCGAGGCTGTTGCCATCGGCGCCGTAGAGGCCTCCTTCAAGTGCTGCGCCAGTGCCATCATCGTCCTCACCAAATCCGGCAGGTCAGGGCCGCACACACACACACACACACACCACACACATGCACACACACACTGAACACACACAAACACCAAATTTCACAGGTCAGAGGCACACATACACATGCCACTGTATTATGTTTGTGTGTGTCTCTGTCTCTCTGTCTTTTATACACACACACACACAAATACCAAATCTGATGTGTCAGAGGCACGGACACACATGCTACTGTATTATGTGTGTGTGTGTGTGTGTGTCTCTCTCTCTCACACACACACACACAAACACCAAATCTGACAGGTCAGAGGCACACACACACATGCAATACAGTCTCTCCTCTCTCTTGCTCTCTTTCCCTATCTCTCTCTCTCTCCTTCTCTCTCTCTCTATCACACGCACACACACAGGGAGAGTGCTGGCCAGTGCTATGTTGTGTTACTGGAAAGCCTTTGCTCATTGGTGTGTGCGATTTATCACTGTCTGCAAGTGCTACAGTGTCGTGACTAAGACAAAGCCACACTGCCATCCTTAGCTCTGACCTTTGACACTGCACAGATCATTTCAGCACAATTCATTTGTCAAGACCGTGTCAGCAACATGGACACAGAACTATTTAAACACACACACACATATACACACAGATAGGGAAGCTGACACTCAAATGCATTGCTTGTTTCTCGGCTACCCCCTTGACCCAGGATTCTTTATGGGTCATGCTTGTCAGAATGATGTACAGTGTATATTGTCTTCCAGCTGTGTTTACATACTGTATGTGGTTGTAATGTGTCATTATGCAGTTACATAGTGTCTGCCCTCAACATTGCTAGGCTGAAGGTTATGATATACTGTATGTCTTGGTCATCTGTGCTGCAGGGGAATCCAGAGCAGGTGTAGTGCTCTTTTACGTGTTTGGGGGGCAGTCTCAGGTAAGCTTCAGGTGAGTGTCGGGTGATGTATAGCTTGAGTATAAAGTGAGTCCCAGGTGCAGTTTAGTCATGGAAGAGTCCCAAGTAAGCCTCAGATGATTCTCATATGGGTAGCAGTGTCAGGTACGTCTCAGGTGCTGTGTACTGCCTCAGGTGTTGTGTAGTCTGGCAGGTGTTGTGTAGAGATTCAGGTGTTGTGTAGTCAGTCAGGTGTTGTGCAGTCTCTCAGGTAAGTCTCAGGTTTTGTGTAGTGTCTCAGGTGTTGTGTAGAGGGTCAGGTGTTGAGTAGGCTGTCAGATGTTGTGTAGAGGGTCAGGTTGGTCTCTGGATCCCTGGTAGTTTCAGGAGAAGTGTAGTCTCCGCTAAGTCTTGAAAAACATTTTAGGTGATGTATGTCTCCAGGTGACATATAGTCCCAGGTCAGTCTCAGGTGGTGTGTAGTCCTATGTGATGGGTGGTGTCAGATGAGTCTCAGGTAAAACGTATGTGTCTGACACCTCCCTCCATAAGCTCAGGTTTTTCTGACTCCTCCCCCATGTTACTCAGGTGTGTCTGATCCGTCCCTCCTGTCCCCCACAGGTCTGCTCACATGCTGTCCAGGTACAGGCCCCGCTCCCTCATCATGGCCGTCACCCGTAACGAGATGACCGCACGCCAGTGCCACATGTACCGCGGCGTCAAGCCCGTCTTCTACAACAAGCCCGCCCACGACGTCTGGGCCGAGGACGTGGACCAGCGCGTCATCTTCGCCATGGAGATGGGTAAGGGTCAAAGTGCACAGGTCACCCCTCCAGAGGAGGGGGAACAGGCATACTGACTGCCAGAAAGAGCACATTGCTAGCAGCTTCAGCCATTTGTTTGTATATCTGCATTGTATTTGGATGAGTCAGTGCGCTGCCAGTCAAACCATCTGATTTCTCACCCCTCCTCTCTCTCCAGGCAAACACCGCAAGTACTTCAAGTCTGGTGATGTTGTCATGGTGGTGACAGGCTGGCGTCCAGGTTCCGGTTACACCAACACCATGCGTGTGGTACTGGTGCCTTGAGCGCCCCCTATAGACTGAAACACACCCCGCTCCCACTCCCCCCCCCCCCAAATAAGAAGAGACCACAAGTGTCCCAGAGACTCCTGCCATTACACACGTGCGAGGCGGACGGACCGCTGACTGTGGTGTGTTTCTCCCAGAAGCCTCCGGGAGGCGCTACCTTGTAACTCTGTCACAGCGCAACTTCTCCATGAACACCTTCTTCCCACACAAACCGGTGGCTCATCTTCTCCGTCCACGCTCAGCAGTGTTTGCCATCATCAGCGCTGAAGTGCAGAAGAGAGTTTATGTGTGTGTCTGTGTGTTTGTGTGTGTCTTTGGTGTGCTGGGAGCCAGGTAGACCCTCTGGTCACACAGAAGGCTAGCGGGTGACTACCTGTGACTACCTGACTAGACTACCTGTGCTTTGATGCTTTACGCTGCTCTACGCTGTGATGGAATGCCCACCATTAAAGAGATGACCACCAGGAATCATGTCTCAATTTCTTACTGTCTCTCCCCTCTCCCTCTTTCTCTCTCTTTCTCTCTTTCTGTTATCCTCATCTCTCTCTTCCACCCTATTTCAGAATGTTGGATCACAATTAGGATGGTGACACTTTAACATGCCCTATATTAGTCCTGCCGTTAGCACCACCTAGTGTTAGTTGTGTGTAGCTGTGCTCACTCATGTCTCTCCTCCACTGGTCACACAAACATTCCAACAGGCTTCCAAAAATAAAGGCCAACCTACCTACAACACCCAAAGGAAGGGCAGATAGGGTGGATGTGAAAGGGCAGGTAAGGTGGAGGTGATGTGGGGTGGTGGTTAGGAAGGGCAGATGGGGTGGGGGATGGTGATTAGGAGGTGGTGAAAGTGTGGGGTTTCTATAAAAAGGGCATTCAGGCCAAGCATAGCAGATGCCATGAAGGATAACACATAACAGTCTTATGGCACATATTTGAAGGTGTATCTGTAATTAACAGTCATGTGTATCTGTAAATGACAAATATGGTAGATAGCAAATATGATGGCAAATATGTGAAGGCGTACATGTACTGTAAATGACTCAAGAGTATATTTCTCCATGTAGCAATGACATATAGGCTTGTTCAGTTCAAAAGATACTTAGACAGAGAGCAGAAAAAAGTTTATTTTTTGTATGTAGATATGACACATGTATGAAAGTGGTCTTTGCTGACATCAGTCTCTGGACAGATATGTCCACCAGGTAGATAAAGCGGAAAATCAGATTACAGCATTCAAGAATTGACAGATATGATGGGGAAAGCACAAACACTCATTTCGAACAAACATAAAGAATAATACATACTACATAACATTCACTGAACCAGCAGTACAATATAATACAGTACATAATACATAACTATTGAACCAGAACTAGCACACTTATTGAGATTGAAACTCTTTTTCTAGACTGTCTTGGACTATACAGGCAGCATTATTATTATTTTCATTTACATACATAACTAACAACAAATTACAATAGGCACACAGCTCATCATCATCCATAACATCTGCAATCAATCCTGCCCCTTTTTTATCCTTCATCAGTAGTTTAGAGGACTGTAATGAAACTAGGCCATGAAGGCGGAGCTGTAGCCAGACTGAGTAGTCTCCAGACTGAGGGACCAGGCTAGGTTAAACGCCCCTCTCCCCAAACTGCAGGCTGAAGTGATGCAGACTGGTGGAACAGTAAGAGTAAACTGGAGCACACACAGAATGGACCCATGGGTGGGAAATATATCCCAGGGTAAGAATGAATGCGACAAACCCATCTATGGCTTTATAAATGAACTATATGTGGGTCATTATTTAACAAGGTAGATATGTAGGGAAGGTCATCCTTAGATGACCTGTAAAAACAATATTCAGTGAGTTTTAATGTTTTAAATAAATATAAGCATGGTGGTCAATATAATGAATAAATCAATTTATAGTCATTATGAAGAGAAAAAAATGTAGCATTTGATGTCATGCTGGAGAATCCTATGAATCCTTTCCACTCACCTCCTGTGAATGCACAATGGCAAGAGATACATCAACCACTAGAGGGCAGTATAGGCTTTATCCTGATCTCAGAGGATGGCAGGAGAGTAACAGCATAGACATCCTATACATGTATAGGATTTCTATGAGTAACAGACCTAAGGATTAGAGAGTACAGGGATGATGGAGCCACATCGCCACCAGGGCTCCCTCTGAGTCACTCACTAAACTCATCCAGGTTTGTGAGTCACTGAAGTCATCTGAGTCAGTAACCGGCAGATTCACTCACACCTGTATGTGCATCGAGGAGCGTTAACTCGCTTTTGTAAGTGACTCATGGTGCAGTTAGGGTTAATGGAAACAGACAGGCAAGCTAATCAATTTGTTCCACTTTCCATCTTGCAAAGTCATGTCTGACTTTGTTTAGGCCTGGGTGGGTGGGGGGGGGGGGGGGGGGGGGGTATACTGTTGGATCAACAACCCAATGGTGATTCTGGTTGAGCTCCAGAGAGCCTGTGTGGAGATGGGGAGGCTTCCAGAAGGCAACCTGCTCTAACACCCCCCAGTGGTGACATGGGGGAGATGGTGATGAGCCAGCGTGCTGTGGTTGGGTTATGGATGGGGGTGGGGGTGGGGGGGGTTGGCAGGCATGGGCAAGGTGGGGCAAGGGAAGGTTGGGGGATTTGACAGGGATGCAACGATGGGACAGGGTGAGGGTCAGGGTGGCAGTTGGTAGGGATGCTGTGATGGGTTGGGGTGGTGTGTTGTCAGGGTGGCGATTGGTAGGGATGCTGTGATGGGTCAGAGTGGGGGGTTGGCAGGGAGGGGCGATGGGATAGGGTGGGGGGAGAGATGAACAGGGCAGAGTAAGAGGATATCATGAATGAAACCCAGTCCAGAACTTAGTGGAGCAGCACAGATGACACCAGTCGTCTATATCCTCTCTGAATACCCCAAGAGCACAGATGGAAAACATCCATTTGAAATGAATTTATGCAAATCATTGATTCTGTTTTTTATTATTATTTTTGCATTTCATGCAATATCAATTAAATTGGAATTTGGATTGGAATGTTGTTCTCTTTTAACAAGCCAACTGATATTCGACCGATAGCCTATTAGCTGGAATGCATAATGTTTCTTCTCATATCTTCAAAGACGACTCAATAACTCTAACATGTGTAAACATGTGTAGGCAAACAATTAAAATTTCAAAATTAATAAATAAACCGGCTAACTAAATGGCAAAATTCCAAATGTGTGCACTTGGCACAATTTTGGCATTTGATAGTGGACTACACTGCCCAATACGTTCTGTGATTGGTGCCCCTCACGCGTGGTGCACCCTTTTAACTCAGGGGAGACAGATGTCTTATTCCGTTACAAAATAATCCCCCAACTGAGTGTAAATTGCAGTTGAGTATTAGGCTATGTATGAATTCATTAACTGGGCTGGCTTACAACACGTTTTACATTTGAAACACAAAGCGACAGCGCTATTCTATGAAGACTCCTACTAGGTCTCTTTACATACAGTATCTTGTCCTCACGGAAGGTTACCACACACAGCCACCAAAAAGTAGTGCCAGTCAGTTTGGACAGTAACTTTAGAGGGGGCACAGCTGTCAGACACCCATGTCCCTGCAGGCGGTCATCTGAGGAAGGTAGGACACCGTTAACTACAGTTCTGGAGTGGAGTTCATTAGCCTACAGTTATTTACGAAGTAAAACCAACTTAAAGCTAATACATTCCATAGGCCTATAGCTTATTTCACTGGAATATTAAATATGCAAAAGAAATATGCATATGCATAGTCTTTTAAAAGCTACATTTAACGCAAAATATGTGCCATAAAAAGCGATTAAATCAGTGGGTGCTAATACATTGTCTTACTGATATAGACACATTAGCGAAATATGCGCACTGGGTAAAATAGCCGCACATTAGAACATTTGTTGAGTCGCATTAGAACATTTGTTGTGTGAAAATGCGATACAATGAATTCTTTGGCGGTCTTACAATTAATAACAGCGAATGGAGCGTATCTTTTGCCAGTAAAAAACAGTTAGCATGTTGACACTGTCATGTATTAGAATCAGTAATGAATGTATGTTTGATCGTGCTGTTAGTTGGAATCACATCTCTGTCAGACGCATGGGTTAGGTGGTAGGAAACAATGACAGAGTTCAGATGATGCTAAGCGCTTTGCCAAAGCGCTATACCTACCCTGTAAACCCTTCTCACTGCTGCCACTGAACACCTGATGTATGAGACTAGTTTTTGTCATAACTTTGTAACTTCATGCAGTAATAGGACAGCTGAATGTTGATTGTGAATAAATGTGTAATGGTCCATCTTTTTTGTAATGGGACTTCCAGCACACGTAACCCCCCCCACCATGGCGAAGGACATGGCGTTCATTCAGTCCCAGCAGCTGCACGCTGCCATGGCCGACTCCGTCCTGGAGCATATGTGCCTGCTCGACATCGACTCCCAGCCCAGCATCGCCCGCAACACCGGCATCATCTGCACCATCGGTCAGTATAGCTCCGCTCCACAAGGACACATTCACCCAGAGCAACTCCCTGTACACTCACACATTTTTACATCAGTGGCCTCTGTGTGTGTGTGTGTGTGTGTGTGTGTGTGTGTGTGTGTGTGTGTGTGTGTGTGCGTGTGCATGTGTGTCTGTTGTCTTGGGTCTGATCCCATAATTGTGGTGGTAATAGTACTTGCGCCATCAGGAACACACACTATACTGCTTATGGAAGCACAAAGGTCAGAATGTTACACTCATAAAATAGATGTTCCATCCTGTTCCATCTGGTCCTGCTATGGTTGGCTATGTTTATTCTCCTGTTCCCCTGATTCTATTGCAGCTCTGAATGTTCTGCACTAGTATGAGAATGTTCTAGAGTCCAGTGAGATGAGTATGGTGTTGTACAGAATGTTGCATCTTGCCTGTTTGTGTGTGTGTGTGTGTGTGTGTGTGTGTGTGTGTGTGTGTGTGTGTGTGTGTGTGTGTGTGTGTGTGTGCGGGTGTGTATGTCTCCACAGGGCCAGCCTCCCGCTCCGTGGAGATGCTGAGGGAGATGATCAAAGCTGGGATGAACATCGCTCGCATGAACTTCTCTCATGGAACTCACGAGGTCAGCAAGTGATCAGATCACAAGTTCAACAGTTCCACAGCTCTAGATATAGTTGCACAACTCTAGATACAGTTTCACAGCTCTAGATACAGTTCCAAACCTGTAGATACAGTTCCACAGCTTAAGATACAGTTCTACAGCTATAGTTTATTTACCACCACCTTGCCACCCCAGTGACACACTCTAGCTTTGCAAACACTAATGGTGCTGCTTGTTACCGTGTGATGGTAGAGAAGTAGCCTGGCAAACCAGCCCCTTGTCCTTCATTTCATTTTGTACAAAGGGTCTGGCAGTGCTTTCACTGACATTGCTGAATTAGGTAGAATTTTTGCCTAGCCAGTCAGCGAACAGAGGGAGTTTTCATGAGCGATGACGTTGACTTTGTGTGCTACATTTGAATTGTTGTGCGTCGGCAGGCTAATTGCATATGCCACGACCAGACGTTAGCGATTGGGTAAAGGCAGTGCTACTTGTTTTAAACCTCAGTACAGCCCACACCTCCAGGAAGAAATTGTTTCTCAATACAGCACTGCCAGACCCCCTGTACTAGGGCTGCTCGATTATGGAAAAAATTAGAATCACGATTATTTGGGCCAAAACTGAAATCACGATTATTCAAACGATTATTTTGTTTTCCTCAGTAACATGCTTCATTTATTGAAAATGTATTCAAAAACATTTTGAAATAACATTCTTTTACCTTCTGATTTTTCCTAATACCTTTCTTCGTAAACATCTCCTTTGATGTCTGATGTACAAACAGTAGAAATGTATAATGTATACTTCTAATGTACAGTACAAACAGTAGAAAATAATTAGGACAAAAACATTGTTGCCCTCGATTTTATGTGTTGTGAGATCGTTTGGCCCTGAAATCGTTATCACGATTAGAATTCGATTAATTGAGCAGCCCTACCCTGTACAAAATGAAATGAAGTACAAGGTGCTGGTTTACCAGGCTAGAGAAGCCCCAAAAAGGCCTGTACTGGTCAAGTTGGCTGTTCTAGCAGCTCTGCTATCTGCCAACAATAATAAATCATTGCAGGTCAGTGCAGGGCACCCAGAATCATCCCAACTCTTCCCTCCTCAACGCTGCCCCTGCCTTCTGTCACTGCTAGCATTAGCATCTGTCACGCTAGCACCAGTCACACCGAGTGACTGCTGTGAAGTGCAGCCATCGCTACATGGTGCTGCTGAAATGTCAGGGCCTGAAATATGATCCTGTAGCATTTCTTAACTCTTCACTGCTCCCACCCCCCAGTACGGTAGCCTCTGGTCAGCGCAGAGCCTCCTACCCTTTCCCCTTCAAAAGTCATGGCAATGTGTGGCCTTTCCCCTTTAAAAGTCATGGCTTCTTCTGGGGTTTGCATGGTGTCATCCATCACACTAAGGCACCTATAGGCGGGTGATATGGCTATAAACAGATCAAGACGACATCATACGCCAGGCTGCAGTCATTAGACAGGACACAGACATCTACACTTCAAAGGTCATAGATTGCTGAATCTCTGATGACCTGTTGCATTTAAGCGTCACCCCTCAGAGAAGGTTAAGGAGCATTCTCAATACTGGAGATATGTATGATAACACTCAAAGCTCCTTGTACTGCTTCAAAGATCAGTCTTCAACCAAGCTGAGTTGTATAACTCTGAGCTTTTTGAAGAGACCAAACCCGTTCTCAGCAAATCTCTCCTCTATAGGGGTCAAAAGCTGAACATTTTCAGCCAGGCTGAGGAATCCTGACCTTTGTCTGTGCTCCTCTACAGTATACAGTATGCAGAGGGAGTCTTTTCTGGGCTCAGACAAGTACATACACACACACACACACACACACACACACACACACACACACACACAAGCACACGCACATGCACACACACACACACACACACACACACACAATCTACACGATAACACACTCGAGGAATCATCATGAAGTGTGCCTAGTATTCAAGTGTAGAGAGACCTGTATGCAGTGGGCTGTTTGGACTGTTTGAATTGCCACTCCTGTGCCAAGCTCTGCTCTGTACTGTAAATGAATCTGATGTGAGGGTCAAGGGTAGGATCAGCTGGGACAGGTGTAAATAATATGTCATATAACAAGATCCATTTCCAACTCTGTTTCAAACTACAGTTAAAACCGTTGTTTGGTTTAGTCTGTGGCTCCGATTGTGTGCATGGTCCATTCTTTACTAAAAGGGGCATCTGGTGTGTTGCCAATGGTGTATTTTTAGCTCATTCATTGTGGGATACATGGGATTATGAGGGTCGGTTGTGTCTGAAGGTCAACCCATTGGCATACAGCATGTGTGTGAGCACAGACAGTGTTCAGGGCCTGCCCGAGTCAGAAATACGCCCCCAGCTAGATTATGACTCATTATGCAGTTGCTATCGCCGAAAACAAACCAGGAACATAATACCCAAACTGTGCGTCACTAAAATCAACCACTGATTGCAGCCCCTCAGTAAAGGTTTCTTCATGGCAGTGTTTCAACAGCACTACACCCAGCAGTACAGTTGTATTCACAGCCCTGAACCCAAGAGGACTATAGCAGTATTATAACAGTTGTAAATTTAACAGGACTGTAGCAATATTCAAATTATGTTGAATCCAACACAAGTGCATTTAATATAGCCAAGTCATATATCAGTCGAAAACTGTTGTAACACTATAGCTAATGAGCTAATGTCCTAATGAGGATATAATTATATAATATGTGGCCTATGATAAAGAATGCCTTTGATTCCTTATGAGACTGTAAAATGGCCTATGTAGTATGTCTTTGCGTCCTTATCAGTCCTTACGCACCCTGTCATAAAGTATGTTTTGGTTTCTTCCGAGGCTTTGTTCAACCTGTAAGGTATACCTTTGTGTCCTTATAAGCGCTCAAGTGCTCTGTAAAGTATGCTTTTGTGACCTTATGAGCATCTAAGGGCCCTGTAAAGAATGCCTTTTGGTCCTCATGTGCCCTGCCACATATGCTTTTCTTTTAAGTAATCTTCTGGTGGTCTAGATTAGTGAACCAACGCCCCCTCTGTGTTTGACTGGCATTGCCTTTCAGACTGGGAGAGTGGCAGGGTGAACAGCTGACTGAAATATATCCGGTTGGCGCTCACATCTAGCCACTCAGAGTCTGAAGCACAGTTCCCACAGACACACACGCACACACACACACACACATACACACATGCACTCACACACACACGCACACAGACACACATGCACGCACACACACACACTCAAGCCCCTTACAGTCTGAATCACAGTTCACACAAACACACACACAGACACACACACATACACACAAACTCAAGCCCCTTGCAGTCTTAAGCACAGCTCCTCGAGGCTCTCATCTCTGGCAACACTGTAAAATGTGCCTTAATTTTAATTTACTGTAGCAGGTGTAAAGAGCTTCATGTAAAACTGATGAGACCATGAGAGTTTTTAGAATTAAGGGAATCAATAAGATCAGCTAATGAACATGCCTCTGTTTGCAGTACCATGCTGAAACCATCAAGAATGTGCGCGAAGCAGCAGAAAGCTTTCAGCCAGGAAGTCTTGAATACAGACCTGTCGCCATTGCTTTGGACACTAAAGGTCCAGAGATTAGGACTGGACTCATCAAAGGCGTAAGTGTGACACATGCTAACATGCGTTCTCCACTACAGTAGCATCAGTCTCAGTAAAGTTAGCTGAGGAGGCACAAAAACTGCGGACACGCTGTCTCTTTCTCTTTAACAAAGGAAGTGTGTAAATGGCTCTTCTCTTCTTCATTATTATGCTAATCTGAGTCACACTGAAGTTAGCATTAGCATTAGGTGGGAAAGCAGGTGTATGGGTTTGTGTTGTTAGTGTCTGTCTTAGTGTCTTAGGGTCATAACCAAGCAACCTGACCTTGACCTCTGACTTGACCCTGACCATGACCTCTGCCCCCAAGAGTGGTGAGGAGGAGGTGAATCTGGTGAAGGGCCAGACCATCAGGCTCACGCTGGACGATAAATACAAGGACAACTGTGATGAGAAGAACCTGTGGCTGGACTACAAGAACATCACCAAGGTGGTTCAGGTTGGGAGCCATATCTACGTAGATGACGGCCTCATCTCTCTCAAGGTGCTGAACATCGGTGAGTCGAGAGGCTTTGTCTTTTAAAATAAAAAGCAATGCCACAGATACTGTATGTTCTAGTCATTCATCGACTCAGTTGTTCCTAACTATTCCAACTTATCAGTCTGACAGAGCCAACATTTCCACCCCTGATCATCACAAATGTCTGCAGGTAACAACTACCTGGAGTGTGAGATTGAGAACGGTGGTATGCTGGGTAGCAAGAAGGGCGTTAACCTGCCCGGTGCAGCCGTGGACCTGCCTGCTGTGTCGGAGAAGGACTTGCAGGACCTGCAGTTCGGTGTGGAGCAGGGCGTCGACATGGTGTTTGCCTCCTTCATCCGCAAGGCCGCAGACGTCCAGGCTGTCCGCAAGGCGCTGGGAGACAAGGGCAAGGACATCAAGATCATCAGCAAGTTGGAGAACCACGAGGGATGCCGGAGGTGAGTCTCCTCTGGGCAGGTGGGTCTCCTTTAAGCAAGTAAGGGGACTTACGGATAAAGGTGGGCTTTATGTGGGCAGTTGGGTCTCCATCCATTTAACTTGTGTCTCACGGATTGTTCTGTGCCTTAGTTAACTGTTATTGGGTAGCTTCTGTTTTAATGGCTGTCTTTTTGAATAAAACTTTTATGCCACTCACCTGTAACAGGACTCTCTGATAGAAGAAACACTGTATGTCAATGGGACCTTATTGATTAAGGAAAGGATACATGTGGGAGAAAAAAAATACAATAATATGTGGTTTTGTTTGCTATGTGTCATGACCATGTTTACAGGTACGATGAGGTCCTTGAGGCCAGTGATGGCATCATGGTTGCCCGTGGCGACATGGGCATTGAGATCCCCACAGAGAAGGTGTTTCTGGCTCAGAAGATGATGATCAGCCGAGCTAACAGAATTGGCAAACCCATCACCTGTGCCACACAGGTGAGTTAACCCATGACCTGTGCCACATAGGTGAATTAGCCTGTTCTCTGTGCTACATAGGTGAGTTAACCTGTTATCTGTGCCTCAAAGGTGAGTTAACCCATCACTTGTGCTACACATGTGAGTTAGCCTGTTATCTGTGAATAAATTGTGATAGATGTAAATAGTGTTTCAAGGAGTCAGGTTTGTGGCTACTATAATTTATGCAAACCACCAGATGGCCCTTTGCATTCATGCATTTCAGTCAGAAATTGTTCCCTGTTTGCCCTCAGTTTCTCCCCCTCGTCTTTCCCTGAAAATATGTTATTTACAAGAATTCATTGCTGTAAGCATTAACATGCTTTACAATATAAAGCACAACAGCATGATGTTAGAAAGAATGTGTGCACCAACCACGTCATGATCACACAACTAGATAGATTTGTGAGGCTCTTGGTAGGTGTGTGTGGATCTTGCCGTGTGTGCGGCGATCTTGCCATGTGTAAGTGTGTTTGTGGGGGGGGATCTTGCCATGTGTAAGTGTGTGTGTGGGTGAGGATCTTGCCATGTGTAAGTGTGTGTGTGGGGGAGGATCTTGCCATGTGTAAGTGTGTGTGTGGGGGGGGATCTTGCCATGTGTAAGTGTGTGTGGGGGGGGGATCTTGCCATGTGTAAGTGTGTGTGTGGGGGGGGATCTTGCCATGTGTAAGTGTGTGTGTGGGGGAGGATCTTGCCATGTGTAATTGTGTGTGTTCTCTGGTCCCTGTGGTAGATGCTGGAGAGCATGATTAAGAAGCCCCGCCCCACTCGTGCAGAGAGCAGCGATGTGGCCAATGCCGTGCTGGACGGAGCCGACTGCATCATGCTGAGTGGAGAGACCGCCAAGGGGGAGTACCCTCTCGAGTGCATCCGCATTCAGCACCAGGTAAGAGTCTCACACACACACACACACACACACACACACACACACACACACACACACATACACACACACATACACACACACACAAACACAGCCAAGGGGGAGTACCCTCTCGAGTGCATCCGCATGCAGCACCAGGTGAGAGCCTCACACACACACACACACACACACACACACACATACACACACATACACACACACACACAAACACACACACACACAC
>CM050208.1:25185000-25187500 GCA_027475355.1 Coilia nasus
CCCACCCCCCCACCACACACACACCCGCATACATTTGTCTCCCACTTTTTCTCCCTCTCTCTCACACACGTACACAGAGCTGTACGCCATGGCAACCTAAATGCCAGAGTTTCACGTGTTGACCTCTGCAGTGCTGAACCCTGACTGACATTCACCAAGTTAATTTTAACTCCACACTCTTTACACTCATCCACCCTAGGACTAAACACACTCATTTATGATTATCCTACCAAACACACACACACACACATGCAGCACATGTTTGTACCTGTGCGTTTCCTTGTTGTTAAAGAGACCCCCAAGTGTGTGTTTTGGCAAATAACAGAGTGACTCCATGTCTCCACTGAAACATGATCTATAATGATGGCTGCTGATGATTGACAGCCGTGTGTGTGTTTGTGTGTGTGTACGTGTGTGTGTGTGTGTGTGTGTGTGTGTGTGTGTGTGTGTGTGTATGTGTGTGTATGTATGTGTATGTGCCCACTCGTACACATGCGCATACAAGTTTGCCTGCCTGTGCCCCATTGTCCAGTTTCACTTGTGCCTGTCAATCTCAGCAAGACACGGCAGAAACTACACTACCCACAATGCATTGCAGTACTTTCACAGCACTTTTGAGGGCACACAGTGTGCAGGCTTTGACCTGGTGTGTCTTAATTGGAGGTCTGTTGTGTGTGTCATCCTGTATATATTTGCACCAATCGAGTAATGAAGGGTTGCTTGTGACGCTTGTTGTGGTACAAATTTGGGCGGAGCATGTCAAAGCAGAATTGTGTTCCCTTTAAATGCGTCACCCCCCAACAGTGTTTTAGTCTGCCCATGGTCCCCTGCCCATTATTTAGCATTGACTACAGCTGAACCTACACCTACCTTCTCTCCCTTAACCCAGGAGTATCTGGGTTACAGGGGTGTCTTCCCTCACAAACGTCATTGGTTACTCCATCCTTCCTTGCAACATTTTCTTGCTCCTTGCGCAACCCCCCATCAAGGAAGCAGGGAGAGAATGTGTTGAGGATAAAAGGAATTATAAATGACCAAACATGAGAAATGAGGCATCCTGGATCGCACAAGTGGCAGGTTAAAATGTTCAACGTCATGTGTGACTTCAGATTTGAAAGGTTCCCTCCCTCCATAAGTGTGCCTGACTCCTCCCTCCATAAGCTCAGGTGTATCTGACCCCACCCTCCATAAGCTCAGGTGTGTCTGGCTCCTCCCCCATGTAGCTCAGGTGTGTCTGACCACTCCCCCATGCTACTCAGGTGTGTCTGACCCCTCCTCCATGTTACTCAGGTGTGTCTGACTCCTCCCTCCCGTCCCCCACAGGTCTGCTCACATGCTGTCCAGGTACAGGCCGCGGGCACCCATCCTGGCCATCACCCGTAACGAGATGACCGCGCGCCAGTGCCACCTGTACCGTGGCATCTACCCCGTCCTCTACAACAAGCCCGCCCACGACGTCTGGGCCGAGGACGTGGACCAGCGCATCAACTTCGCCCTGGAACTGGGTAAGCACTGATTGCTCCATCCAGCCAATGTCGCACATTCACAGGGTAGAATGCCTCTGTTTAGCCAATCCAGTGCACACACAGGGTAGACTCTCAGTGAATCCCACACACCCACAGTCTGTCCATCTAGCCAGTCCCATGCACCCCCATGGCAGTGTCTCAGGGCAGACCTACAGTAGGGTCCCGTAGATCCATGATGTCGCCCATGATGTCTGGTATGACATGTTGTGATGTGGCGTGACGTATTATGATTCTCTGTTGGCATCTCCTCCTCTGTAAAAAACTGATGATCTTTTTTCTACTTTCCCTCACTTATCTAACAGTCCAAGTGTAGCGCAGGATTTTTTTAATTTCCTTGTGTTTTAGTGTCCTTGATAGTTGAAACAGAATTGGATAAAAGTCTGTATGGATAGTTGTTAACACAGCAAAGTTATTAGTGGTTAACACCCTCTAGTGATTTCTCTTAAAGGGCACAATGTAAAATGGCAAACTGCATTTCTTCGATCTTCCTCTCTCTCCAGGAAAGTACCGGAAATTCTTCAAGCCTGGTGACGTGGTGATCGTGGTGACCGGCTGGCGTCCAGGCTCTGGCTACACCAACACCATGCGTGTGGTACTGGTGCCCTGAGCGCCCCCTACTGATGGAACACACACACAGCCCTCCTCCACAACCCCCAGAGAAGAAACCATGTGCCCCTCAGACCACCCCCCCCCCCGCCCCCCACCGCCCTCCCGTGGATCACACTCCCAATAAAATGAAAAGAACTCTTGTAGTGTCGCCACAACTCTGGTGTTTGGACTCACACAGAAGCATTTTCTCACAGCTTACATCATCCATACACACACATAAAAACATACATACACACATACATACAGTCACTCACACACACATACACACATACATATACCGGTATCGTCTCCATACACACGCACACACATACATATACACATACATACAGACAGACATATATACTGGTGTCTTCTTCACACAGACA
>CM050208.1:25190000-25210000 GCA_027475355.1 Coilia nasus
AGAAAGAGTGAGAGAAAGAGTAAAAGAGAAGAGAAAGACACTGGGCCAGAGAGAAAGAGAGTAGAAGGGATAGAAAAGAGAGTAAAGGACAGAGAGAGAGTAAAAAGGATAGAAGAGAGAGACACAGGGCAAAACGATAGACAGATAAGGGGAGACAGACAAGAGGAGTAGAGGGAGAGAAAGAAAAAGAGAAAGACAGATAGAGAGAGAAAGAACAAGAGAAAAACAGATAGAGAGAGAGAGAAAGAAAAAGAGAAACTAAGATGCTGGAATAAGCCATAATGAATATAATACAGACGAAGTCGAAAAGAAGAACACATTAGGAATATAAGGCAGACAGTCATGAAAAGAACAACACATTGTTGTTTATTTGTTTACTTCCTCCTGCTAGAATGCAAACAATGCGGATTGGTTCCACCCTTTCACGGGCTTCGCTCAGATATGAAATCTCTGAAATGACAGACAGTAGAATATTGAAGGTGTGCGTGTGTGTGTGAGTGTGTGTGTGTGAGAGTGAGAGTGTGTGTGTGTGTATGTGTAAGGGTTTATATGTGTGTGTGTGTGTGGGGGGGGGGGGGGGGGTCAACATGTCTTCTTACAGCTATGTGCCATACTGCATGTGACCGGCCCCCACCCTTGTTTTATTTTTCTCTGTGGGCAATAAGCTGGTGAACACACACAGACACACACACACACAAACACGTAAAATGGCCTAGTGAACATGACGCACAAACACACAAAGAGCTGGACACAGCCGGCCCTCAGCACAACCCCTAGACCCCAGGAAGAGGAAGTCCTCTGGGGCTAAGGCTAACACAGTATCACAATAAGAGTCTCCAGAGCAGCACGCCAGGCCTGTTGTGCCGGCAGAGTCCTGAGCCCTCGTCTCCTCGGCCTTCCTCCTGCATCCTCATCCTCATCCCCAGGGTCGTCACGACACTCTCTCTAAAGAAATCATTGTGACAATGATGACAGATGGAAATAGGATGTCTGAGGTATCTTCTGTACCTCAGGCTCCACCATGATGCAGAGAGACTTGGGATGAGAGCAACACAAATGGACATGTATCTGAAAGAAACACTGCATAGCTTGGTAGAGATATTCCCCTGTTTTTTTTTTGGGCCGGAGTGGGGGGGAGGCCATCAAAAATACAAAAACAACACAGCAAAAAACATCAGTGGAAATATACAGTTGGCAAGGACTTAACAATACCCATTATAGGAAACAGTTTGCTTAGGTTGTACACAGTCCAGTTAAATCAATGCAGCAATAATCATCTCTTCTGTGTGTGTTTGTGTGTGTGTGTGTGTGTGTGTGTGTGTGTGTGTGTGTGTGTGTGTGTGTGTGTGTGTGTGCGCGCGCATGTGTGTGTATCCATAGATGGACACACTGCGTATCGTACAGGATGTGCAGCAGGAGATGACATTGGAGAGTGACACCTTAAATTACACTAGCAATTTTATTGAAGTATTACTATTATTATTATTATCATTATTATTGTTGTTGTTGTTTACATGGACCATAACAACTTTGGCATCTGGGTGTGGAGGGAGACACTTTTAAAAAAGGATAAGTTAGTGCATCACACATTATTATCCACAGCCTTCCCAGCCTCCCCCTCGACCGGAAGGAGGAGACACACTCCACAGTACAAAAGCCGTCCATGTGCAAAACCAAACACACACACACACACACACACACACACACACACACACACACACACACACACACACACACACACACACTTTTATTGCTTGGGTACTGGGCACAGGGACACATAGAAAGCTGGTACAAAACGATTGCGATACATTCTTCATCTTTATCTTATCTCCTGGTGGTGGAAGCGAGGGGACTGTTAGCTCGTCTCATCTCAGGGTGCTAAGGCAGTGGAGTTAAAAAAAAGGAAAGGCCATAGATACTCCACGCTAGACACACACACACACACACACACACACACACACACACACACACACACACACACACACACACACAAAGCTTCCCTCTGTCAACAAGCACACTCTCTCAGACACACTCAGGTCAAGGTCTAGCGGAGGGACCGGCTGTGGTTGGGGTAATTGGGTGGCTGAGTGTGACTGCATGTGTATGTATGTGTATGTGTTTGTGTGTGTGTGTGAGAGAGAGAGAGAGAAAGAGAGAGTGAGAAAGAGAGAGTGTGTGGGTGCATGTATTTGTGTGTGTGTGACATGAAGCCTGAAGCTGTATCAGACAGATGAATGCCGTACCACACAAGTCTTCACCAGGCAACATGACATGATGCGAGCATGTACTGAGCGTGTGTAGGTGTATGTGCGTGTGTGCTTTGCGTGTTTTTGTCATGTGTTCTCCAACTGGCCTCTTATGTATAGAGGCAGTAGTGTGGCTGTTTGTGAAGAGAGGCGTACCCCTGCAGGGAAAATATCCCATTATACGAGCGCAACGAGTATACACAGGAACCACCATATGAGCACAGTATCATCGTATTGTAGTAGAGTACTCACAGTAATTACCATACTAGGGTAAGGGTACTCACACTAACCATCCTATTAGCATACAGTGCTCACAGTATCACCATATACTGTACCATCAGCTCACCATATGAGAGTACCGTAACCACAGACAGTAACCACCATATTACCATAATCACACACAGTAACCACGATATTATCGTAGAGTTCTCACAGTAACCACCCTAAACCGGCTGCACTGGTACAGTGGCGGTAAAAAAAGCTGGGAAGACAAATCGAAAGGTTGAGACGTACTGTAGTCTCAGGGACAGTCAGAGACGTGTGCCTGTTATTATTACATTTCATTTCATATTATTTGAGACTTTTCTTTGTTGATAATAAATATATTTGGCTGAAATAAAAAAAAAAAAGCTTTAAATAGTTTTGGTCTAGAAAAGATGGACAGCAAGTAGGGGTGACTCAGGCCAGCAGCCTAAAATGTGTGTTTGTTGCATGAGTGTGACCACCTGTGATCACCTGTATCTACCTGCTATCTGCCTGTGTGTGCGTTTCTGTTTGGTTGCCTGGCAACGGCTGTCGTGATGCTGGATGATGGAAAGACGTGGTCAAAGTTGCTCCCCGTTTGCCACCTCACAAGTTAGAGGGCAGTTTGGGGTGAGGGGTCCCCCGGCCCCTTGGTGTCCCCGGGCCAGAGACGTCCCGTGGGGGGGTCGTAGGTGTTGCCCCCCCCGGCGAGGGTCTTGGGGACAGAGGGGGGGGAGGAGTCTGGGCGGGCGGGGTCACATGACCCGGTATGGTGCACAGGGGTTTGCTGCCGAGCGTTGGGGAGGTGTGCACGGAGAAGCACGTCTCCCGAGACCCCCCTGCGACCTCTGACCCCTGTTTGAGCCGCGGTGGGGTGTGTGAGGTGGTGATGGTGCTCACGTCCTGTAGGGAAAGGTCTACCACACACACCCCCCTGCGCGGGCTGGCCATCTGGGGGGGCAGGTTCACCACACACACATCCCTGCGGGGGCTGGGCATTTGGGGCGGCAGGTCCACCACACACACGTCCCTGCGCGAGCTGGGCGTTTGGAGGGGCGGGTCTACCACACACACGTCCCTGCGCGAGCTGGGCGTTTGGGGGGGCGGGTCTACCACACACACGTCCCTGCGCGAGCTGGGCGTTTGGGGGGGCGGGTCTACCACACACACGTCCCTGCGGGGGCTGGGCGTCTGCGGGGGGAAGAGGGCGTGTGTCGCGCCCAGTGAGGCGGTGGAGGCCAGCGATCCCGATCTACAAGGGGTCTGGACAGGGCTTGGGACGGGGCTGCGCTGCCAGCCCTTGTCCAGCAGGGGGCTCTGCAGCAGGGGGCTGTTCACGGGGGGTGTGTTCGAGGGGGAGGGGGGTGGCGGTGCGAGAGCCGTACTGTGCCAGGGAGGCCAGCGCCGAGGACGCGGGCGAGAGCACCGGCGTCACCACCACCTGCCGCCCCCCAGCCTGCTGTGGTGACGCTCTGGAGGGGGGAGTGGGGGCCGGCGGGGGTGGCAGGGGAGCGGAGGGTGGCATGGGAGAGGAGGGTGGCAGGGGCGAGGGGGGTGCCCAGGGCGAGGAAGATGGCAGAGGTGAGGAGGGTGCCCAGAGTGAGTGGGCTGGCAGGGCAGAGGAGGATGGCAGGGCAGAGGAGGATGTCATGGGTGAGGAGGATGCCCGGGCCAAGGGTGCTGGAAGGGGAGAGGAGGATGGCATGGGAGAGGAGGGTGCCCGGGGTGAGTGGGCTGGCAGGGCAGAGGAGGATGGCAAGGCAGAGGAGGATGTCAGGGGTGAGGAGGGCACCCGGGCCGAGGGGGCTGGAAGGGGAGAGGAGGACGGTAGGGCAGAGGAGGACGGTAGGGCAGAGGAGGGTGGCAGGGGTGAGGAGGGTGGCAGGGACGAGGCCAAGGAGGGTGGAAGGGGAGAGGGGGCTGGCAGGGAAGAGGAGGGTGGCAGAGGTGAGGGGGCTGGCAGGGAAGAGGAGGATGGCAGGGGTGAGGAGGATGGCAGGGGAGAGGAGGGTGGCAGAGGTGAGGAGGATGGCAGGGGTGAGTGGGCTGGCAGGGGAGAGGAGGATGGCAGGGGTGAGGAGGATGGCAGGGGAGAGGAGGATGGCAGGGGAGAGGAGGGTGGCAGAGGTGAGGAGGATGGCAGGGGTGAGTGGGCTGGCAAGGGAGAGTGGGCTGGCAGGGGAGAGGAGGGTGCCCGGGGCGATGGCTGGTCCGCTAGGGAGTGGGTAGAGGTGCTGGGGGACCCAGCCGCGGCAGCTGAGTAGAGGGCGAAGGGCTGGTTGCTAGAGGTGCGGCCCAGCCGGATGACTTCCTGGCTGGGCTTGGTGGCCTGTGCGGCCTGCAGCTGGCTCAGGATGGGGTTGATGGAGCTGGCGATCAGCGGGGCCAGGCTGGAGCCCCCAGTGGCTGCAGAGGGAAACTGTGCTCGCCCTGTTCTCGAGACCGCCCCCTGCTGGAAGAAGCCAGGCAGCGGCGTGGTGGGGAGGGGCTCTGGGGAGAGGGACAGGGTGGGGGCTCCGTGTTTGGGTGGAGCGTGTAGCTGGGCAGAGCTGGAACACATGGACACATAGGCAGAGGACGAGTGTCTTTGTGGACGGGGAGCAGTGGCGCCTCCTGCCTGTGATGGTGAGGTAACGCTGGTGGTGCGGATGGTGGTTGTGGTGGTGGTGGCGGCCACAGTGAGTAGGGAGCAGAACGAGGAGGGGGAGGGGGGGCTGGAGAGGAGAGAGGTGCAGGAGGTGCGCTTAGCCCTGAGCGAGTCCAGGATGGGGGTCTCCACCCCCGAGGAGAACTGGGAGGGGCTGGCGGCGGCACCTGGGGCAGGTCCGGCCAATGAGGACGCCCCAAAGCCGGGGAACCTCCTGAGCTGGGTGGGGCCGGGGCGGCCCTTGAGGGAGCCCAGGGGGGCGGTGGGAGGGCGGAAGAGCGCGTGGGGCAGGTGGGGGTGGCGCGTCAGGGCGATGGCCACGGATGTGGTGGCAGCGGCCGCCTGCAGGGGAGCCTGGATGAGGGGAGCCCAGATGACGGGGGTGTGGGTGGGGTCGGGGCCAGGGTGGGCGCTGCCTGTGGGGGTGGTGGGGATGAGGTGGGCGCAGTGGGCCATGTCGCGGTCGTGCTGCACGATCTGCTGGATGATCTCGCTCTCCTGAAAGTCCAGCTCCCCCGAGTTCAGATCACGCTGGACCTTGTGCTGCAGGACAGAGTTCCTCTTCCCTGCAAGGCAAAGCAAAGCGTAGGTAAACAGCTTAAACAGCAGTAATACAGCTTAATTCACCATAAGGTATAGCTAAACTACATAAACAAATTGAGGCATAGGTTAATTACATAAAGAAAGCAAGGTGTAGGTAAATGACATCACCACAGCAAAACTACATCACCGTAGCTAAATTACATCACCACAGCAAGGCTTAGCTAAATTGCATCTCCACAGCTAAATTACATCACCATAGCTAAATAGCAAGACGTAGTGAAATTACCTTACCTCAGGCGTAGCTAAATTACGTTATCACAGCAAGGTGTAGGTGATGCTAAAGTACATCACCAAGCAAATTCACATCAGTCCGACACTCCATTTACTGTAGACACCACCGCAGAAAGGTTCATTTTAAACTCCATTACCAAACACTGCGTTGCCCTACGACTATATTACCCTTGACTACAGTGCATTACCTTTCACAGTGAAGAGGGACCTCACTAACCACCACCGGTGTGTTGCAATTATTAATTATTATTGGGGACCATATTGGAAAGGTAGCCAGGACAACAGGGACCCCCCTACTCACGGCTATGAGAGCCATTGGGTATTCATGACCACTCAGTGAGGACCTCAGGTTAACACCTCATTCGAATAATAATAATAATCTTTATATGTATAGGACAATTCATATCTGATGCAGCTCAAAGTGCTTCAACAGTTAGGCAAGAAAAACACAAGACAACAGTGCAGTCCAGTGGCGAAAGAACAGAAAAGTCCATTGGGGCACTGTGAAGAATGACTTCTTACAGCACAGTGTCCCTGTCACTGCATTGGAGCCTTGGGAGTGATCTTCAGCCAAAGAAAACATGCCCTGTAGTAGCCACACATCAACAGTACCAGCAGAAACTCATTTTTCTACATGGTCTCCCATCCAAGTAGTAACCAAGCCCACACCTGCCTAGCTTCAGTAATTCAGCAGAGCATCAACAGGTTTGGCTGCTAGTAACCAAAGATTGCATTAGCCTAGATAACAACCCTAGACTATATAACCTTACATTTCAACAACCTTAATAACACTGCCACAGACTGAACTACAACACCCTTAATAACACTGCCACAGACTGGGCTACAACACCCTTAAAGGTGTACTTCCATTGTGTTTTCATTAATTTTGCGGTGGTCTCTAGTATTAATGAATGCCCTGTGATACGGTTTTGGTGAAAAAAATGCTTTAGTGCTTCTGTTTCGGGCTGTTCTAGTTTGGTGGAGTAGATGGAGCAGGGAGAATGACAGGTTCTTCGCGATGCTAGTCACAGGCTACAATCATTTGAAGCCCATTCGGTCATAGCAAACCAAATAGAACATCTAAACGTTCTACACAAACACACATACTTACCTATACTTTGAGAAGTAAATGTGTGCTGCAACAAAACTTCTCCAGTAATCACAACTGTGGTATAACTTTTTCTAATTTACAAACCTACGTCACTTTGTTGGCCTTTATCTTATTCACTAATTTTTCCGCCTACTTTCTTTCACTGACTAATGGAGGCAATCGGGTTAGAAGAAAATTTTCACGTGCAGCATGCATATGCAACTCGGGGTGACCTGTCGTATTTCAAAAGAGCAAGTACTAAACGGTTTCTCGTGGAAGTACTCCTTTAATAACACTGCCACAGACTGGACTACAACACCCTTAATAACACTGCCACAGACTGGAATACAACACTATACTGCAGTGGTCCAGGAGGTGGAGGAGTCGAGTTCGGATCTACAGGGGGCCTCATCACTCGCGGAATCTCACACAGCGAAGGACTGACACTGTCATGTTTGGGCTGAGAGATTAAAGAGAGTCAGCTATGTCAGTCAGTGTGTAAGTGTGAATGCTGTGCGGTGTGTTTTAGCTATCTTAGTTAGTGAGTGAGTGTGTATCTCAGTCAGTCAGTGAGTGAGTGTGTATCAGCTTTCTCAGTCAGTCTGTGGGTATGTATCAACTATCTCAGTCAGTGAGTAAGTGTGTATGATGTATGCAGTGTGTATCAGCTATTTCAGTCAGTGAGTGTGTGTGATGTATGCAGTGTGCATCAGCTATTTCAGTCAGTGAGTATCTGTGTGTGTGCAGTGTGTATCAGCCATCTCAGTCAGTGAGTCTGTGTGCAACTGAGCCTGTATCAGCTATATCAGTGAGTGTGTGTGTATGCAACTGAAATCCGGCTGGGGATCAGGAGCTGTGTGTTGAGGCTGTGGCATGCCAGTGGAAAATCCCAAATAGCAGTAATAAAATTGGATAGGAATCCCAGCAGGTGGCAGTAGCGAGCCAAAATGTTCGTTTGTCAAATCCACACTGCAGTCTGACAGAAAATGCTGCAGAAGATAATCCTGTTATAAAACAATGGAGCCATAATCCTAAAACAGTACACACATATATATGAAATAAATATATATTCATAAATAAATGTATATTTTTTAAACAATCTGTAAAATAAGAGGTGACAGGAACTCCCTTATTTAGATCCTGAAAACCGAACCTTCTGGGGATCAATGTGGCCCCTTGACCCAACCTCACACCTATTCTCACTCATTCCCCACTTAACCTGCTCCTCCAGAGCCCACACGCGCACACACACACACACACACACACACACACACACACACACACACACACACACACACACACACACACACACACACACACACACACACGCGCACACACACACACACACACACACACACACACACACACACACACACACACACACACACACACACACAACTTATTGAGATTCTCATGGCCTAACCAGAGCTAAAGCACTAATCCAAACTCACCGATCCGGTCCAGGCGATCCAGTGCCACGGTTTCGAAGGCTCTCCTCATCATGGGGTACTCCTCCAGCACCTCGTTAAAGTGGTCTACGGACAGCGAGTAGAGACGGCAGTAGGTCTCCGCCCGCACACTCGCCGTCCTCCTGCCCCGCGTCAGCAAGCAGATCTCTGCAGCACACACACACTTCATGTCATGCCACAGTCAATGACAGAAACACACACTCTCTCTCTCACACACACACACAAACACTCTCAGACAGAAGTAGGGACTGTCATTGAGTTCATTCATGCACCTGATAAGCACTGGAGAGAGGAATGCCACACACCACCACCACCACCACCACCAGGGCTTAACACACACACACACACACAGCACCACATACACACACACACACACACACACACACACACACACACACACACACACACACACACACACACATCAGCACCACCAGGTGTGTAGGCTTCACCTGTTTTCCACTGGCAGACACTGGCCGAGGGTGGGCTGTTCTGATGCAGGTGTGTCTACGCTACTCTCAATGCAACGCTACCCCACACTAAACACCATCTGAACACCAACACTACCAAACACTTAACAGCATCTGGGTGGCCCAGAAAGACACTGGGAGAATGTGCCAAAAGAGAAACTAGGTGTTCTAGAATGTCTGTCTGTGTCTTTGATTTATTTATTTATTTATTTTAACTGTCTACATGAAGATTTTTCCAGGCCCTCCATCAGCAACTGTAACACTGTCATGGTTATTACATCCAGGACCTTTAAAGAAAGTGTATGGAAACCTGATTGGCCGTGTCTGAAGAGCTTGTTAATTAATAACAACAATCTCAAGTCTGATTGGCTGTGCCGGAAGAGCTGATTAATTTAGACCTGAAATCTAAAGCCTGATTGGATGTGTCTGCTGAGCTGGTTAATTAAGACTTCGCATCTCAAGCTAATTAATTTCCCTCAGATAGTCTCCAGAGTGCAACCCTTGCCAGTTCTGCCAGAGGTGCTGAAATCTGTCACGGTTGAGCCCCTAATTATCTTTTTCTTCTTTATCTGATTGTCTTGTCTTGTTTTTTTTTTCTTTTTTAATAAACCTGGTGGTTTGACTGGCGGTTGGACCACAATGCTTTGCTCTACACAACTTAAAGGAGGCGTGGCATCCCTCTCAGCAGTGAGTACCGCACTCGTGTCCAAAGTGCTTCATTACAGTCTGTTATGTCTCTGTGCCAAACCATTATCAGGTGGCAGAGGAATCATGCAGTCATCACTGTTGGAGCCACCCCAGCAACCCCCTAGCCATTACCCATAAAACTCCAGCAAACCCTCGGCGAAACACATAAAACTCCAGGCCTCTAATCCCGCCGAGACCCATAAATGGCGCTTTCACAGCTTAGCGCCTCTCTCCACCTAATCTGCCCAGACTGGCAGCTGCACTGAGGTTCATCACACGCCCGTCAGGGCTTTTCGAATCAGACATGCAACACACCGCGCCCCAGAGCTCATCACAGTAAAACATAATAACATACCCCCCCCCCCCTTCACCCCATCCATCATGCCCCCCTTCACCCCATCCATCTCACCCCACCTCACCCCATCTTACCCCACATAACCCCCACCCTACCCCCTCCACAGCCTCACCCCTACCACACACCCCTCACCCCACTTAACCTCCCCCCCCACCCCCTTTGTTGGAGGGGTGGAGTGCAGTCGTGGGGCAGGCAGGGGGGTTGTATGGTGTAGTATTTTACTGTAGTCACACATTGGAAGCCTATGTCAGGTAATAAGCTGTGTCTGTGGTGCTTGGGCTCTGCCATTTCAAGTGTTGGGGAAGAACAGATAGAAGAGGAGGGTGATGGGGGGCACATGCAATTAGCATCCACAGGCACGCTAACTTGCTAAGCTGAGTGGCTAGCTCGGTGTACATTCAGAAGTGCACTAACTCACTAAGATGCTTCAAATGGCTAGCCCAGTCTCTATTCACAGGCACACTAAGCTGCTAACTCGCTAAGCTAAACAGCTAGCCCAGTCTCAATTCACAGACACAGTAATTCACTAACTGCTAAGCTGAGTGGCTAGCTTAGTCTACATTCACAAGCACACGTTAAGCTAAATGGCTAGCCCAGTCTATAGGCTTGTTTGAAACGACTGGCTGGTTGATTGGCTGGCTTAAAGCAAAGCATTCTGGACTAGAAATAGTGAGGTTTTTAGACAATCTTGTGTGAACATCACCATAGCATCGGTACGTCACTATTTGAAGTTCAGAATGCATTGCTTTAAGACAGCCACTCAACCAGCCAGTTATTTCAAACAAGCCCGATATTAACAGGCACACTAGCTCACTAACTTGCTAAGCTGAGTGGCTAGCCCAGCCCAGCCTAGCTCAGCTCAGGGCAGCACAGGCAAGCGGCGATGCGTCATCCAGACATAAGCAGCTCAGAGTTAAACATGCAGCTTTACTGGCTCAGGCCCTCAAGGTCACGGCCCTCAGGCCCTCAAGGTCACTCGGTGGGGGAGCAGATACAGCACTTCAGCGCAGACAGGAGGGGAGAGAATGAGAGAGAGATGGAAAGCCAGATGGAGGGGGGAGGGATGGAGAGAGGGTGAAAAAGGATGAAAAAGGAAAAGAAAATAGGTGGGAAGAAAGAGATGCTGACATGGTCATTTATTACTCTGACAGCTGACTCAAAGGGACAGCAGGCACACGACTGATTATGCCTGAACAAAAAGCCCAACCCAACACACATTCATGGGACATGTCTGTACCCACATACACACACTCATGGGACATGTCTGTACCCCCACACACACTCATGGGACATGTCTGTACACACACACACACACACATTCATGGGACAAGTCTGTACCCTCATACACACACATTCATGGGACATGTCTGTACCCACATACACACACTCATGGGAAATGTCTGTACCCACATACACACACTCATGGGACATGTCTGTACCCACATACACACACTCATGGGACATGTTAAAACCCACACACACTCATGGGGCACGTCTGTACCCACATACACACACTCATGGGACATGTCTGTACCCACATACACACACTCATGGGACATGCCTGTGCCTGTACACACACTCATGGGACATGCCCTCTCAGTGGCCACCCCAATGGCTGCTGGGATATGAAGTCTACAGTGGCCCCAGTAGCTGCTGGGAGTCTACAGGGCAAAAAGTTCCTCATTATGTCTGTAACCAGCAGCTTTCCTTTAAGAAAACGGGAGACTCTCACCAGCCTCTGACTGTAGGCCAGCTGCATGAGTGTTTAGCTAACTAGTGTAGCTGTAATGTGATCACAAATTGGTTTAATGACTGAAAAAGAGCAAATGATAACACAACATTTCTCATAAAAATCTGCAACAGCCAGACAGAATATGCTTCAAAGACAATACAAAGTACCCGAATGAAACTACATAAATACACCAATCAAATTACATAAATCTCTCTCTCTCTCTCTCTCTCTCTCTCTCTCTCTCTCTCTCTTCTATCACTTTCTCTGTTTCTGTGTCCTCTCTCACACACACATACACAGAATCATACTGACTCACTCACCTACTCACACACACAAAACCCTCAAACTCACACACACACTCACACACACACACACCTGTCTGACCTTACCTCCAAAGTAGGAGCCATCGGAGATCTTGGTCTCCTTGCTTCCTTTGGTGAGCACGCTGAGCACGCCGTGCTGGATGAAGTACATCTTCTTGCCCACTGTGCCCTCGCGGATGATGTAGTCGCCCGGCTGAAACACCTCGAAGCGCAGCTTCGTCAACATGGACGCCACGAAGTTGGGGTCCGCATTGGCGAACAGGGGCATGGTCGCCACCAGCTTTCGACAGTTAAAACTTATTATCTCCTGTGAGGAGGATGGATGTGGAGGGGGTGGGTGGATGGATAGGAAAAGATGGATAGAGAGGTGCAGTGGGATGGATGAATAGAAAGGAAGAAAGGGATTGAGTGAAGAAAAAATTAAGCCTACATTTTCAGTAATGTTCTACAGTATGTGGACTATGCTTCCCAGATAAAAGGACCATTTAGCTATAGTATTTATTGAGTTTGACAGTCTACCAGTTCTGCGTCTGTTCTCAAGGATGAGAAATACCAAAAGGTTCTTAGGCTGTTATGAAGTTCTTAGATCTGTCCTCAAGGTGGGGAAACTTTATCGAGTTCTTAGACCTGTTCTCACGGTGGAGAAATACCAATAGGTTCTCAGGCTACCCTTAGGGTAAAGAATCCTGACTACTGATTGCTGAGGTCAATAAGTCAATTGAACTTTCCTGGACTGATGTCAAGATGCTACTGAGACTACAGACAGTCGGTGAATGCTATGGCTCCTGAGCTGAACTCCACAGACTGAGAGGTAAGAGAAAGCGCCTGCCAAGTTGAAATCTATATATGGAGAGTTAAGACAGCAATCCTGCTGGGCTGAACTCTATGCCTGCTGTGTTGAACTCTATGGACTGAGAGATAAGAGAGGAGTCCTGCCTCTCTGAGTGGCTCGTTGAGTTCTCCCAGGATGCTCTCCTCGTCAAACATCTTGCCCTGGTAGCGGTGCTCGTAGTAGTCATGGATACGCTGCCGCATGTCAGCCGGAAGCTTGTGGAAGGACATGTACTGCTCCACCTGTTTGTACTGCAGGAGGAAAAGAGGAGAACCATGTTAGAGTAATGAGAAGAGAAGAGTGATAGATTAATGCAGAAAATAACTGGATTTAATACCAGATTGATAGGAAGAGAACCGTATTAGACTAATGCAGAAGAGAACAATGCTAGATTAATCAGAAGAGAACCGCATTAGGCACCACAAGGCAGCCATGTTAGAGTAATACAGACAGGTGTCTTTTAGAAGACTCTGAGTGGACTTCTTCACTCAGAATGTGATTCTTTATGTTTTTGTTGCAAGAGGTAAGATATAACTGGGATGATACTCATTAGCAAGCTGAAGATAAGAATGGAATTGACACTATACTCACTAGAAATGTTAATCTTAATATGGAACTGTTATTCTCATTCACGGTTACGCTAAATATGGGATTGGCATTATAATCATTAGTAAGGTTCAGCTGTGGTAAAACAGAATAATCTAACATAGTTGTTAGAGTTTTGGTGACTTGTGATACTTGCTCTTAAGGTCAGGGCTTTCACTTTTATTGGTAGTCCCATTGTCCTGTACACAACACACAGACGCTTGGTCAAACGACCACCAACACAGACACACACACACATTTGACCCAGCAAACACCAACACAGACACGCTTGGCCCACCAACACAGCGCACTGCGCTTAACCTATATCAACACATAGGAAATAAACATCGCCGATTAAAGGAGAACTTCGGTGTAAAATGAAAATTGGCATGTTAAAACATCATACCGAGTTGGTATGTATACAGAGGAGCAAAATTGATTTAGCCTGTTGCATTCAGAGTTTAACTATTTTTCATCGTTTGTCCCAGAAGGCTAACAATGGAAGTGGTAGGTGCCCTTAGACGAAGCATGACGGCTACGCTATTTTTAAACCATTAAAACAGCTTGAAGAAACTCGACACTCCATCGGTAGTACAACAAAGGCCCTGACATTAAAAACGAGGCACTGAGAACTTTGTAAGTGTACACAACATTTATTAATAAAACAGTTTTGACAACCAGTACCTTGCTGTAGTTTCTCGTTGCCGCCATGATGAAAGTCTGCACAGGTCGATTGACGAACACAAACCAGTAGGAAGAAAAGGAGGAGAGGTAGTACAATTTTTTACAAAGAACACAAAGTACTTGTGCATGTAGGAAGAGCACCTTAGGGAGAAACTATAGCTATTACACCTACCCCTACACTATCTATAACCAAGTAAATAGTTCAGGCTGTTAGTCCCTACTCCCAGGAGTAACACGCACAACTGGCCGCTGACTACAGCTATTCACGCAACCTCATGTGAGCTGTACAGGACGGGGATGGCCAACTGGAGTCGTACAGACAGATGCTCAACAAGGGTTAACCTGAACCAGCCGGCTGCCGTTACAGTGACTGGGGCTGCTGGGGCCGTTTACATGATCCACTCAGCAGCACTTACCTATCGCTTTCCCCCATGGCTTTCACAATGCCAACAACATGCATCTCATCCAGGACCACTGGCAAGCCTTTGCAGTTTCCTCCAACATTTCCTTAACAATTACAATAAATAAATAAATAAATAAATAAAAATACAAGACACTTGCACATGTGGGGAGAGCACCCATTGTACCACACTTCAGGCTTTCCTAACTACAGCCATTACAATTATCCATACACTATTTGGGACACATCCTCAGCAGTGTACCTCAGGATCAACGGGTGTTTCGGGCCTTTACTCACTGTACACCCTCCTCTGAGGCGGCCCCACTAAAGGTGATCAATCCTTTAGCGTGTGTCCATAGTTTAGCTACCTGCTACCCAAATTTCCAAAATGTACTTCCACAATTCACTTACAACCACCGTTTACTTCCAAAATGTATTACTTACTGCTCATTACCAACTGTTTGCACCAATGCATAAGAAAAAAAAAAAGAAAAAATAGGGAAAGAGGAGGGGAAGGAGAAGGGGGGAGAGGGAGCCTGTCTGGGCTTCGCTCACCCCAAGGGCCTGTCTGGGCCTCATCTCCTCCTCCCCCTCCATCTCATCTCCTACACCGCCCCCGCCCGACTTCCAAAGTTTTACTTACAAAATTAACCACAACCACAATTTACTTACAAAATGACCTGCTTACTTACTAATTAGGACTTGTTATCGAATATTTGCACTTTACCACCATTTTACCACAGATACTATCACTTTGCAGTCATTAACGCATACGCCATTACACAAATGACACTGCCAATGCTAGTTTTAAAGACTTACCATTAAATGTATCCACCTCTTGAATCTAATGGTGTCTAATGCTCAGTTATCCCGTGTTCCATACACCGCAAAACCCCGGGAAACTTGGCCACTCTGTATCCCAATACACCGCACGATTCCAGAGAGCCTGATTCTAAGCTGCCCATGTGTGTGATGGCTGCCATTTATAAGCCTCTTTTTCTGTGTTTCAATTGACCCACTAAACGCACTACTGCCATCTGCTGGTCTGGGGTGCCCATCCTTATCTGCACAAACAGCCCTAGGTTGCACTAATCTCCACCTCCTCGGTCGCACACTGGCTAAGGCATTCGACCCACACCTGGAGGGCCTGGGTTCAAATCCCTCTACTGCCCCATTCGAACATGGCAACCCTACTGCTTACCCCAGGCAGAGACCGCCCACCAACCCACTTCTACTGGAAATACTCTTGCCCTCCATCCTTTCTGCTCTGCTTCCAATCTCAACTCTTCATACTTAAGATTTTTCCTTTCATATGCTTCCTCTAGGGAGCTTTCCCATGGGACAGTGAGTTCAATAAAATACACTACCTGTTGGCTGGTCGACCAATAGACTATGTCTGGCCTCAAGTTAGCGGTAACTATTTCCTGAGGGACCACCAACTTTCCACCCACATCTACAAGCATCTGCCAATCCTTTGCTTCCTGTGAAGTACTCATTGACTTTAGCTACATTGACAAACTGGATACCTTTTTTGTGACTACCTTCTGCATTTACCTGCTGCCTCCTACTCTCAATCCCTGCTGCTAAGCATTTTAATACTTGGTTGTGACGCCACGTATAGTGACCCTGTGCCAAGCTAACTTTACAACCAGATAGTATATGTCTCAATGTGGCTACACCTGAACAGAGTGTGCATGACGGATCCCCATCTGTCCAGATTCTCAGGTTATCTGGCGATGGGAACACGTCGTACGTCGCTCCCAATAAAAACTTTAGCCTGTTAGACTCCATACTCCACAAATCCCTCCAAGTAACCTGTTTTCTCTATACTCCCTCCCAATTCAACCACTGGCCCTGCTTTGCTAGTGACACAGCTTTTACCTGTCTACTAGCTTCTTCCTGCCTGCGTATCTGCTCTACAACCAATCTCCTTTTCTCCTTCTGATCTGCCTTTCTCCACATTGGCTTCCCTGATGTGCACCCCAAGCCTCCCCGCCCAATCTGGACATTTCCCACTATCTCTCCATGTCTAAGGGCTGCCTCTGCCTCCTGCACTGCTACCTTTGGTTTCCACTTTCTCCCTTTGCTCGGGTTAGGAGCCAGACCACTGACTATCCTGTCCTTGCTCCCTGTTAACAACAGCTCTGTCCTAACCTTAGCACACTTAAATTCCTCTACCAGACTATTTATTGGCAGTTGCAGTATGCCCTTCCCATACAGAGCTACACTGCTTAGGCACCGTGGAACCCCTAACCACTTTTTAACGTATGAATTAACCACCCTTTCCATCCGCTCCTTCTCTTTTCTCTTCCTTCTAAGATTCTCAGCTCTCCTAAGAGTTGCTAACCTACATCGTAACTCTTCCTGCAGGGCATCAATTCACGAATGTCTTTCTGCCGTCTCGACTGACAATGTTGTGTTGGCTCCCTTTTCCTTCTATCACTACTTCCAAACCTATCTAAGCCATAACTATAGATCACTTCCCCCATCCTTTCCAACTTTGCCGTGGCTGTCCCTTTTAATCCTTCTAACACCATTGCCAGGTCTCTGTCTACTACTATCAACTTGTTTGGACTTTAATCATGGCGGCAACGAGAAACAACTGCAAACGACTGCATGTAAGAAGAGCTTTTTAAATAAACGTTGTGTACATTTACAATATTCTCAGTGGTTCGTTTTGAATGCCAGAGCCTTTGTTGTATTACCAATGGAATATGGAGTTTCCTCGAGCTGTTTTAATGGTTTAAAAATAGCGTAGTCATCATGCTTCGTCTAAGGGGACCTACCACTTCCATTGTTAGCCTTCTGGGTCAAACTATAAAAAATAGTTAAACTCTGAATGCAACAGGCTAAATCAATTTTGCTCCTCAGTACACATACCAACTCGGTATGATGTTTTAACATGCCAATGTTCATTTTACACCGAAGTTCTCCTTTAACATATCCCTATTTCAGACACTGGTGGTGTGCCAATTCTACATTTACCCTAAAGATTTTTATAGAACATCTGTAATCAAGATCTTAATAAAATATATGTCTTTGGAGTGACTCATAAGAGAACATGTGTCATCGTTGTAGATCTTAATCGAACATGTGTCACTGGAATGATTCGTAATAGAACGTGTTGTCGGAATGATTTGTAATAGAACATGTGTCGGTGTAGATCTTAACAGAAGACGTGTCATAGGTGTAGATCTTAAGAGAACACGTGTCATCAGAATGATTCGTAATAGAACACGTGTCATAGGAGTGATTTGTAATAGAACATGTGTCGCTGGAATGATTCTTAATGGAACATGTGTCGTCTGAGTGCCCTGTAATGGAGTCTCTCTTCCACTAGTTTCCTGCGCCTGTTCTGGGCTCTCTGTCCCCAGGCAGTCTGACAGCACATTGAGAACAGGCAGGAAAACAGCACAGACAGTCTCTGCATCCAGCCTACACTCTTTCTGTGTCACACAATCTCTCTGTTTCTATAACACACAAGCTCTCTCTCTCTCTCTCTCTCACACACACACACTCACACACACACACACACACACACACACACACACACACACACACACACACACACACACACACACACACACACACACACACACACACACTCTGTCTCTTTATGTGATGGCTCCCTAGACTCCCTTTTCACTCTGGTTTCAGCAAAGAATTAGAGATTTTGTTCTGAGCACTTAGACTTTCAAAGACCCCACACTCCTCTTCTTCATCCTCTATTCTCCTCACTTCCCCTCTCCTCTTCCTCCTCTCTTTTCCTCTCTTCTCTACACTCCTCCCCATCTTCTTTCTCCCTCTTGTCTCATCCCCATCCTCTCTCTCCATCCTCTCTAACTTCCCTTTCTCCTCTCCCTGTTCTCTTTCCCTCCTCGTGTTTCCTCTCTTCTCTGCTCTCCTTCATTCTCTTCATCCTCCTCTCTTCTGGTTCTTCTCACTTCTGCCCTGTTTCTTACAGTTCCCGATAGTCAGTTTATTGCAATTCACATCTCTTGTGGTGTTAACACTCACACACACAGTAGAAACACACACACACACTCACAGGCACACAGAGCTGAGGCCCTCCTGGTCAACTTAAAAAGATCCTTACAAAACTAAGATATGCTTAGCTATATTAAGACACTCTTAACGTGTTATAAGATATGCTTAGCTATACTGTCATTAAGTAAACATGGGTAAACTAAGTAGTAACTATTACTACTATTATAAGGTAAGGTGAGCAATGCTAGGCTAAACATATGCTAACTTATTATAAGGCAAGGTGAGCAAAGTTAGGCTAAGCTAAGATGCATGTCCAGTCATGGATGCTGCCTCCCCTCTCCACAGCTCTGCAGCTCCTGTGTGTGTGTGTGTGTGTGTGTGTGTGTGTGTGTGTGTGTGTGTGTGTGTGTGTGTGTGTGTGTGTGTGTGTGTGTGTGTGTGTGTGTGTGTGTGTGTGTGTGTGTGTGTAAGCATATTAGCATACTCAAGGAAACCTAACAAAGACCAAAGGAGGGAGGATGACTCCTCACACCTGCTTACAACACCATCCACAGAAGACTAAGAGTGCACAAATGCTCACACATACACAGGCACATGTGCACACATACATACATGCACTCTCTTTCTCTCTCTGTCTCTCTCTGTCTGTCTCTCTCACTCTCCCTCTCTCTCTCTCTCTCTCTCTCTCACACACACACACACACACACATGCATACACAGGTTGACATGCACCATAAAGCCACATGACACAAACCTGCCCCCGACACCTGAAACACACACCTGAAACACAACCCCTCCCCCACACACACACCTGAAACACTTACCTGAAACACAACCCCCCCCCCCCCCACACACACACACACACACACCTGAAACACTTACCTGAAACACAACCCCCCCCCCCCCCCCCCCCACACACACACACACACACCTGAAACACTTACCTGAAACACAACCCCCCCCCCCCCACACACACACACACACACACACCTGAAACACATACCCGCCGCCCGCCCACACATTCTACTCATCTCAGTTCACACTCCTCAAACACACCATGAAGAAGAGAAGCTAAATATTACATACATAGACAGAACACCCCCACCCATTTATTATAGACACACAGACGCACACACACACACACACTCACACCTTCCCTGACTCACCGAGATGCACCTCCACACACACACACACCACGCATAAAGAGGTGACCTCTGACAGAGGCCATATAGATGCTGCCACTCAAAGGAAACCCCCTTTATGCACTCTCTCTCTCTCCTTCTCTCTCTCTCTCTCTCTCTCTCACACACACACATACACACACACACACACACACACACATCTGCTGACACAGACATTTGATGCACTCTGCATGAAGTGATGAATGAAGGAGGTTGTAATGAAGCTGAGGAACACCAC
>CM050208.1:25217500-25247500 GCA_027475355.1 Coilia nasus
ACACACACACACACACACATACGCACACACACCTCCTCCCATTGGTGGATGTAGCGTATGAGGCGGGACAGGCGTAGCAGGCGCAGCAAGCTGAGGATCTTCATGAAGCGCACAATTCTGAGCGCGCGCGCCGTCTTGTAGAAGTCGGAGTCGATGCGCGTCTCCACGATGAGGAAGATGTAGTCGACTGGGATGGAGGAGATGAAGTCCACAGCGAACCAGCTGCGCAGGTAGCGACGCTTGATCTCCTGCGGGTCTAGGATGATCTCCGTGCTGTCCTCCTTCACGATGCCCGTGCGGAAGTTTAACACCAGGTCCACCAGGAAGAAGGTGTCGGACACCACGTTGAAGACGATCCAGGCCGGCGTGTGCTCATCCTTGAAGAACGTGATGCCCACAGGGATGATGATCAGGTTCCCCACCATCAGCAGCAGCATGATCAGGTCCCAGTAGAACCTGACGGAACCAACAGGTGTCACACACGGAACACAGAACACAGACAGAGGACACACACGAAACACAGAACGCAGACAGACAATACAAATGGAACATGGAATTCATATGAAGGTCACACAGAACGCAGAGACCCCAAAGGTCACACGTGAAACATACAACCCACACAGAGGTAACAAATGGAACACAGAACCCACACAAATCACACATGGAACACAGATACTCAGACAGACATAGAACACAGAACAAACACACAGATCACACACGTGAAACACAGAACCCAAACAGAGGTCAGAAATGACACATGGAACCCATACAGAGGTCACACAGAACACAGAACCAACACAGATAACAGACAGAACATAGAACCGACAGACATCACAAACAGTCCCAGCATGCATCACATATAGGACACAGAACATAGAGTAGCCACAGTGGTGAGACACAGAATACTGCACTGTATCTGCAGCCACACTTTGCCTAGAGAACCCCATTGCATCCATAGAGAACGACATAGAACCTACAGAACACATAGAGGTCACATACAGAACCCTATATCCGCAGCAACACTTTTCCTTAGTCATTAGAGAACCACGTAAAACCTAGGGAATGCACTGTGGCCACATACGAAGCACTGTATCTGCAGCAACACTTTGCCTTAGTCCCTAGAGAACCACATAGAACCTACAAAGGTTCAACACAGAGTGTCAATTACAGTTCTGTGTCCCCTCAGCAGCGTTTATGCAATAACATGACCAATAACACACACACACACGACTACAAACATGACCTAGAAACCATGCACAGATAGAACAGAAAAACTACACAAACATTAAAGATACAGTAGAGCATAGAAAGTGGTAAACACAGATAGAACAGATAAAAACATACAAAAACTACACATTCCGTTAAAACAGAGAAACTACACATTTAGTCAAAACAAGGGAAACTGCACACACAGATAGAACATATAGAATGTACACGTCAACAGATCAACACTACCCTGCATTCAATTATTAGTTTCACCAGCTGATTAAAAGTTGATTAGCCATAAGAAACACCCTTCTGCTGAGACCGAAATATGAAGGCCAGTTGCTTTATCCTTACTAATGGTCTACTGAGTAAATAGCTGTCTTGGATGTAGCCATGTCATTTTAATCTAATAAGTGTGTTTAGCTCTAATGCGAGTGATTAGAGATGTGGTATCAACATGGATTAGCATGAAGATGGCTGATACCATCCTCTGGGCCAACAGGTCACAGCATTTCCCAAGACAGCAGCCAGCCAATAGCAACCACCACAGTGTCTATGTGAGTAGGCTATCACTACAATGGCAACCACTACACATTACTCTGTGTGAGTAGGTTATTACTCCAATATACTCTATACCAGTAGGCTCGCAGTCCAACCACTACACTGTAGTCTATGTGATTAGGCTAATATGAGCAGGGACATTTAGGAACTTTATCTCTAGCTCATTTGCACACACTACCACAATGTCATCATCAGGGTGACATTGCTGAGCTCTACAGACATGGCTAAGGGCTGTTAGTCTGCAGGTATCCCAGCACAGACATGAAGATGTGTGTCTGTACAGGTGAGTTGTGTAGTAGCTTTTAGTTCTTAATTTGTAAGTAAAAGGTCGGTTGTATTGTATTTTGTCAGTGATTTGTTAGTAAAAGGTCTGTAGTGTCATGGTTACTGTGTCAGTGATTTCCTTCATGGGTCAGGTGAGTCAGTAGTGTATCTGAAGTGTATCTGTTCTGTGTTGTATGTTTGTTTTGACTTTTGTCTCTCTGGATCAGTGCTAGTTTAAACTCATCTCATGTGCCATAAATGTACCCTGCATGAGTTCTTCCTGAAGGGGAATCAGCAGCCCCAGACCGATGCAAGCTGCTGGGGAGGCATGAGTCAGTGCAGCCTGGCTTTGGTGTCAGCCCTGTGATGGCCGAGAGCAGGGAGAAGTGCCAGGCTCACGGAAAGGGAAAAGAGCATTATTTACAGTGTCACAGGGTCTGTGAGCTTATGCTGTGCTCGTCTCAGATGATCAGGGACTTTGCGGTGACCTTTGACCTGCGCCAGCTGCTGTGGGAGAAGTATTCATGGAATTGTTAGCTGCTTGGGAGTGTGGGCTAGCCTGGTAAACCCGCCCCTCGTACTTCATTTCATTTCGTGCAGAGGGTCTGGACCGGAATCTCTTAAAGTACATTTGCGATGTTCCAGAAACATCGATCCAATCAGCGAACAGAGGGTGTGTTCGTTAGCTGTAACGTTGACCTTGTGTGCTACATTTGAATTGTAGTGCGTAGGTAGGCTAATTGCATACGTGACGACCAGGCGTTAGCGATTGGGTAAAGGCAGAGGCACTTTTTAAAAACTTCAGCAGAGTCCACGCCTCCAGCAAATCGTTTCTGACGGTCTCTGTTCCAGACCCTCTGCACAAAATGAAATGAAGTACGAGGGGCTGGTTTGCCAGGCTAAGTGTGGGCTACACTATCTCCCATTAGCAAGACCACAGTGAGGACGTGTCGTAGCCTGACAAGCCAGCCCACATCAAACTGTGTGATCTGGCCACGATGGATAGGCCAGGCGCAGTCCAAGGGGCGGCATAAACAGTTGTCTTTCAGACTGCCTCTGCATGCAATAGGATAGCGCTATGACCCATCAACAAACGTGCACTGTCGCAGCCCTGTCATCATTGTGTTAAGCCTGCCCAGTGACTCTCTGGAAGGATAGATTGATGTGATTGTTTTGACCAGATTTGGGAGAAAAGCTATTGAGCTTTAATGGGTTGTGGCTGGACTGTACCCAGGATAGATATTTCATTTGCTAACACCAGAGCACATCTAGATCTTTAGACTAGGCTAGAAATGTTGTGGAGGAGGCGTGAGATCAGTGAGAGCTATTCAGGAGAACGAGTGAGAGAGATGAGAATATGTGGTGGAGAACGAGGAAGAGAGAAGAGTGTTGAGGAGAACAAGTGAGACAGCTATGGGAAACTTAGGAAGAGGTGGATGCGCTCAATTCCTAAGGTTTTAAATTCACACAAGTATTTCTTCTCCACTTTCAACACACACACACACACACACACACACACACACACACACAGGTTAGACTGCTTCTCAACAGAACTGCAAATTCACTAGACTGCATGTCTCACTCTCTGTATTTCATTTTATGTTACGATAAAACTCCTTGAATCCTTTAAACTACATTTTCAAAGAGCTAGCCTTAATTTATTTATGAATTAGTTCATTTCCCATCTGTTGATTTGCATCTAAATATTTATATTAAAGTAAAAGGTAAAAACCATATTTAGTCCTGCTTTAACAGTAGTGAAATTATGATACCAGGGAGGCCCTAAAATTTGAAAATAGTGATATTGTGTATAAAGTCCCATATTAAAAACAAAAAACACATGAAAAGAAAAAAAATACTTAAGTATTTTTGATAACAAGTACTTTCGTACTTCAACTTAAGTAAAAATTTTGCATAGCAACTTGAGCTTGTAGTTGAGTAATATTGGACAAGGAGTATCTATACTTTGACTCAAGTAAAGAAATTGTGTACCTTGTCCGCCTCTGAAGCTTAGAATAAGTGAGACAGTTAAAAATAAGTGGAAGAGCAAAGAGAAGAGTAATAAAGAATGACTGAAATGTTAGTCCAGGCGAAAGACAGATGTGTACACTCCGCATCAGTCATTAATTACTGTACCAGTGACACGCATGAGAGACAGTTGGGGCTTTCAGTCATTTCCGGACCAGTGGCACTGATGGGTTGGGGGGGAGGGGAGGGAAGGGGGTCGACATTGAGCTGCTCAACAAGCAGGACGCTCTGTACTATTTACTGAGCCCACCGGAGTGTGTGTATGTGTGTGGGCGTGTGTGTGTGCGCCCGCACGAGCGTGTGTGTGTGTGTGTATTCGTGTGTGTGTGTGTGTGTGTATATGTGTGTGTGTGTGTGCGTGTGTGTGTGTGTGTGTGTGTGTGTGTGTGTGTGTGTGTGTGTGTGTGTGTGTGTGTGCATGTGTAGCCACGAGATTTGCTCTGCCAAGCTGTGAACCTGAGAACATCTGCTCCCACATCCAAAAAGTGCAGATCAGTCCCACAGTCCAGCTGTGAACCCATTTACAGTTACATCATCACCAGTGACCCCGACCCTGACGAACACACACACACACACACACTCACCCTGTCCCACCGTAACACAGATACACACACAGTACTTAAGTTGAGGGGGGATGAGGGGGATGGCAACCCCCCCCCCCCAAATAACAACAGTTACCCCAAATTCCTCCACAGCGCACACACCCAGACACACTATCACCACACCAACACACACACCAACTGCCACACCAACATACACATAAACACACACAAACCCACACCATCCATACCCCAACACACAGACAGACACACAGTATCCCTCAACACACACGCCCTGACCCATATCCCCACACCAACACATACACCGACAACAACCCTCTACCCAACATGCACAAAGACACACACACCCACATACACACCATTTGTGTAATGGGTGGGGCCCCATTACACAAACCCAGCCCCCAACATACCCCCCCCCCCCCCCCCCAACCACTTCTCCACTCCAGTCACCTACCCACCCAGCTGCAGGGTGTTGTGGGCGTAAGCCGAGCTTAGTGAGTTCATAACTCTCTACATGCTGTTCCGCAGCCTACAGCTAATGTTAATACTGAACCCACTCGTGCTAGCCTTAAAACCAAGGGTAGCCTTACCTCACCCACTAATGCTAGCATTAACACCAAAGCATAGCCTTATTGTTATGCTGATGACATTCCGCTTTATTTTAGGACAACCCCCACTTCCTCTGCACCACCCCCCCCCCCCCCCCAACCTCCCCCACGAACATCCACATTGACTACCTGCCTAGAGGAGACACAGGCATGGATGAAGGTCAACTTCCTTCAGCTGAACAGTTACAAAATGGAAGTCATCCAAATTGGCATACCACATCAGCTCCACTCACCAGTATAGCAGCATTTTCTCTGGCCAAAACATCTCCCTTTCCACATCGAAGACCAACTTGGTTATAAAATTGACCCTCAACTCACCTTTGACAACCACATCAAACATCTCTGTAAGACATCTTTCTACCACCTTAAGAACATCGCCAAACTCTGTCCAACACTCACTGTAGCGAAGGGGAGGAGAAGTCACCCCACCCGGCTTCGAACCCGGGTCACCACACATGCGCTTTGACCGCAACACCAAAGAGCCAGGCTCGTTGGTATGGTAGTCAAAACACATCCACAACCCTAGTGATGGCACTCCATCACACTCATCCTAAAGAGAAGCGAAGCTTGTTCACGCCCTTGCTCCTTCAGGATGGATTATTGTAATGCACTCAGAGACTGCAACACATGCAGAACAGCGCTGCCAAGATGCTGATGAGGGTGTGCAAGCAGGATCACATCACCCCTATCCTGAAAACACTTCACTTACTCCCTGTGCCACTCAAGATTGAATATACTCTCTCAGAAAAGAAGGGACAGAATTGTACTTTTAGGTGCACAAAGGCTTGACACACCAGCAGTACCCTCAAAGGCACATGTACCTTTTAACCACTGTTTTACAACTAGTTTGTATCTTCTCCAGAGCTGAATAGGTACACATCAGTACCTTAAGGTCCAAATGTTAGCCTTTGGGGGTACATTAATACTGATTGTACCTTAAGATACAGATTTGTACCCCTACTGTCCCTCTATTTCTGAGAGTGTAGGATTTGCCTCCTCACCCACCAGTACATTCATGGACTTGCCCCCCTTTACCTATAGGAAATCGTCACCCCACAGACTTCCTGATGCACCCTCTGTTCAACAACCACAAATACCCTCCAAGCCCACAAAACTAAGCTCCGTAACATGGGTGATCAGGCCTTTTCGTCATGATCATTTGAGGGTCCCACAGACTACAGATGTTTGCACAGTGTGTGTGTGTGTGTGTGTGTGTGTGTGTGTGTGTGTGTGTGTGTGTGTGTGTGTGTGTGTGTGTGTGTGTGTGTGTGTGTGTGTGTGTGTGTGCATGAGTGTTGGTGATGGCAACTCAAACAACACAATTATAACAGTGGTCTTGTGACCTTTCTGTGACCTGCACATTTGACTTATTCGGAGGACAAAGCTCCTCGCCTTCCCACTTAGAGGTTTTCAAGACATCCTCGGATCTGGTTACCTGGTCCCCGGAGGGATTGACCAGGTATTGCAATGACCCTGTCTGTCTGTGTGTCTGTCCACCCATATGGGAGACCAGGTTTCTATCTGATTGCACTTGTTAACTGGGACCAGTAGGAGACTCCCATGGCCCGTTAGGAGAGATGGAGTGAAATGTCTGAGTGCTCTGGTAGGCTAATGGCATAAGAATCGCTTGATTCAATGCTGGGGCGCAGATGAGGCAGCCAATCAATTAGGGGCAAATGCTATGCTCCCCCTACTGGGAGTGTGAGTGACACACAGCCCTGGTCCTGCTACACTGAGGTGTGTGTGTGTGTATGTGAAACAAACACCTACTCTGTTACACTACAGTTTGAAATACACACTTCATAGGGACATAGGGGAAGAACATGGACGGGTTGCTGGACGGGCGCTGTCATTAGAGGTGCTCATGACTGTAAGACACTGGCTCCGGGTGTAGAGCAGCCACCCAGGGATGCAAGGAACCAGCGACCAAAGGGTGTTTGCATGTGTGTGTGAGTGTGTGTATAAATATGTGTGTGAATGGGTGAATGTGAGGCATTGCATGTAAAGCGTTTTGGGTACCCCACTGAGTTTAAGAAGTGCTATATAAATGCAGTCCAATTACCATTAACAATAATGAAACAGAAGGCACAGACTTCTCCTTTAGTTGCATCTACAACAGAAACCTCAGCAATAAAACCTCTCTCTGCTGATATAGAAAACTCAACTCTCGGTTTACAGAAAAACACTCAATTCCCTGCTTCTTCTGCAGTTATGTCTACAACTGGATTTCTGAGATTACAGCGCACATACTCCATACAATTGCACTCTCGGCTTGCACTGATAAGAAAAACTGCATTCTGCTCGTCTCTGTGTGCACACGCAGCTATTGTTAGTGTATGCTCATGGGAAAATCAACAGGTTCATGACATCTGTGCAACTGCAATAACAACAAAGTTCAAACACACGGAAACCACGTCTAAAACAAACAATTCTGTGATTACAGTTCACCTGCGCACCTCTAGCGCACCAGCATGGCCTGATTTCGCTCGCTCGGCCAGTCTCGACCACATGCCTATATCAGCGCGCGCTGCTGCTGCAAAGCTCCTGCTCCCCACCGCACCCCCTCTCCAACGTCGCCGCACCATCACATCTCCATTAAATAAATTGTATTGTCATAATCCGCCCCGATGTTTGGCCCTAATCACGCCTATGCTCACATTATCCTGTTTTGATTACCCCATCCTAGCTGTCTCCAGCGGGCCACGCACGCATACATAGGGCTAAGAGCAGAGAAGAGAGACGCAGCCAATGTCAGATTGGAGATGCAGAGGCATATTGCAGCATTAAGGAGACACGAGACCCACGGGGCCACTGAAATCACCCCTGAGTAAACAACACATTAGCTTCCGGTGTGTGTGTGTTTGTGTGTGTGTGTGTGTGTGTGTGTGCGTGCGTGCGTGCGCGTGTGTGTGTGTGCGTGAGTGTGTGTGCACATGCTAAATGACCTAGTGTAGTTATTTGTGAGGTTGGCTATGAATGGACTCGATAGTAGTAGCATTTAAAGCACTAAGGTTTATGTGTCTCGAGAAGAAAGCCCACTGCATTCGTATTCATAGGTGGTCAGTTAAATCACATTCGGACCAAAATAGCTCTGTGTGGATACTCACAAATATAGGCCTATATCGAATGAAAGAGAAGACCATTTGATGCTCAGATGTCCAATGCATTAGTGTTAAATATCTCAGCTGCATCTGCGGGTCTAGTCTCAATGACACTCTCTAGGGCAGGAGTATAGGCTATCCGGGACCACAAACAGATTTGGTGCTGTGGTGCCATACAGGTTTCTGTGATCAGCGGCCGTCTACTCACTCAAGGGCATTGGAAGACTACTGTCTGAAGTAACATTACCCTTCTCAGGCTCCTCTAGGGCTGACAACAACCTCAACCAAACACTGGCAGCATTGGCCACTGTGCAGCCTACCAGGTTCACTTGTGTGGTTAGCGCGCGGCGCTGTGAGGGTGTACATGAGCATCACCTGAAGTCACTGTAAGGGTGAATGATCCAAAAGCCCGCCGATTTGACCCGCTCCTGCTCGCGTTCCACAGCCTTCTCACTTCCGAACATTCGGAGGGAGAACTTGTTAACCCCCGGCTGCAGCATCGCGCCCAACTGTCTTTGCATGAAGCCAGACTGATACATCCTGTCGTCGTCCGACATAATTTGATCGATTCCCTCTAACTTTATGAAACTAGGTTGGTCACTAGGAGACGCTTCCTGGGCCCCCGCGCCACCGGTGGCCCCTGCCCCATCGCCCTGTGCACCCTGGTCTGCCCCAGAGCCTGGCTCGTCGCTGGGGTCGCCATCAGTGGGGCTACCGTCTGTTTCGGTGATGAGCCGCCTCTGCTCGGCTGAATTTGAATGTCGACTGCTGATGGAAGACAGACTGCCCTTAAACCTCCGACAGTCCCCATTAACGTTCGTCTTAAAGAGTCTCCCTGTGTCTGTCTCTGTCTCTCCGCCTTTGGTGTCACATATGCCCTTTGTGCTGCCGGTGGCGGATGGAGAAGGCAGATGTTGCATCTTGACACTTTTCCTCCGAGTGTCCTTGTCACCGTCTTCTCCATCGCTGCTCATCGCTGCTTTAGGTCCAATATGCTGGGGCAAACTGTAGAGTCGATTGCGCATGGAAGAATGCAACCTATCCATTGTAATGTCGCAAACCTCTTCAATATGCTTGAAGGAAAAACAAACGACGAAATCAGAATATGATTACACTAGGCGAAATCATTTACAAGTATATACAATTTGGTGTTCTATGAAAAAAAAACCGGAATGTTTGGTCTAGGATGAGATTACAAATCACGTCGTAAACAGGTCGTCTCAAACAGGAATCTGACACTTAGAACGTGCCCGGTGTTCCAGCTGTGCTCCATCCCGCTCCAGCTGCACGCTGTTGCAAAGCCTGGGGATAATGATGTCCACCTTGAGCGCAGAATCCACGCACTCCTCGAGCCGCGTCGGGATGCTGGAAGGAAGACGAATGTGTCTCTGTGAGGACACAATTGGACCAGCGTTTCAATGACAAAGCATCCCTGGCGCCCAGAACGCGCTGGCTCCGTCAACACCAAACAATGCACCGAAATCACGCCATCCTCCTCAACAGCATCTGTGGCCACCTGACATCACCGATTTGCGGTCACCGAAGCTCCGTAGTTGTGTGAAGCTAATCTATCAGGTTGCCATAGAAGCCGAGACGGCACACTAGCTCAACCCACGAGACCTTTGTCTGGTCATTTAAAGGGATGAGGTGTAGCCCCGGTGTTTGGCAGCCCACAGGTACTCTTCAGCTAGCACTGTACCCCCTTAACTTGCGCAAACCTACAACGTTGAACTTTATGATTGATTATAACTGCCTCTACTCTTGGACTCGTGCTCATTATCAGTTTTGCATTATTTTATTATGTTTGACAGCATATTTGGCTCGTGCTAGAGAGGCGCACGCTCTTTTCACATATATGATAATGTATTATACACGTTTAATATACAACTCACATCAGATTACCTGAAGCCAAATCAGGTGCGGGAAAATCCATGCGTAATCAAATACATGCCTAATTATCACAGAACGCCGCAATGCCATGCGTTATAGCACTCTTATAACACCAAAGAATGGACAGCGCGACCTACGGGTGGAGAACATCACAAATGAGGAAATTCGACAGCAGTATGCAGGTATAGTCCTGTTGGATCCCCGCCATAGTCCACTCTTAACACGAGAACTTGTGAAGATTCTGTGTTGGATTACATACATTAGTGTTAATCTCCCGAATCTATGAAACCAACTATTAAGCTATCACATCTCATGGATATGAATGTCCTTTTGACGTTAAAACAACACAGAAATTACTTTTTATTTTGACTAATGTTGGTTCTGTGTGGTTCTGTTTCACTAGTCCTGGTACCAAATCATTGTATTCAGTGTATCAATGCTGGAGAGGCCATTACTTCCATATTCAGGTTTCTCTGATGGGGCTGGTGGTGTGTTTGCTGAAGTGTGTGTGTGTGTGTGTGTGTGTGTGTGTGTGTGTGTGTGTGTGTGTGTGTGTGTGTGTGTGTGTGTGTGTGTGTGTGTGTGTGTGTGTGTGTGTGTGTGTTGGGAGGTGCTTGTGTACCCCTTTGATCACTGTGATGGGGGTAGCTAGTGTATCAAGACCTCTCTAATGGGTCCGTAAAAATACTTTCGTGTGTGTGTGTGTGTCGGGAAGGTTCTGCCATCTGCCAATTTGCCATCTAATGACACAATTGTACTCAAGTTAAGACCTGAAATGAAGCAATAGAAGAATGGAAAAGACTGGTCAAGGGAAAGGTTTTTGAGTAGCCCATCATGATGTGCTGCATAATGAACATTACTCAAAGAAAATCGGAAAAACTTTGCCCTTTGTAACAGTTGCATAAGGTTTTGCACTTTGTGTTTCAAGTCTGCGTCCAGTCAGAGAGTCCCTGTGGGAACCTGTCACAGTCTGACGTCTCTCCTGAAGCTGTCATCCTCTCTGCCAGGCGCGCTGCTAGAAATTGTGGGCCCCCTGAATGAAAATAATTTTGGCCCCCCACCCCAACCATATCATAGTCCTCTGTGGAGCTCTAAGCCTCCTGAATTGTCCTGATCTCCCCCCCCACCACCACCACCACCCACACCCCCACCTACCCCCCTTCGTGGCACCCCTGCTCTCTGCTGTTCCTCCCATCATCCTCACAGTCAGTAGTGAGGAGCTGAACTTTAAGCAGTTCCATCTCAGTCTTAAACCAACAGGCCATAGTATAGGCTAGATTATAGATTAAAGTATGGCCTAGGCCAATGCATATCCCTCAGGTCAGATTACACCAACTCCCCACCCAAGAATTACTTTTATTTTATTGGGGTTTCAGTTTTGACAGGTAAGTTAAGTGAGAATATGAACATAACTCTGAACAAATAGACCTTTAATATTTCTACCAGCAAAACCATAATCAGTAGAAATCTTACACCCCACAAAGATCAAAGATATCTATCACACTTCTAAGTAGTGTTGTTTGTGAATTAAAATAACAGCACATACCTAAAACAACTTAATGTAATTGTAACATAATGCCCAATTAACTTGAATGTTTACATGCAATAAGAACATTACTGCATGGTCCCTTGTGTCTAACAAGTGCATTAATGTCCTATTCCAAATGCTTTATCTGTTTGTTAATATCAGTGAGTAAATACACAGTGTAAATACAACCAAAACCTCTTTAAACAAGAGGTGTATGTCCTGGCCTGGAAGGATGATGTATGGCCTGGGGCTGTTTATCCCCCGGGGTATACTGTGGCCTAGGCCAAACCCGGGTTAAATCTGAGCAGAGGATAATTTGACCCGTTACACCCAGGAAGAGAACACACGGGCCTGAGGTTGAAATTGTACAGCTGCACTGCAGCACAACCTGATAAACGGAGCCGTTGAATGATCCTCTTTTTGTTTGTCACCAGCGCCCCCTGTGGTCACAACACATCGACTTCAGGTCAAGGTTGTCAGGCACGTCCGTTCTCTGTAATCTCAGTCACTGACTCACCACGTGCAGAATTTATTGCCATCATAAGGGACTGGGGGTGGGGTGCGGGAGCGGCATGAATAAACCCCCCTCCGGTTTCTCTGTGTGCTTGGACCGTGTGTTTGTTTTCTGCTCAGGCTCATGGCCAACCTGCTGCAGGAAATTAAAGTGCCGTGGGGTTGCCACATCCCGGCAACTCGCTGAGTAATACCAGGCCAGAGATACCTGACTAATTTACCACCTTACACTGGGCAAAGACAGAAGGGCTGAGGAAGAGGAAGATGTACAGTCGCTCATGTTTGCCCGAGTGGCTATGAGCAATGACAGACGTACAAAATGGTAAATATCATGTTTCCATGGGAACTATTGATTTGTTTACCCAACTTTCAACCTTCGTGTCGCTGTGTGACTGCTCATGACTATCACACTGTGGAATACGCAACCTGCGATATGTAGCCTACTCTCTGATGCAATATAAAAACGCTTCAGTAGGGGGAGATCTTTTACTATTACACACAACTGTAACTGTGACTATGTGGTGTGTATGTGTGTGTGTGAGAGAGACAGTGAGTGAGAGAGAGAAAGAGAGAGAGAGAGAGAGAAAGAGAGAGAGAGAGAGAGAGAGAGAGAGAGAGAGAGAACACTCCCCTGTGATGCCCTGAGGCAGAGGTTAAAGTAATTTTCCAGACGAGTAACATGGAATGTCTTTATTAGTAAAAATGACTTGGGTACTTGGGTTTGCCTCACAACAACAAAGTGGTTGAGCGTGACCCTGCGGTCCAGTAGCTCTGGCTGTAGTTACACTAGCAGTAGCCTACTTCCCATGGTGCCATGCAGTAGTGGATGGTGATGAGCAGTCTATCAGTCTGGGCCACTGCTATACACTGTCTACATGATCTTAAAGCTTCACGCCGGCAAAAAATAAATTACACCTTAAGAATGTCTCATAAACATATCTATAGATCTGGATATATTAATATATACGTATATATTATATGAATAAATATTGCATAGAATAAAAGCCATGCTGTACAATACACCTTGATAAAAAGCAATCAGTTTATCACATTTAGGACAGAAGTCATGGAATTACAAAATTAAGTTTTGCAGGTGCGCCACCATTTTTCTCAACCCTTAAGTGCACCGGATGTGGAACATTCAGATACTATTGTTACCTTCAGTGATTGGATACTTAAATACATACGTACAGTAGAGTCTGGAATATAAAAGGACTACTGAGGGACGTCGCAAAGCCCTTTTGAAATGAAGCCCCTAAATGAATGACAGACAGAGTGCTGGATGCCTCCTCACATCAGTGATACGCAGTGCAATGGGAAACTGTACAAAAAACTGTCATACCAGTACATGGTCGTGTTGTATTATTCCTTACAGTAGTTTTAGAAACTAAATATTGTCTACATGAAACTGTCCCCACAGACACCACCCACACACCTCCCTCCCCCCAAATAAACCTCACCTGTAAGAAAGCGTCACTACCTTACATGCGTTACGTCTTATTTATAGAAATGGGTCAAATCCTACAATAGAAAACACATGAAATCAAAAGCAACACAGTCATGCAGCAAAATAAGTGAAATGTGTCCAGTCCATCCCTCTCTCCTCTCCTCTTCTCTTCTCTTTTCTCCTCCCCTCTCCTCTCCTCTTCTCGTCTCCCGGGATCATAAGGCATGTCTGTCGTCGTGTTATTGCCCCACCACCCCCACCCCCCAGCCACAGATATGCTTTACAATGACAGAGGACGCCGTCATGGGTTACGTTCAGAAGGTCATGACATTGATGTCTTCGTCTGCAAATGAAACAACAGCAACATGTCAGTAACCTGTCGGTCTAACAGCAATCTATCTATCTATCCATCCATCCATCCATCTATCTAGTGAGGAGTGTGTGGGAGGGGCTACCTGGGTGTGGGTGTGGTCTCCTCAGTTGGTGTTTCTCTGGCGCAGGTTCTTGTCCTTATGGTTATTGGTGGAGTTTTTCCTGGAGGGACGAGGTGGGAGGGGAAACACAGGAGCCAATTAGAAACAGGAAGAGAGACAAAGCCAGTAAAACTGCCTGTGTCAGGCGACTGACACAAATACTTTAGACTGTACGTATCAATACGTATAGGATGCCTTGCCAAAAATGTTGTCAGAGCCTCTTTCAAACACACAGTAAGTAGCCTATTAGGTAGAGAAATATGACACATATTAGACCTCCCTGTAGTAAATAATATTTGGAGAAGTATGTGATAAATATCAGACTTCTCTGTGGTGAACTGAGCTGATACAACTCCAACAGCTGCTGCACATCACACAAACTACTGACAGACCCTAGTGATTCCTTTTTAGAATACTGAAGAACCCTAATCATTCTTCATAGACTACTACAGAACCCTAATTATTCTTTATAGACTACTACAGAACCCTAATCATTCTTCATAGATTACAGGAGAACCCTAATAATTCTTCATAGACTACTGGAGAACCCTAATCATTCTTTATAGACTACTACAGAACCCTAATCATTCTTCATAGACTACTGGAGAACCCTTATCATTCTTCATAGACTACAGGAGAACCCTAATCATTCTTCATAGACTACTGGAGAACCCATATCATTCTTCATAGACTACTGGAGAACCCTAATCATTCTTCATGTGGTGAAGCAGCTTTCAGCTGCTATGCTGTAAAGCTCTGGAACCAACTTCCAAAAAACATTATTATGCTCCTACTGTTGGCAGTTTCAAATCTAGACTTAAGACCAAACTGTTTTCAGATGCTTTCTGTTAATGATTTCTACTAATTTTATACTTATTTTGTGTGTTTATGCTTTTATATATTTTATCTACCACATACCGATTTTACTTTTATGCTTTTACACCTTTTTTACCTTTTATGCTTCTACACTTACTTTTATCTTTTATACCTTTATATATTGTCCTTTGCTTTTATTTTTGTGAAGCACATTGAATTACCATTGTGTATGAAATGCGCTATACAAATAAACTTGCCTTGCCTTCATAGTCTACTGGAGAACCCTAATCATTCTTCATAGTCTACTGGAGAACCCTAATCATTCTTCATAGTCTACTGGAGAACCCTAATCATTCTTCATAGACTACTGGAGAACCCTAATCATTCTTCATAGTCTACTGGAGAACCCTAATCATTCTTCATAGTCTACTAGAGAACCCTTATCATTTTTCAGAGACTACTACTTTATAAGCTACTGAAAGAACTTTTTTATGTATGGGAAATATTACAGGGACCTCGCACACATGAATGTCTCTTACAAGGATGAGGTGTGTGTGGAGAAGCTGGAGCTAAAGATGATAGTAGATGATAAACACACGCACACACACACACACACACACACACACACACACACACACACACACACACATACATACAGGCACAGACACACATGTACAAACAAACATACATACACATACACACACGAAAAGGTGATAATAGACACACACACACACAGATAAAAAGGTTACAATAGATGTTAAACAGACTTACAGGGGTCCCACTGGTTCGTCATCTTCAGCAGCAGGAGGAGAGAGAGAGTGAGAGTGTCAGTGAGTCATCTCACACACACACCTGGCTCAAGACAACCCACTCTTTATGCTACAGTATGACGATGTAGACTCAATGAGGCCATGCAGAGTCACTGTCAGGGGCAGTCTTAGAACGCATTCCCATGCACACAAACACACACACACACAAGCAGTCACACACACACAAACGCACACACATGCACATACACACGCCTGTGCACAGACGTGCACACACACACACACGCGCGCGCACACACACATACAGACACATACACACGAATGCCCACACAGAGTCAGAATGAAACAGACACTGGTCACTGCAGCACCCAGGAGTAGGCTTGTTGTGAGGGTGGTTGAGTGGGTGGGGGTGGGGGTGGGCAGTTTGGCAGGAGGCGGCCGTGACACCACTCAGCCCCACCCCCACCCTAATGGCGTAGAATCCTTCACCATGACAACTCAGCAAAGAAGGCACACTCAACACAGCTCAGGGCCGGCACAGGAGGAAGTGGGTGCCGGATGCAGGTGTGACATACGTCACTACCTGTCACACTTCCTGTGCAGCCCAGAGGCCACACAGTTGTTTGTGAGCATGACTCACAAACAAACAATCACACAAACACACACACACAACTGTAAGGACAGGAAATCTGCTTGGACCCAGTCTGGATGGTGCCCACAGAGATTGATAGGAGATGAGTCCGAGAGAGTGACTGTGAGACTGCGTGCGTGTAGCGCTGCAGCCCACCTGTAGAGGGCGACTGTGAGACTGCGTGGGTGCAGCGCTGCAGTCCACCTGTAGAGGGCGACTGTGAGACTGCGTGGGTGCAGCGCTGCAGCCCACCTGCAGGGGGCATGCACACACTCCAGTCTGGCAGTGACGGCTGTGACAGGCCATTCTCTCATGCTGGGGGACATGTCGGAAGGAGACTGGACACACACTCGACGGACACACACTTAGAAGCTGTCTAGGAAAACACCAGCGTGGTGACTGAATATATGCTAAAAAGATTATTTGTCTGCAAGAATAACAGCTTGTTGAGTGTACATGTGCGTAGGAATACGTGTGTTGGTGTTCCTGTGTGTAGGAACAAGAGCTTGTTGAATGTTCATAAGCATGCTTAAATGCTTCCTGTGTTGACTGAGCCACTGTTAAAAACTATTCTGTGGAAAAATAAAAGCTTGTTTTGCTGACACATATTTGAAGTTCCTCTGTGCATGAGTGCTTACTGACTGATTACATTGTTAAAAATGTTTTGTTTCTAATAAGCTTTAAAGCATGGAGCTAACTCTGTGTCCCGTAAGGGTCCTGTTAATGCTAATGGAGCTAGCTTAGTGTCCAGTAAGGGTGGAGTAATGCCAGCTCAGTGTCCTGTGAGAGTGGTGTAATGCTAATGGAGCTAGCCCAGTGTCCTGTGAGGGTGGTGTAATGCTAATGGAGCTAGCCCAGTGTCCTGTGAGGGTGGTGTAATGCTAATGGAGCTAGCCCAGTGTCCTGTGAGGGTGGTGTTAATGCTAATGGAGCTAGCCCAGTGTCCTGTGAGGGTGGTGTTAATGCTAATGGAGCTAGCCCAGTGTCCTGTGAGGGTGGTGTTAATGCTAATGGAGCTAGCTCAGTGTCCTGTGAGGGTGGTGTTAATGCTAATGGAGCTAGCTCAGTGTCCTGTGAGGGTGGTGTAATGCTAATGGAGCTAGCTCAGTGTCCCATAAAGGTGGTGTAATGCTAGCTCAGTGTCCTGTAAGGGTGGTGTTAATGGTTGCTCAGTGTCCTGTAAGGGTGGTGTTAATGCTACTGGAGCTAGCTAGGCTGTGTGTGTGAGACAACAGGCCCTACCACTCAGATAGATGTGTGTGTGTGTGTGTGTGTGTGTGTGTGTGTGTGTGTGTAAGAACAGGAAGAGGACCCTACAGCTCAGCTGGACAGATGTGTGTGTGTGACTGCAGCATGTGTGTGTGTGTATGTGTGACTGTTGCGTGTGTGTGTGTGTGTGTGTGTGTGTGTTGTGTGTGTGTGTGTGTGTGATTGTGGCATGTGTATGAGGAGAGCATGATGTGTGTGTAGCCTGTGACCCTGTGTGCATCACTAGAGCTGGGCCAGTGTGTGTATGACAGCATGCATATGCCTGTGTGTGTATGAGTATGTGTGTAATGCCAGGGTGTATATGCCTTTGTGTGTGTATGCCAGTTTGGATGCTAGTGTATAGATGTGTGTGTGTATGCCTGTGTGTGTACGGTAGTGTGTGTATGCCAGTGTGTGTGTGTATGCCAGTGTATAGGTGTGTGTGTGTGTGTGTGTGTGTATGCCCATGTGTCAATGCCAGTCAATGGATACATGTTGGGGGCAAGCTGCTGAAGGAAACTCAGGCGCATGCAGTTCTCACTTACCACAAGCAGGGGGCGTCGGAGAGAGAGGGAGAGACATCATGGAACACAATTTATTTAAGCTCGCTTTGCCCACCAATCTAGCAGTCTGCTTAAGCATCCATAGTGCTACACATCAGAGTTTTGTGCCCACCAGTCCGCTAAAAGAACCGTAGCCAAGACCTACGGAAACTTACCCAGCACTGTCCCTGGCAGTCATTTTCTGTACTAGATTCATGTTCCCCAGACACTCCGTGGTTCTAAGTTGTTCTTAGAAGTAATTCTTAGCGCTTTCCCCAACAATTGAAGCAAATGTTTACCCAGGAACATAATTGTGATGTAGTAGTTTCCTTAAGTTCAATGTACTTGTCGGGTTCTATTGAAGGAGACGAAGAGAGCAAAAGAGAGCAGGAAAGAGAGAGAGAGAGAGAGAGAGGGTGAGAGAGAGAGAGCAGGAGAGAGAAAGAGAGAGGGAGAGAGAGAGAAACAAAGAAAGAGCCCATCCCTACTGGACCTGGATCAGGTGCACTCCTAGAGAAGACATAAATATTTTACACAGCTTCCTTCCTACCTGTGCTCAGTGCAGTCACACACCTCATTAATATCACATCAGGACCATTCATCCTGACAACACAGGTCCAGCTGTGTGTGTGTGTGTGTGTGTGTGTATGGGAGAGACAGCTTGGGTCAGATAGATCAGATGACATATGGCATTAGTACCCTGAGAGGCAGCTATGACAGCAAAAGGAATGCTTGTGTGTGTATGCATGTGTGTGTATGCATGTGTGTGTGTGTGTATGCATGTGTGTGTGTGTATAAAGGCCAGCCATCAAGAAAGATGGAGGCCAAATATGTGTGTGTGTGTGTGTGTGTGTGTGTGTGTGTGTGTGTGTGTGTGTGTGTGTGTGTATAAAGGCCAGCGGTCAACACACTGCATGATTATTCTAATGAAACACTTGTTCGTGTTTTTCAGATTAGTGTAGAAATGATTCTACTATTACCATACTCTCATGTATGAGACTCACACATGTGCGCACAGGTGTCTAATTGTGAGATTAACAACCCAATCTAAAACCAATTCCTGTTCCTCCCAGAGATGGCTGCTGATGAGAATGAACCCACTCCTGCATTTGTCATTAACACACGTGTGTGATTTGGAGCCTCTCTGCTGTGACAAGCAGCAAACATTCTCACAACGCATGCTACACATTACTCGCGGGCTGCATGCTCGCAACACGCAATGCCCCATGAACTACTCGCTACATCTGTGTCACTCACTACATCTGTGTTACTCACTACATCTGCAGTATTCATCACATATGTTTATATTTGCTACATAAGCACTACTCCCTACATATGCGTTACTCACTACCTATGGGTATACTCACTACATCAGTGTTACTCGCAACATATTATATATGCGTTACTTGCTACATAAGCACTACTCACTGCATCTGTGTTACTCGCTACATATGTGTTACTTGCTGTGTTACTCTCTACATCGGCGTTACTCGCTACATATGCGTTACTTGCTACATCTGTGTTACTTGCTACATATGCGTTACTCACTACATATGTGTTACTTGCTACATATGCGTTACTCGCTCTGTGTTACTAGCTACATATGTGTTACTTGCTGTGTTACTCGCTACATCGGCGTTACTCGCTACATATGTGTTACTCACTACATATGTGTTACTTGCTACATATGCGTTACTCGCTCTGTGTTACTAGCTACATAAGCACTACTTGTTATGTATGTGTATACTTGCTACATCGGTGTTACTCACAACATGTGTGTTCCTCGCTACACCTGTGTTACATGCAGCACCTGTGTTACTTGCATTCACCTATCTCTCTTCCATAACCTACACTGTACAACAACAGTCTTCCACATCATCTTCATCATAATCTTCATCCTCGTCCTCAGGGTGGTGTGTGCTTGTGTGGAGGCTCACCATCCTGCATGTCTTCGGGCTTCTTGCGCTTCTCGTAGATGACGATGATGAGCACGAGCACGATGATCTCGGCCAGCACTCCCAACAGCGGCCACAAGGGGGCGAGGTAGGAGCGCACGCGCAGCACTAAGGTCATGGTGGTGGTGCCCAGCGCGTTGGTGGCGTTGCACTGGTACTCGCCCGGGTCCATGCCGATGTCCAGATTGATGATGGCCAGCTCGGTGTAGTTGTCCTTGTTACTGATGAAGAAGCGGCCCGACGAGTTATCAATTTCCTGCACACGGAGAGAGAGAGATGATAGAGACAGAGAGAGATGTGTTATCAATGTCCTGCAGGTCCACATGGGGTCAGGGTCCCACTGACTACACACAGACACACACATTTACACACTCACACTCACACTTACACTCTGACACACACACACACACACACACACACACACACACACACACACACACGTACCATTGTCCAGTTTACTCCAGGTCCATATAGGATGGGGGTAGCTCATGGACTACACACGCATGTACACACGCACTATAGGATTGTACCACATGGGGTCTGGGGGAGCCCACTGACTACACACACACACACACTTACACTCTTTTATACACACACTTACACTCTGACACACACACATACACACACACACACACACACACATACCATAGGGATGTCATTTTCCAGCTTCCTCCAGATCCATGTGGGTTCAGGGGAGCCCACTGACTACAACATACACACACACACACACACACATACACTCTCTTATACACACACACTTACACTCTGACACACACATACCATAGGGATGTCATTGTCCAGCTTCCTAAAGGTCCATATGGGGTCAGGGGAGTCCACTGACTACAACACACACACACACACACACACACACACACACACACACACACGTACACTCTCTTACACACACGTACACTCTCTTACACACACACTTACACTCTGACACACACATACATACACACACACACACACACACACACACACGTACCATAGGGATGTCATTGTCCAGCTTCTTCCAGGTCCATATGGGGTATGGGTAGCCCACGGCTTTGCAGTAGAGGACGGCCCGCTGCCCTTCATTCTTGTTCTCGCTGCGCTTGTGGCCAGTTATGTCTGGGGCAGCTGGGGAGTGCAGAAACACACTCATCAGCATACCCAACACACATACACACACACACACACACACACACACTCACATACACAATATACTCAGCTATACACTCACAAGCATCATGTTAATTATCAGTCAACCACACCAACATCTCTTCACTTTTTATTTAAAAGTGCACTACAACACTGAACATCAGTCAGTCCAACAATCCAATCAGTCATTGAACATGTCAGTCCAGCACACACACATACACACACACACACACACACACACACACACACACACACACACACACACACACACACACACACAACTAAACACAAAACATGCAGGGTCATGACTAAAGTCAGAGGATTAAGCCTGAGGCAGCTTTGGACCTGGAACCCCTCAGCAGTAGGGATATAAATCTGATAGGGATATAGACTTTGGGAACGGGAAGCTGACGTAACCTCTAATAGCCTCTGATGCTGTGCTGCAACACTTAATTGAGTGTTAATAAACAACATGCAGGAAAAAAATACAAATTGTCATGGTGATTGTTTTGTCATGACTCCTTTTTAAAGAAGTTGTCCTACATGAAAGTAGTCCTGTACTGTCATTGGAAGGACCCACTGACTCTTGTTATGTCATTGGAAGGACCCACTGACTCTTGTACTGTAATTGGTTGGGTAAATAATGAGCTCTAACAGCTGAGCTGGGTTGCATGTGTTGGCCTGAACGAGCGAGAGACTATATGAATAAATGACAGAGAGGAAGAGAGAGACAGGTGGACAGAGAGAGGAAAAGGAGGGGGATGGGGAAAGGGGAGTGTGTTTGAGTGTGTGTGTGTGTATGTGTTTCAGTGTTTGTATGTGTGTGTGTGCGTGTATGTGTGTGTGTGTGTGTGTGTGCTTGTGTTTTAGTGTTTGTGTGTGTGTGTGTGTGCATGTTTGTGTGTGTATGTTTGTGTGTGTATGTTTGTGTGTGGGGGGGTGGAGGGGGTGGGGGGATAGATTCAGTGCAGGAGGGCTAATCCCCCCTCCTCAGACTGAGCTCCATCTGCTCCTCTAGAGCTGCAGGACTCACACACACACACACACACACACACACACACACACACACAGATGGATCCACACACACCCACACACACACACACACACACACACACACACACACACACACACACACACACACACGCGCACACACAGGTGGACCCACACACACAAACAAATTATGGCTAGAGACTCTCTCTGGCAGGCTGGCCCACTCTAAACCAGCAGGTATGCTACAAGATCCAAACAGAACATGCTAAAGCGGGAAGGACACCACAGCAGGATGTACGCTAAAGCAGGAAGTACACTTCTGCAAACACACCTATGCAGCACTGTCAGAGGCATGGACATGCGGACAGAGGGCCAGCTTTATGCATAATATTTTGCCGTATAACTTTATTTTGAGAACATAGAATAGAATAGATCAGAATAGAATAGAATAGAATAGAGTAAAATAGAACAAAATAGAATAGAATAGAACAGAACACAATGGAATAGAATACAATACAATACAATAGATCTTTATTAATACATTTGGGAGGTGCCAAATGTATTATCTGGGAGGCACCAAATCACAGTAGATACAGATAATAAAAGTATTGTACAGGTAGAAGTGTTAATTAATTAATTAATGAATAAGGAGACAGAAGTGTCATCATGTTTGCATTTGTGCACGCGTGCATTGTATGTGTGTCCTGTTCAATCCACTAGGTCCACGCCGTCCTCCCCTCCCACCCCCAACCCTTCCCATCCCTGTTATTCCAACCCCTCCCCCTCACCCCGAGTGCAGAGTTGTACAGGTTGATGGCATTGGGGTAAAAGGAGTTTTTGGCCCTGTTGGTCCTGCTCATGGGGAGAAGCAGGCTTCTCTGTGTGATATTGTCAGTGTGCGGAGGGGGGCTGTCATCATCCATGACGCTCAGCAGTTTGTCCACAGCCCTTTTCTTGAGAATTAGAATTCTTAAGAATTCTTTATTATTAGGAGATAGGGCATGTCTTTGCAGAGATCTGGGCTGTCCGAGTGCTTTCTAGTTACCTCCGTCAAGGAAGCTTATGTTTCTGTCTGTCCATTTGTTTGTTAGCAAAATAACTCCAAAAGTCATGAACGTATAGGTCTGTTGACCAGGTTTGAATATGGCCCTAACGCATCCCAACCCTCCCCCATCTCTCTCTTCCACTCACTTCCTGTCCCACTCTTCACTGTCTTATCAATACAGGCACAAAACGCCCAGAAAATATATATATAAAAAAGAAATCACATGCATGTATAATTTATTTATCTTTTGTAACATAAATATCTGAATGTTTCCTTTGAGAACACTAATATTTGACTACCTAGACCATATGCATATCTAACGTTCTCACCTTTGATCTCTATGGTGGTGTTAGCGTTAGCGGGTCTTACCTTTGATCTAAATGGTGGCGTTAGCATTAGCAAGTCTTACCTTTGATCTCTATGGTGGCATTAGCAGGGGGCATCGTGGTGAAGGTGAACACACACATGTACTCTCCGGCATCATCCGTTTTGGGCTTGAGCAATCTGCACACAAACACACACTCACAATCTGCACACAAACACACACTCACAATCTTCACACAAACATGCACTCACACAAACAGACACCTATCTCACACAAACACGTATGTATCTCACACATGCACACAACTGTATATCACACATACACACACACACCTGAAGCTCACACAAACGCACAGCTGTATCTCACACAAACACACACCTGTATGTCACACAAACGCACACTTACACACACCTGAATCTCTCTCACACACACCTGTATCTCACACAAACACACACCTGTATGTCTCTCTCTCACACACACACACACATCTGAATTTCACACAAACAGACACCTGCAGATTATATTACAACTACTGGCAATAGCCACTTTTCCAGCCAGTCACTTTGACTTAATCCATATGCTTTCTGATCTGATGCCCTAGTGCACTATGGGAAGTAAAGTTCCCAGCCATTAAGGCCAAATAAATAAATAGCTAAATAATAGCTAATGATACAACAGAGAATCAAGGCTAAGGTAATAATCTAAAATCCAGTAATAACAAACCTGAATTAAACAGGACTTTCTACATCAGGTATTGCAGAACTTTTGAATTATTTACATCAATAAGACAGACACACAACAGGTGAAAGATTAGGACAGAAGAATGACTAAAAATCACAGCAACACTAGACCATCACTGTAATAAGAGCAAACATTTTTAGATGATTACGTGAATACCAACACAGCTTCAGGAGCAAACACCTTAATTGCCTGATGAGGCCATCATTACTTAGTGTGATTTATTCCCTCATTATATTAATTAGCAGCTCTCTGGTCTGCTACAGGGACACTGATGCCCGACAGTGATGTCTATCACTACAGAAACACCAACCTACAAGTGAAGCAGGACCGAGATGTGTGTGTGTGTGTGTCAGTGTCCACAGGCAGGGCAAGACAGGGGTGTGTGTGTGTCCTGTAGACTGGGCAGGAAGGAGAGTGTGTGTGTGTGTGCGTGTGTATGTGTGTGTCCTACTTGAGCTCTGCGTTTTTGGTGTCCTGGCGCGTGCCCTGCAGCTCCTCGCCGTTCTTCATCCAGTACACCCCCTGCAGGCCGGTGTGTGTGGACGTCAGGTTGCACTGCATGGTGATGGGCGCGCTGTAGCTGTGCGACCCATCCTTAATCAGGATCACGTGCTCCGACGACTCAATGGTGGGCTCTGGGGACAGACACAGAGGCTAGGGTCAATTGAGAGAGACACAGAGGCTGGAGGCAGTCGAGAGTGACACAGAGGCTAGAGGCAGTCAACAGGGACACAAAGGTTAGAGGCAGTCGAGGTTGAGAGGGACAAAAAAACTGGAGGCAGTCGAGAGGGACACAGAAGCTAGAGTCCATTGAAAGAGACACTAAAAGACCAGAGGCAATCGAGAGGGGCACAGAGGCTGGAAGCAGTCGAGGTTGAGAGGGACACAGAGACAAGAGGCAGTCGAGAGCGACAAAAAGACTAGAGGCAGTCAACAGGGACACAGAGGCTAGAGGCAGTCAACAGGGACACAAAGGTTAGAGGCAATGGCGAGAGACACAGAGGCTAGAGTCAGTCGAGGTCAAGAGGGACACAGAGACAAGAGTCAGTCAATAGGGACACAGAGGCTAGAGTCAGTCAATAGGGACACAGAGGCTAGAATCAGTCAATAGGGACACAGAGACTAGAGGCAGTCAATAGGGACACAGAGGCTTGAGACAGTCAAGAGGGACACAGAGGCTGAAGGCAGTCGAGAGGGACACAAATGCTAGAGGCAGTAGAGGTCAAGAGGGACACAGAGGCTAGGAGAGGCATGGCAGGAGTCATGCCCAAGCTGATCTCTGGACAATGTGATAGGTGTAAACAACAATTAATGTGTTCAGAGTTAAGGTCCATTCACACCAAGAACTATAACGATAACGACAACTAAAACTTCAATGATATTGGCGTCCACACTGAAGAACGACATTTTAACGCCAACATTCTACTCATGATTTAAACAACTACTAGAACATGACGTCCTGTGAATACTTATGAATTCTGATTGGCTTTTATAGTTCATAAAATCCCTCTGATAGTAATCCCAATGATATTTTTCAGCCTGTCATTATAGTTGATATGTGCACGGCACCAGGACCGTAAACTTAAAACGATTTTTAAAAAGTTACAGTTATCGTTCTAGGTGTGAACGGCCCTTTACCCTGCAGCCACACATAGTGGAGCGTAATCACATCTATAATGTACTGCAATAATGAACATAATACACATCTATAGTGCTCTGCAATCATACGCACTGCAGTAATGTGTGTCAATAACGCACAGCAATATGGCTCATCTACATTGGCCTGGTAAACCAGCCCCTCGTACTTCATTTAATTTTGTACAGAGGGTATCGCAGTGCTGTATTAAGAGAGGATTTCTTCCTGGAGGTGTGGTCTCTGCTGAAGTTTAAAACAGGTGGTTCTGCCTTTATCCCAATCGCTAACGTCTGGTCGTCACATATGCAATTAGCCTGCCTATGTACTACGATTCAACATCACTAAGTCAACATCATTGCTTACAAACACGCCCTCTGTTCGCTGATTGGCTAGGATTGGCTGGTACCTAATACAGCAATGCCAATGACAGCAGAGCCAGACCCTCTGTACAAAATGAAATGAAGTACGAGGGACTGGTTTACCAGGCTAGCACATCCATAGCGCACTGCAATACGACACATCTATGATAATAAACAATAATGCACAGCTATAACGTACTGTAATAATGCACATTTATAATGCCCCAGAAAGCCAAAAGGCAGTAACTACATATTTTGTCAAAACTGAGTTTAGACAGAAAATGTACATCATAACACTTTTTTTTGTCTTGTGACTAAATCTGTTGCTTCTTCCTATTAAGAAAGTACCTAAAATCACTTTTATACCAACATGTTTGACTTGGCATTATAACTTCAAAGGCATTTTACTCAGTTTGAATGTTCACATAGTTGCTGCATTTTGCCTTTGTAGGGCAATATAGCGCACTGCAATAACGCACATCAATAACACACTGCAATAACTCACATCTATAACGCACTGCAACAATGCACCTCCGTAATAAATGCACATCTACAATGCACTGCAGTAGGCTGTCAGCGAGTATTGAGATTGATATGTTGGTGGGGTCGCTGTCTGCCTGCACCATACAGGACACTCCGACTGCACGTTCCCCAGGCTACCGATCACCCACAAAGCCAAGGGCACCAGAACAGGAGCAGGTGCCATACTGTACCGTCTAATCCAGGACTGTCAGTCAGTCACAGGTGACCTTCCATCCGACACAGACGGAGCCTTTGGCTGTCACTGCTGACCTTCCATCAGACACAGCATTTAGTCACATGGCTGAAGTGCCTGCTGAGTCATTGCTACAGGCAACACCAGAATGTTAAGTGTACCGGTACGTACGTAAGAGAGAAGAAATCACTTGAGAAGTCATTGCAACTTCAGGACCAGAGTGTGAATTACCCCTCCATAATTGCGGAGTACTACCTTCTAGGTCTTACATTATTTACATTAATATGTTGATACCCCCCAATCCTGCTATATTGGTCTCTTTGGGGGGTGCTGGCTCTTGATTGCGGCCTACCATACCCCCCAGTACCCCCTGTGATTCGAACTATGATCAGGATGTTGAGTGTACAGGTACGGATGTTGAGGTAAGAGAGAAGAAATCACTGGAGGAGTCATTGCCATAGGCAACATGAGGATGGTGACTGTACTGGTACATGAGTAAGAAAGAAGGAACCACAGGAGGAGTCACTGCTACTGTATAGGCAACATGAGGATGGTGAGTGTACCGGTACATACATACAGTAAGAGAGAGGAAATCACTGGAGGAGTGTATCGGTACTGTGTACTACTCAGTACGCTAGTGAGCTCAGTAAGCTAGTGAGTATCCTAGCTTACACTCCAAATAATGTAAGACTAATGTACAGTATATATTTTAGATGTATAATAAATTGGTGGTGAAAAAAATCAAACATATAATATGAAAAATCATCTGTTGTAATCTCAAACTGATAGAAAATTTCCTGTACATGTGATGTTGCATATGGATATGTTTGTGTTTGTGTATCAGTGGGTTTGTGTTTGTTTATGGGTATGTTTGCATTTGTATCTATGTGGGTTTTGTGGTTGTATATGTGTGGGTTTGTTTGGAGGTGTGTTTCTGCACTATTAGGTATCTGTGTTTGGGTGTGGAGTTGTGGAAATGTATTGGGTATTTTGGATGCTTTAAAAATACAATGTCTCCGTGTTCTCTCCAGTACAGGATCTGACTTTGGTGTGTCTGAGCATGTTTGTTTGTTGTCTGTGTGGCCTTGAGTGTTTTTGTGTATGTGTAATAAATTTAGTCTCCACCTCTGGGCACAGTAGAACACACAAGTGTCTGGGTGTGTGTGTGTGTGTGTGTGCAAGAGTGTACGCATGTGTCTGTATGTGACTGTGTATGTGTGTGTGTGTGCAAGAGTGTATGTATGAGAGTGTGTGTGTGTTAGTGCAATAGCATCTGTATGTGACTGTGTGTGTGTATGTGTGCATGTGCATGCAAGGCAGGGACAGACACACAGACACAGCCTGGACAGTTGGAAGGTTGTATTCAGGGCTTCACCTGACAGGCATAATGAATGCAATGATTAACAGGGTACCTCTTAAAAATGTAGGACATTAAGTGGGTGGCGTGTCTAGGGACAGACACTATGCTAGGTGACATGTAACAGTTCTAGGGACACTGGGTTGGGTCACATGTAACAGTTCTAGGGATAGACACTGGGTTGGGTCACATGTAACAGTTCTAGGGATAGACACTGGGTTGGGTCACATGACAATTCTACACACACACTGTGTTTAGTGGCATGTAGCCACTAAGGGATCAGCAGGCTGGTTGGGTTATATGGTCACCACAGGGACAGGAGTCATATGGTCGTGATAGGGGCAGGAGTGATGTAGGTTGGATCATATGGTCACCATAGGGACAGGAGTCATGTGTTGGGTGAGGACAGGTAAGAGGTAGCTCCTGTGATCTCCATGGAGCTCCATCTCCCTGCCTCACTCTGAGAGCGGTGGTATTTGGGAGGAGACCAGCTGCTGCTACCTCTACTGGGGCCTAGGGGGCGCTCTAGGTCCCCGACTCACTCTGCAGGACGGTGACGGTGGCCTGTGCACGGATCCAGGTGGTGCTGGGGCTCTGCCGCAGGTCGTTGCGCCGGGGGTCGTTACTGGCGCGGCACTCGTACGTTCCGGAATCGTCCAGGGTGACCCACGTGACGGCGAGGACGCTGACACCGTTGGTGCCGTAGGCCGTGTTGATGGCCACGCGTCGCTTTCGTGCGCCGTCCCACAACTGGACGAAGGAGTCGGCACGGTTCACCTCGGAGTACCACCACTGGATCTCAGGCGTGGGGCTGCCCACCACCTCACAGTACAGCTCAAACGTGTCGCCCGTCAGCTTGGTCTCCGACAGGGGCGACCGCACGAACCCCGCTGCTCGGGGGGTGGGGGGATTGGAGAAGGGGCATGCAGGGTGCAAGAGGAGGAGCCAGAAGCAGGAAAAGAAAGATAAAAAGGACAGAGGGAATGGAAAAGAAAGAGAACATGCAAACAATTTAAATAACAAAAGACAGACAGCATGCTAACAAAATAACAAGAGACAGAGAGCATGCTAACAAAATAACAAGAGACAGAGAGCATGCAAACACAACTGAAAAAACAACAGATTAACATAGAGTATGTAAAATGAGATGAACAGAATACACACCAACAGAAAATACACAATAATACAGATAACAGATAAATGCAAGATGCCGACACTGATAAATGCATAAGGAAAGCAAACAAGTCAGAAAATACAGTGGTCCCTCGCTATATCGCGGTTTACCTTTCGCAGCCTCGCTGTTTCGCTGATTTTTTTAGTGCATGCAATCTCCTGTACAGTACAGAATGCTCTCAGCTTGTAAAATTTACATAAATCTTCCACCGCTAGCTGTGTGACTCTGAAGTGCGGTATGTTTGCAAGTGTGAACTCTGCCTGTCTGAGAAAAGTGTATAAGTGTAGTGAGGGGTTTTACAGCCTTAAAACATCTATAATAATTGTAGAAAATAAAGCTGACTACTTCGCGGATATCACCTATCGCGGGTTATTTTTAGA
>CM050208.1:25252500-25315000 GCA_027475355.1 Coilia nasus
TTCATAATTACCATGCAAGACATATATTTAAAATGCGCAGCGCAGATGGAGAAAACACACCCACACCCATACACACAGACTCAGGCACACACACTGACAAACACAAATGTAAGAGTGAGTGTGTGCAGCCAGAGGGACAATGATATACAGAAAGGCCCGTCCCCACGCGTGAATGGCGATGAATGGGAGGAGCCTGTGTGTGTGTGTGTGTGTGTGTGTGTGTGTGTGTGTGTGTGTGTGTGTGTGTGTGTGTGTGTGTGTGTGTGTGTGTGTGTGTGTGTGTGTGTGTGTGTCTGTGTGTGTGGCCATAGGGATGGTGAGCCATGCAGTGCAACTGCACTCTGCTTTGGAGGCTGCCAGCAATGGGACACTTTATGACGTCCCACTCTAAATGCACACAATGTAGATGCCCTACGCATGACACCTCTGTGTATATGCACTATGGATGATACCTCTGTGTATATGCTCTACGCATGACACCTCTGTGTATATGCACTATGGATGATACCTCTGTGTATATGCACTATGGATGATACCTCTGTGTATATGCACTATAGATGATACCTCTGTGTATATGCACTATGGATGATGCCTCTATGTATATGCACTATGCATGTGAGGGCACAGGACACTGTATGAGGTCTGCATTAGGGCTGCACAATATATCGAAAATATTGTGATATCGCAACATACAGTATTGTGATACCCATATTGCAAAACATGGCTTAACTGGAATAAATGGGACATTACAGTGAAACAGCTTACAGTAATGTCCCATTTATTCCAGTTAAGCCATGTTTCCACATACGAAGATATCTGGGAAATCAAATGGAGTCTTACTGCCCTTAATATCTACCCCAAAAGCTGGGCACTGGCTATGGCCTAGCGGCAAAGATGTTAAAGCTATATTTAAATATTTGTTTATTTATCTGAAACCATATCGTCATTGCAACATTCAGCAATGTTACCGCATATCGCACATTTTTCAAATATCGTGCAGCCCTAGTCTATATGACTGCACAGGGCACTGTATGAAGTCCCTCTCTGATAGGCCACTATGTTTAAATGGCGTAGAGCCAGGCTCCTCGAAAAGACAGTTGACAGTCAGAGCACATCCTCAACCGTAGTGATGGCACTCCATAACACTGCCCTTCCCTTGAGGAAGTGCATCCCATCCCACCCCATCCAGCCTGGCTCTTTCGTGTTGAGGTCAGAGTGCATGTTTGGTGCCCCAGAGACTGGGGTCGAGGACAGGTGGGGTGACTGCTCTCGCCATTCGCTCCAGTGAAAGTCCGCCTTATTGAACATTTTCAGCTCTTGCTAGTTGAATCAACTAAAGTCCCACTATCTTCAAGTACTGAGTTCTTGTTAGTTGTGCACAGTGTAGTTGAAATAACTTTAAAAAGTGAAAGCGGTTTACTTTACTTTTGTAATTCAACCAATTTTTCTTTTCACAGCGTATGCCAGACTACGCAAATATTACTCAATTTACGCACACAATAACTGCTAGAATAACAAAAAATCATCAGATCACACAGATCATCGTCATCATATTGCCTTTCTAGACCCCCCCCCCCCCCCCTTGCTGGACGGACTCAAAGGGGCATATGCGTGGTCGTCACACTGCCCACAGCCCCAGGGGGACCAATGACTGCACTAAAGAGGAACATCCATCCTCTTTCCACCGTGTTGCGCTCCCTCTCCTCCCCGGGGGGTTCCCATAACCGGCTCCTCAGGCTTCTCCGCCATAACGCAACAGAGAGCACGGCAGCATTAACCTCCTGTAATTTAGACTGAGTGAATTCATTACGAGTCTTTTGAGAGATCAATGTCATCAAGCACTGTGGCGCTCCTCCCGCGAAGCCTTTAACGAGTCCACTCACACAGGAAGACGTTAACGGCAGGCAGCCGGCTGCTGCATCTGCGCTATTAATAGAAACATGCAGTGGAGAGTAGTGCTGCTATTTACGGCTCTGCAGAGACTGCTATTGAGACCAGCATCTCCTTCTATTTGACTGCACCATCGAGTATTTCTCGCATAGCCTACACATCAACTCTTAACACCACAAACGAATAGACAGGATGGCCCGCTGTTTGCTCCTATGTGGAAACATGTCACAGTGAAAATATAAATAAATAAATAAATAGCTGGACACGTAAGAAAATGTGTGAAACAAGTCATCCTTGAGTCATCGTCGCCTCTGATGAATAACTGGCCCATTACCTTAAAATAGCAGGGCACGGTGTTCGTGCACAAGTTCGATAAGCCCATGAGGGCCAGTGAGGTGTCAGATAGCCCACTACTACTGTCACCTTCATCTATGGAGCCAGATCTGTCCTTGCCAAATGATGACCGAGACCCTCATCCAACAGCTTCCGCTTTCTCGCCAGCCACTCTGTACCACAAATTGGGTTATATTATCTTAGGTTTTAAACTCTTCCCTGATGTTTATTTGTACTTGTTTTTAAGACATCAAATATGATATGCGTTGCCCAATTCGCTTAAGTAATGAGCGCGCTACGCAACATTCGCTTCTGTTTGTAAATGGAGCTGGTTAAATTTAAGTCGACACAATTCCGTCGTCCATGTGAATTCATTCGACTGCAAGCTATTGTGAGGCAAATATAAGATTATTTGCAGCTTATTACCATGAAGCCGTTGGTAGGCTTCAACCGGTCCGGACTACGCCAAAGCTACTGAACGAGGGCGTCCCAGTGTCGCTCATTTCCACCCGTCATTCCAACCTGAAGGAATCCGATTTGAACATGTCTCCCATCTCAAACACACAGGGCAACACGGTCCGATTTAAGGTGTACTTCACTGGCCAAAATATAGCTGAATTTTCTTACCGTTCTGAGCTGACACCAAGTGAAGCATCAGGACTCCGAATATAATCGCCACCGGCTTTCCTTGACAGGACACCATTCTCGCGATCTGTGGCGAGCAGGTATCTGGTGGTGATAAGGGATGTTGGAGGGATCAGTTGCTTATTTGACAACAGAGCGCAACACACTGGAGAGTTTATATCTGCTCAAAAATAACGCATAAGATTAAAATCTGTGTTATGTAAAATTGAGAAGAAGGATGGCACCTGGTAATTTGTGAACTGTTGCCCGGTGTGTATCCCTGCGAAGGACTTACTTGAAGGAGCCACCTCTTTGCATTTCCCAGAAAATCCCGCGAGATTACATCTTCTTGCAACTAAAGGTTGGCGAGACTTGAGCCGCCCTCTCCTGCGTGGTAAAACTGTAGTAATATATTAATATGCGCAACATATCTTTAATAAGAAGGTTAGAATAATCCATTGGTAATAGTTTTATTCAACGGCATAGGCTGTAATGATTTTATGAGATTATACCCCATAGGCCTGGCCTACAAAAGACAGCACCTAAGGGGACAGTGTAGAAAGCTGGTGCGCAGTCCAAACGACATATAGCTCCACTGTATTAATCTCCGCCAAATTATTTGAAATGATGGGGTTATGGTAGAAAACTTGTTTTTATGTTTTAAGCCTTTCCTCCTGATATTAACACTGTAGTTTCGGGACTCGTAAAACCAATCTGCTTGCCGCACCTGTCAGGCCCTCAGTGACAGAGGCTCAGAGTTCCCTTCCTATAATCCAATTTTACTGCTCTGATCACCGTCTGTGCGTTATACTGCGAAAACAAGGCAATTATATACCTTAATGTTGCGCCAAACAATAGGCCTACATTTAACGTTGTGAGAGGACACTATTGTCATGATTAGTAAGACCAGAATTGACGAGCTGACTATTGACATGCATTTTACATTGTCTGAAAACAGATAAGAAACATTATGTGCTTTAGGTCACTGATGTACGTTACTCTAAGTACACAAACGAAAGTGACAATAAGTATATCTGGTCCATTTCAAAGGATTCGTCAGCAGCAGCATCTCTGCACGGACCCCTTCAGCCTAGTTAATAAATGGGGCGTCCAGAGAAGACTACCGGGCATATGTCACAGTGGCCCAATCCTGCCTTCTGCTGGCCAGACCACTCAACTGCAAAGGCACCCAGAAGCACCTATTGTATGTCCAAAGCATTCTAATGTGATTTGATTAAGCATCACTGCTTCATCAACACATTCTAGTGTGATTTGATGGAGCATCACTGCTTCATCAACACATTCTAGTGTTCAGGGCTTTGGCTCTGCAAAGTTCTTCGAGAGCAAGGCAAGGCAAGTTTATTTGTATAGCGCATTTCATACACAATGGCAATCCAATGTGCTTCACAAAAATAAAAGCAAAGGACAATATATAAAGGCATAACAGATAAAGTAGTTGTAGAAGCATAAAAGGTAAAACAAGTGTAAAAGCATACCAGTAAAATCAATATGTGGTAGAAGCATAAAAGGTAAAACAAGTGTAAAAGCATACAAGTAAATATGTAGTAGGAGAAGTCACCCCACCAGGGTTTGAACCCAGGTCTCCAGGGTGGTAAACAGTGGCTCTGACCACAGCACCAACATACACTCAGAGCATTTTTGTTGTTACTGATTAGTAATATAGTGAAGTGAACTGAACTGAAACTGAATCCAGATGAAATATATAATGGGTTTAATGCAACAACTTATAGATAAAAACGACTGAGCAACCACAACCTTCTTGACAAAAACATCATTATGTAGTACTATGATTGGAACAATACTACTTTTAAACGTTACATTAATGTTTTTAAAGTGACTCCGGTACAGAAGAAAGGTACAGAGACTGTCCCCCTGGGGCAACGTGGGGGTTAAATGCCTTGCTCAAGGGCACCATGACCAGGGATGAGGGTGCAGGAGAGCACTGGTTATTCACTTTCCCAAATACATTTTTCCTCCTAGGAAAATAATTGAACCTTTGACCTCTCAAATCCCCAAAGGCCAACTGCTTTAGGCCACAGCAGCCTATTATTCAGATTTTGCTTTCTTTTGAACTAAAACCGAGAGGCATTTCTTGATGGTCAGGAAGAGAATGAGTAGAAGGAGCAGGAAAGCCATCATCAGTGTCAGTATGACGTCTACAGAATGATAAGCAATCCAGGACATCCTGAAGGACTGTGTGCGCAGGTGAGGGGCGCCTCCGTTCCTCATCACAAACTCTATCCAGAAGATGGCGCGCTCCAGAGGCTTCATGGGCTGGTCATGGTGGATCCTGGAGAGCCTCTGCATGTTCTCCCTGTAGGACGGTTCATGCAGCACCTCCCTCAGTGACTCCACAAACACTGCTCTGTCCATGGTGGCGATGTCCACCACCTTAGCTGTTCCTCTTGCTACCATCTTAAAAAGATTATCAGGCTGATCTAATACCAGAGGCAAGCCAACTATCGGAACGCCATAGTAGATGGCCTCCTGGACACCATTGGTTCCTCCATGGGCTACAAACACTTTGGTCTTTGGGTGGCCCAGCAGGTCATGTTGGGGCATCCAGTCCACCAGTAAGGTGTTGTTGCCAAGACTGGAGGGTTTGGTCCCTTGGTGTCTCCAGATGACTTTTTGGGGAAGCTCAGCAAAAGCAGCAGCAATCTCCTCAGTAATGTCACTCGGGAGCTCACCAAACAATGTCCCCAGAGACATGATGATAATCCCGTGCTCCCCTGAACTTTGGACAAACTCTTCCAGGTCAACAGGAAGTGGTTTAGCAGGCTTGCACTGGAACCCACTCATGTACACCACATTGGGCATGGTTGGGCGTGGAAACTCAAAGGTGAAGTCGTTCCTCATAAGCCAGATATCAGCATCCTGGAACAAGGAGAAGTAGTCAACATCAGGGCTAAAGTAGCGTTTGGTGAATGCTGTGTAATGAGGAGCAACAATCATTTGCCACTGATAAAAACCAACAGTCCACATGAGCACATTCTGAACTCTCTGAAAAAATGTCATCTTGTCTGTCACTTCTGTTCTTGGGTAGGGGACATAGGACAGAGGGGAGGGAGCGATGGCATAGTGGGCCTCTCCATGCACTGTCCACCTGGCATTCAACACCAGTGGCAGGTGAAGACGTCGAGCCAAGAAGATTCCCCCTCCTATACCTGGATCAGTCAGGACAACATCGAACTTGGCATCTGTGAGTGATTTCATGAGAGCTTCATCTTCAAACATCATGGCCATCCTCTCACACATTCGGCGATGCATCTCAGAGAGCTTGTCTATTATTTCTAACTCAAACATCAACTGACTCCAAAATCTTTGCTCTTTCCGTATTATCAGAAGTCTCTTTACAAAGGAGCTGAAAAACTCCTCATCAAAACCTCCAGCAGTGGGTATGGTGATGGCACTGTAGTGGGGAGACTCCTCTTTGATGTACCAGCTGTCTGAAGCTCGCACTACAGAGATGTTGTGTCCTTTGGAGTGCAGCTCTTCAATGATGACCTTCATGTTCACCCAGTGACTGCCATCGAGTGGGAACACCAGCACTTTGCCTCCAGAGCTCAAGGACAGAGTGGCAGACAGCACCAACAATGTGATGGTGAAGCAATGCATCTTGACCTGTGTGAAGAGCACAGAGGAAGAGTTACAGTGTGGTCTGCAGGCAGTGTTTGTCCTCACTGACTGGAATGAGACCAGTGGCTGTATTTTTGCAGTGTCATCCACCGGTCCAATGGTGTTTTGTCGTCATTACACCTGAGTTATTGTTAATGTTTAAGCCAGCTCTCCTCCTCCAGAACACACGGACGCACATCTACAGACTAAAGTTCACACAGTGGAAATACACACACACATGCACACATACATACACACACACACACACGTGCGCACACATTACACAGCTATAATATTGGAATGTACAGAACATTTGTTGCTGGAACAGTCTTCTTCCCTTTTTAATCAGTGATAAGAAAAAAAAACATCACAATTCCCGGTGAATATTAGGCTTTGCAACAGTTCACAAACCAACATAATTTAGGTTCAGGGGGGGAAGACACATGTAAAGACTTAATTTCACAGCCTAGCCAAGGGCAGGCTATAGTGTCATACCTGTGCCAGTAAGTGGTGACCATCCCAATAAAAACACATGACTACAGTGCCTCTGGCATTTGGGTATGTGGAGGAGCGACCCCCTGCAACTAAGTTACGTAAATATGTTATCTTCTTTCTTTTTATTACCAATGTACTTTTCAAACATTGTCCTTCTCTGTGACCAGGTGAGCATTGTCAGCGTAGAAGATTAGTGTCTGCAAACTGATCACAGGTTGTATACGTTCGTTCATGTTATGTGTTCAAGCAGCACAGAACACGTTGAGCTAAAGGACACACCTATTCAGAGTTACTGTAAATACAGTGGATGAAATTACTTCAGAAAGGGACAATGAAAGAAAATTAGAAATGTAATTGGAAAGAAATTACAGGTATGTAAAATGGATGCTGAATATAATGTCCCTGGATGAACAGTTGTGATTGCTTGTGCAGCAGTGTTGTGCTTGTGCACATGCACTGATTTCTAGCTAACTGCAATGTACAGAGAATGTGCAATGCTTGCACGCGGTTTGATGGTTTTTTTTTGTTTTTTGTTTTTTTTTGTGCATGCAGAACTTTCCAGCTCTGAGCATAGGCAACATTATAGTCAGAAATCCACACAAGTCTTAGTACATGAGACCCCAGGACACTTTCTGATCATCTGTCCTATCTCCTTTCTCTATCCACATTGCCTTTAGCTTGTTGGAAAACATCATAGGGTCAAGGAAAGGTACAACCCCATTTCCGATGAAGTTGGGACGTTGTGTTAAATGTAAATAAAAAGGAAATGCTATAATTCTCAAATTATACAAGCAATATATGTATTTGAGAATAGTCCAAAGACAACATATCAGTTATTGAAACTGGATTTTTTTTATTTTTGTATGGGATATTCATGCTCATTTCAAATTTTAGGCCAGCAACGTGTCTCAAAAAAGTTGGGACGGTGTCAATAAAAGGCAGGATAAGTTGAGTAAGACTAAAGGAAAAACAACGGAGGACACTTCACAGTTAATTATGTTAACTGACAAGATGATTTTGTATAAACAAGGGCTTTCTTTCTTGTCCTTGACATGATTTCAGCAGCCCAACTGATAGGTGTCTTCTCCATCATGTTTTCCTTTTTATTATGCTTAAAATGTGGCAGATCTGGACAGTACGCCAACCATTTTAGCATCTAGTTGCCCTTATGATGGAGCCACACTGTTGGAATTTTGTATAGAATGTAGTTTGACCTCATTATCTGGTAAGTTTTAAGGTCTACCCTCAAAATATAATGTGTGAGTGCCATCTTGTGCTGTTCAAAACTTATATATACGTATACCATTCAGCATTCATTTTAACTCTCAATATGAATAAGCACACCGTAACCAAGGCATTACTGCACCCCCATACCATCATAGTTGCTGTCTTGTGAACTTACCACTGAAAGAAGAAGGATGATTTGTCTCCTGAAGAAGAGACCTACCAGTTGGGCTGCTGAAATCATGTCTAGGGCAAGAAAGAAAGCCCTTTTTTATACAAAATCATCTTGTCAGTTAACATAATTAACTGTGAAGTGCCTCCATTGTTTTTTCTTTAGTCTTACTCAACTTTTCCTGCCTTTTATTGACACCGCCCCAACTTTTTTGAGACACCTTGCTGGCCTAAAATTTGAAATGAGCATAAATATCCTATACAACAACAAAAAAATCCAGTTTCAATAACTGATATGTTGTCCTTGGACTATTTTCAAACACATATATTGCTTGTATGATTTGAGAATTATAGCATTTCTTTTTTATTTACATTTAACACAACGTCCCAACTTCATCGGAATCGGGGTTGTATAAAAATCAATTCATAAGAGCTTAGGAAAAGAAGAAGAATTGAAGAAAATCCAAATCCACTTACTCTTATAAGAAGGCAAGTGTCGACACGTCGATTGATTGTTCTTTCATGACACAAGGAATTGTGGAGCACCTCTTTCTTTTGCTTCACAGGGACAGTCAGTGCAGAGCTTTAAAGGGAAGAATTGAGGCACATTTCTTAAGCATTTGGAAAAACTGGATGGCCCTTATCACTGGCCTAAATATTTCTGGATCATTTGATGAGGATAGGAGCTTTCTTAAGCCAGAAACAGAATATGAAAACAGCCTTGCAGTCAGATTATGTGGTAGCTTTTGTCTAACTGTAACATGGAACCACCCCTGTGACTTCAAGACTTTGTTATAATTGGCTTTTACCTACACTGATACATATAAGGTGTATTTTTTTCAAATCATCCATTTTAACGCAAATAATAAAAAAATGTAGATCATCTTTCTTTAACAAGATAACTGCATTGACCCTTAAAACTTTCACCTTTGACCTCTACACCTGAATCTGTTCATGGTAGAGTATCAAAGATGGAGTCTAAATTTAAGGCACATGATGAGACATTATTTAGATATCATAATGCAGGCGTTTATTAGTTCTACCAACAATTTTTATTTTGACGTTTTGGGAGAGCCATGGGAAACCTGTATGAACAGCTTTTGAGCAACGTACAGTTGAAATACCTGCTTAAAGCCTCTGTTTATCCTATCGTGATGTCATCAGTTTAAACTCACAAAGATTCCACAGTACATTCTCAATGGGGAATTCTGGGCTGTCAATAATTAAATAAGTTATCAACAATTATATATGGACTGCTTGATTTTCAAGACTTATGCGAAAGTGTTTCAACCAAGGCTGAATGCTAAGTGCATAAAAGGAAAAAAAGAAAATAAGTAAGAAGATGAAGAAGCAACAGAATCAGAGCTGAGTGGTCTTAATGTTATTGTGAAGCACTAATCAAATTATTTTATTCGCATTTGACTTTCTTCTTGAGTAAAGCCGAGAGACATTTCTTGATGGTCAGGAAGAGAATGAGTAGAAGGAGCAGCAAAGCCATCATCAGTGTCAGTATGACGTCTACAGAATGATAAGCAATCCAGGACATCCTGAAGGACTGTGTGCGCAGGTGAGGGGCGCCTCCGTTCCTCATCACAAACTCTATCCAGAAGATGGCGCGCTCCAGAGGCTTCATGGGCTGGTCATGGTGGATCCTGGAGAGCCTCTGCATGTTCTCCCTGTAGGACGGTTCATGCAGCACCTCCCTCAGCGCCTCCACAAACACTGCTCTGTCCATGGTGGCGATGTCCACCACCTTAGCTGTTCCTCTTGCTACCATCTTAAAAAGATTATCAGGCTGATCTAATACCAGAGGCAAACCAACTATCGGAACGCCATAGTAGATGGCCTCCTGGACACCATTGGTTCCTCCATGGGCTACAAACACTTTGGTCTTTGGGTGGCCCAGCAGGTCATGTTGGGGCATCCAGTCCACCAGTAAGGTGTTGTTGCCAAGACTGGAGGGTTTGGTCCCTTGGTGTCTCCAGATGACTTTTTGGGGAAGCTCAGCAAAAGCAGCAGCAATCTCCTCAGTAATGTCACTCGGGAGCTCACCAAACAATGTCCCCAGAGACATGATGATAATCCCGTGCTCCCCTGAACTTTGGACAAACTCTTCCAGGTCAACAGGAAGTGGTTTAGCAGGCTTGCACTGGAACCCACTCATGTACACCACATTGGGCATGGTTGGGCGTGGAAACTCAAAGGTGAAGTCGTTCCTCATAAGCCAGATATCAGCATCCTGGAACAAGGAGAAGTAGTCAACATCAGGGCTAAAGTAGCGTTTGGTGAATGCTGTGTAATGAGGAGCAACAATCATTTGCCACTGATAAAAACCAACAGTCCACATGAGCACATTCTGAACTCTCTGAAAAAATGTCATCTTGTCTGTCACTTCTGTTCTTGGGTAGGGGACATAGGACAGAGGGGAGGGAGCGATGGCATAGTGGGCCTCTCCATGCACTGTCCACCTGGCATTCAACACCAGTGGCAGGTGAAGACGTTGAGCCAAGAAGATTCCCCCTCCTATACCTGGATCAGTCAGGACAACATCGAACTTGGCATCTGTGAGTGATTTCATGAGAGCTTCATCTTCAAACATCATGGCCATCATCTCACACATTCGGCGATGCATCTCAGAGAGCTTGTCTATTATTTCTAACTCAAACATCAACTGACTCCAAAATCTTTGCTCTTTCCGTATTATCAGAAGTCTCTTTACAAAGGAGCTGAAAAACTCCTCATCAAAACCTCCAGCAGTGGGTATGGTGATGGCACTGTAGTGGGGAGACTCCTCTTTGATGTACCAGCTGTCTGAAGCTCGCACTACAGAGATGTTGTGTCCTTTGGAGTGCAGCTCTTCAATGATGACCTTCATGTTCACCCAGTGACTGCCATCGAGTGGGAACACCAGCACTTTGCCTCCAGAGCTCAAGGACAGAGTGGCAGACAGCACCAACAATGTGATGGTGAAGCAATGCATCTTGACCTGTGTGAAGAGCACAGAGGAAGAGTTACAGTGTGGTCTGCAGGCAGTGTTTGTCCTCACTGACTGGACTGAGATCAGTGGCTGTATTTTTGCAGTGTCATCCACCGGTCCAATGGTGTTTTGTCGTCGTTACACCTGAGTTATTGTTAATGTTTAAGCCAGCTCTCCTCCTCCAGAACACACGGACGCACATCTACAGACTAAAGTTCACACAGTGGAAATACACACACACATGCACACATACATACACACACACACACACGCGCGCACACATTACACAGCTATAATATTGGAATGTACAGAACATTTGTTGCTGGAACAGTCTTCTTCCCTTTTTAATCAGTGATAAGAAAAAAAAACATCACAATTCCCGGTGAATATTAGGCTTCGCAACAGTTCACAAACCAACATAATTTAGGTTCAGGGGGGGAAGACACATGTAAAGACTTAATTTCACAGCCTAGCCAAGGGCAGGCTATAGTGTCATACCTGTGCCAGTAAGTGGTGACCATCCCAATAAAAACACATGACTACAGTGCCTCTGGCATTTGGGTATGTGGAGGAGCGACCCCCTGCAACTAAGTTACGTAAATATGTTATCTTCTTTCTTTTTATTACCAATGTACTTTTCAAACATTGTCCTTCTCTGTGACCAGGTGAGCATTGTCAGCGTAGAAGATTAGTGTCTGCAAACTGATCACAGGTTGTATACGTTCGTTCATGTTATGTGTTCAAGCAGCACAGAACACGTTGAGCTAAAGGACACACCTATTCAGAGTTACTGTAAATACAGTGGATGAAATTACTTCAGAAAGGGACAATGAAAGAAAATTAGAAATGTAATTGGAAAGAAATTACAGGTATGTAAAATGGATGCTGAATATAATGTTCCTGAATGAACAGTTGTGATTGCTTGCGCATGCGCTGATTTCTAGCTAACTGCAATGTACAGAGAATGTGCAATGCTTGCACGTGGTTTGATGTTTTTGATTTTGTTTGTTTTTTTGTGTATGCAGAACTTTCCAGCTCTGAGCATAGGCAACATTATAGTCAGAAATCCACACAAGTCTTAGTACATGAGACCCCAGGACACTTTCTGATCATCTGTCCTATCTCCTTTCTCTATCCACATTGCCTTTAGCTTGTTGGAAAATATCATAGGGTCAAGGAAAGGTACAACCCCATTTCCGATGAAGTTGGGACGTTGTGTTAAATGTAAATAAAAAGGAAATGCTATAATTCTCAAATTATACAAGCAATATGTGTATTTGAGAATAGTCCAAAGACAACATATCAGTTATTGAAACTGGATTTTTTTTATTGTTGTATGGGATATTCATGCTCATTTCAAATTTTAGGCCAGCAACGTGTCTCAAAAAAGTTGGGACGGTGTCAATAAAAGGCAGGATAAATTGAGTAAGACTAAAGGAAAAACAACGGAGGACACTTCACAGTTAATTATGTTAACTGACAAGATGATTTTGTATAAACAAGGGCTTTCTTTCTTGTCCTTGACATGATTTCAGCAGCCCAACTGATAGGTGTCTTCTTCATCATGTTTTCCTTTTTATTATGCTTAAAATGTGACAGATCTGGACAGTACGCCAACCATTTTAGCATCTAGTTGCCCTTATGATGGAGCCACACTGTTGGAATTTTGTATAGAATGTAGTTTGACCTCATTATCTGGTAAGTTTTAATGTCTACCCTCAAAATATAATGTGTGAGTGCCATCTTGTGCTGTTCAAAACTTATATATACCATTCAACATTCATTGTAACTCTCCATATGAATAAGCACACCATAACCAAGGCATTACTGCACCCCCATACCATCATAGTTGCTGTCTTTTGAACTTACCACTAAAACAAGAAGGATGATTTGTCTCCTGAAGAAGACACCTACCAGTTGGGCTGCTGAAATCATGTCTAGGGCAAGAAAGAAAGCCCTTTTTTATACAAAATCATCTTGTCAGTTAACATAATTAACTGTGAAGTGCCTCCATTGTTTTTTCTTTAGTCTTACTCAACTTTTCCTGCCTTTTATTGACACCGCCCCAACTTTTTTGAGACACATTGCTGGCCTAAAATTTGAAATGAGCATAAATATCCTATACAACAACAAAAAAATCCAGTTTCAATAACTGATATGTTGTCCTTGGACTATTCTCAAACACATATATTGCTTGTATGATTTGAGAATTATAGCATTTCTTTTTTATTTACATTTAACACAACGTCCCAACTTCATCGGAATCGGGGTTGTATAAAAATCAATTCATAAGAGCTTAGGAAAAGAAGAAGAATTGAAGAAAATCCAAATCCACTTACTCTTATAAGAAGGCAAGTGTCGACAAGTCGATTGATTGTTCTTTCATGACACAAGGAATTGTGGAGCACCTCTTTCTTTTGCTTCACAGGGACATTCAGTGTAGAGCTTTAAAGGGAAGCATTGAGGCACATTTCTTAAGCATTTGGAAAAACTGGATGGCCCTTATCACTGGCCTAAATATTTCTGGATCATTTGATGAGGATAGGAGCTTTCTTAAGCAAGAAACAGAATTTGAAAACAGCCTTGCAGTCAGATTATGTGGTAGCTTTTGTCTAACTGCAACATGGAACCACCCCTCTGACTTCAAGACTTTGTTATAATTGGCTTTTACCTACACTGATACATATAAGGTGTATTTTTTTCAAATCATCCATTTTAACGCAAATAATAAAAAAAATGTAGATCATCTTTCTTTAACAAGATAACTGCATTAAAACTTTCACCTTTGACCTCTACACCTGAATCTGTTCATGGTAGAGTATCAAAGATGGAGTCTAAATTTAAGGCACATGATGAGACATTATTTAGATATCATAATGCAGGCGTTTATTAGTTCTACCAACAATTTTTATTTTGACGTTTTGGGAGAGCCATGGGAAACCTGTATGAACAGCTTTTGAGTAACGTACAGTTGAAATACCTGCTTAAAGCTTCTGTTTATCCTATCGTGATGTCATCAGTTTAAACTCACAAAGATTCCACAGTACATTCTCAATGGGGAATTCTGGGCTGTCAATAATTAAATAAGTTATCAACAATTAAATATGGACTGCTTGATTTTCAAGACTTATGCGAAAGTGTTTCAACCAAGGTTGAATGCTAAGTGCATAAAAGGAAAAAAAGAAAATAAGTAAGAAGATGAAGAAGCAACAGAGTCAGAGCTGAGTGGTCTTAATGTTATTGTGAAGCACTAATCAAATTATTTTATTCGCATTTGACTTTCCTCTTGAGTAAAGCCGAGAAACATTTCTTGATGGTCAGGAAGAGAATGAGTAGAAGGAGCAGCAAAGCCATCATCAGTGTCAGTATGACGTCTACAGAATGATAAGCAATCCAGGACATCCTGAAGGACTGTGTGCGCAGGTGAGGGGCGCCTCCGTTCCTCATCACAAACTCTATCCAGAAGATGGCGCGCTCCAGAGGCTTCATGGGCTGGTCATGGTGGATCCTGGAGAGCCTCTGCATGTTCTCCCTGTAGGACGGTTCATGCAGCACCTCCCTCAGCGCCTCCACAAACACTGCTCTGTCCATGGTGGCGATGTCCACCACCTTAGCTGTTCCTCTTGCTACCATCTTAGACAAATTATCAGGTTGATCAAACACTAAGGGCAAGCCAACTATTGGAACACCGTGGTAAATGGCCTCCTGGACACCATTGGTGCCTCCATGGGCTACAAACACTTTGGTCTTTGGGTGGCCCAGGAGGTCATTTTGGGGCATCCAGTCCACCAGTAAGGTGTTGTTGCCAAGAGTGGAGGGTTTGGGCCCTTGGTGTCTCCAGATGACTTTTTGGGGAAGCTCAGCAAAAGCAGCAGCAATCTCCTCACTAATGTCACTCGGGAGATTGCCAAACAAAGTCCCCAACGACATGATAATGACCCCGTGCTCCCCTGAACTTTGGACAAACTCTTCCAGGTCAACAGGAAGTGGTTTAGCAGGCTTGCATTGGAACCCACCCATGTAAACCACATTGGGCATGGTGGGGCGTGGAAACTCAAAAGTAAAGTCATTCCTCATGAGCCAGATATCAGCATTCTGGAACAAGGAGAAGTAGTCGACATCGGGGTCAAAGTAGCGTTTGCTGAGAGCTGTGTAGTGGGCGTCAGTCATTTGGCTGAACGTGCCTCGAGTAAACACATAAGCAAATACATTCAGTAGTCTCTGAGAGAAGGTCATGTTGTCCGTCAGCTCAGCTCCTGGGTAGGGGACATAGGAGAGAGGTGAGGGAGCGATGTCAAAGTGGGCCTCTCCACGCACTGTCCACCTCACGTTCAACACCAGTGGCAGGTGAAGGCGGTGTGCTAGGAACACCCCACCTCCAAAAGCTGGATCCGTCAGAACCAGGTCATATTTTGCATCCTGCAGTGACCTCATCAGACTCTCGTCTTCAAACATTGCAGTAACCATTGTACAGATATCCCGATGCATTACTGAGAACCTCTCTACTACCAAATTTCCCAGTGCTAAATCTGCAGAAAAGGACCTGCCTTTCATCCGCAACTGCAGAAGTTCAGATGACAGGTCATCCACCATGTAGTCGTGAAACTGTCCCATTTGAAGGGTGATCGAGGTGTAGTGGGGAGACTCTTCTTTAATGTGCCAGCTGTTCGAAGCTCGCACTACAGTGATGTTGTGTCCTCGGGAGTGCAGCTCCTCAACAATGACCTTCATGTTCACCCAGTGACTGCCATCTACAGGAAACACCAGCACTTTGCCTCCTCTGGCCACAGAGTAGAAGACAAACAGCACTGAGGCGACTAACAGCACAGGGCTAAGCATCCTGGGACAGTTTCTTCTTCTTCACTCGGACAGGAGATCAGTCGATCGCCGTCTGAATCCTTGAGGAACATAGATAATCAGATGAAAACAAAATTTGTTAATCCAAACAGGAAATTATGACTTTTGAAATGTATATTCATCATCTCTAGCAGTCATCTCTGCTATTTTTTAATAAACTTATACATCTGTCACATATGCATACAGAATGAAGTCTGGTATTTTGTGAATGAACAGCAAACTTAAAAAATGCTCTTTTAACCTGTTTTAGTCAAAAAGTCACTGTTATCAGAATATTTCTTAAAAAATGTAATGCAAAAAAGTAGATTTTGAGGGCATATTTCATACAAGGCATGCAAGATCCCTTTGACTTAGAAACACTTAGTGTAGTATGAAAATAGACAGTTAAACATTGTTCTCATTTTACATCAGACCAGCCTATCTCTTCAGAAAATCTACACCAAAACATGCACATGAAAAATACAGAAATAATACAAACAAATACAGAAATAATTGAATTGTCAGAACAATTGTAGTTGTCTGGCTATTTGTTTAAATATGTGCCATTTCTCTGTAAGCAAGGTGGGGTGACAGTGACCCAGGAGGTACAGGAGTCAGCTAGTAAACTGACGGTAGCTCGTTTGATTCCAGCCCCGCATGACTAGGTCGAAGTGTCCTTGAGCAATGCACTGAACCCCATACTGCTCCTGATCTCTTCAAACCATCTACTCTACAAGATGCATATGAATATTCCAGAAAATAATTTACTTGTCAGAACAATTCTGTCTGGCTATTTGTTTAGGTATGTGTCATTGCTAAACCATCTACTCTACAAGATGCATATGAATATTCCAGAAAATAATTTACTTGTCAGAACAATTCTACCTGTCTGGCTATTTGTTTACGTATGTGTCATTGCTCTTTAGGTGAGGTGACAGTGGCAGTGGCAGTGACAGGGGTGGGGTGACTAATATGCTGGTTGACACCTTGCATGGCAGCCTTTTGCCACTGGTTAATGTGAGGAATTACACTGTAAAGGGCTTGGATATTCTGTTAAGTGGAAGAGCACTATATCAATGCAGTTCATTTACTATTTCCCTTTAAAGCAGTGTGATGTGCTTAACATTACATGGGCAAGAGGTTGTACAGCAGCAACATAAGGCTAATTTCCATCCAACTCGTTATTGTGCATTTTGATCCTTTGAAAGAATAAATCCAGTCAGGAACATAAACAATGATTATGTAATGATGAAATTGACATACCAGAACAATTTAAACCCAGGGTCTTTTTTTTTCACCATAATAACAAGTTAAACACCCCCTCGAGATCAAAGGAATGTGAAGTTGGCAATCTTTGCAGCTCACAGCCTAATGCCTAATTGTAAATGTACTAAGGGGCCAGCCGGCAAACATATCCACATTGTCATTATTAACCACTAATAAAGCTCAAAATAGCACTACACTTATGCAGTCACATGAATAGGGATCCTACACATAAGACAAAGTACAGCTCAGTAAGTGCACCATGAGTTTACAAAAGAAAACTGCTTCACAAGATTTACCTACCAACTTTGGGTTGCCTCCATGTTAAGGGAAAATCCTTATAAATCTATGACAATAACTTTTCACAAGAGATTGTCACATTTTGGTAAAAACTATTTTATTTGTAATTAGCTAGACATGGAATTGTTTCACCTCCTTGTGGTAGATATGTCCAAAGATCATATGCAGCTTTATTTACAACACACACATACCTAGACACAGTGGAAGGTTTTAAGCTGATGTGTATTGTCTGTGTTATATGCATGTTTGTATGAAAGTTTGTACTTAGTATTAGCTTGTATTTTTCAATCGGTATACTAAGTCATCAGTGTTATCAGCAAGTTTACTGTGCTGGCCTATAGCCGGTGTTTAAAATGCCCGACCAGAGGTCTCCAGTGAGGTTTGAGTAACACTATGTGCTAGGGGCAAGGTGTGACATGAATAGTGCATTCAGTTTGTCTCAACATGGATGTGATGAAAAGAGATATTTAGATCATAGGCCAGTCACTATGGATGTGATAAGATGATTGAGTAGAGGGGAACACAAAGGCTTTCACACACTAGCACAGGGAGACTAAAACTGGCAATTTTTTCAGAGAAATGAAAGTAATTCAGCTTATATGTGTAATTGAACCTAGCTAAAAAGAATTTTGAGATGAAGGTAACACATAAGCAGTTTTGAAAATAATGCTTCTATGCCCTGTAGAGAATGTGTAATTGAGAAATAGTAAACAAATCATCCTATTCAGATTTGACTTTCTTCTTTAGTAAAACCGAGAGGCATTTCTTGATGGTCAGGAAGAGAATGAGTAGAAGGAGCAGGAAAGCCATCATCAGCGTCAGTATGACGTCTACAGAATGATAAGCAATCCAGGACATCCTGAAGGACTGTGTGCGCAGGTGAGGGGCGCCTCCGTTCCTCATCACAAACTCTATCCAAAAGATGGCGCGCTCCAGAGGCTTCATGGGTTGGTCATGGTGGATCCTGGAGAGCCTCTGCATGTTCTCCCTGTAGGACGGTTCATGCAGCACCTCCCTCAGCGCCTCCACAAACACTGCTCTGTCCATGGTGGCGATGTCCACCACCTTAGCTGTTCCTCTTGCTACCATCTTAAAAAGATTATCAGGCTGATCGAACACTAAGGGCAAGCCAACTATTGGAACACCATGGTAGATGGCCTCCTGGACACCATTGGTTCCTCCATGGGCTACAAACACTTTGGTCTTTGGGTGGCCCAGCAGGTCATTTTGGGGCATCCAGTCCACCAGTAAGGTGTTGTTGCCAAGAGTGGAGGGTTTGGGCCCTTGGTGTCTCCAGATGACTTTTTGGGGAAGCTCAGCAAAAGCAGCAGCAATCTCATCACTAATGTCACTCGGGAGACTGCCAACCAAAGTCCCCAGAGACATGATAATGACCCCGTGCTCCCCTGAACTTTGGACAAACTCTTCCAGGTAAACAGGAAGTGGTTTAGCAGGCTTGCATTGGAACCCACTCATGTACACCACATTGGGCATGGTGGGGCGGGGAAAGTCAAAGGTGAAGTCATTCCTCATGAGCCAAACATCAGCTTCCTGGAACAAGGAAAAGTACTCGACATCGGGGCCAAAGTAACGTTTGGTGAATGGTGTGTAGTGGGGAGCAACAATGTAAGTAACCTGAAGTAAAGTGAAAATGTATGTAAGAACATTCTGAACTCTTTGAAAAAAGGTCATCTTGTCCGTCAGCTCAGGTCCTGGGTAGGGGACATAGGACAGAGGGCAGGGAGCGATGGCACAGTGGGCCTCTCCATGCACTGTCCACCTGGCATTCAACACAAGTGGCAGATTAAGACGTCGTGCCAAGAAGACTCCCCCTCCTATACCTGGATCAGTCAGGACAACATCGAACTTGGCATCTGTGAGTGATTTCATGAGAGCTTCATCTTCAAACATTATTGTCATCATTTCAACCACTTGCTGATGTAACTGTAAAATCTTTTCCATCAATTCCAAGTGAATCATAATGTGACTCAAAAAGAACTTTCCTTCTCTCCGGATCTTCAGCAGGCTATTGACAAGGGTAACAAAAAACTCCTCATCAAAGCCTCCAGGGGAAGGTATGGTGATGCAGTTGTAGTGTGGAGACTCCTCTTTGATATACCAGCTGTCTGAAGGTCGCACTACAGTAATGTTGTGTCCTCGGGAGCGCAGCTCCTCAATAATGACCTTCATGTTCACCCAGTGACTGCCATCGAGTGGAAACACCAGCACTTTGCCTCCAGAGCTCAAGGACAGAGTGGCAGACAGCAGCAATGCTGTCATGGTCAAGAGATGCATCTTAAGGCCTATCTGAAGAGGAAGAGAACAGTTAGTGTGTTATTTCAATGCAGTAAGGCTGCACACTACACTAAGTTCCCACCAACAAGAACTAGCTGTAGCCTTCATGTTTTTAAACCATACATTACACGAGGAGATACCAAAGGTTCCATGTTCTGCATTTAAGGCTATTTTAGTTAAATCAGATTTTTCCCCAGAGGCTAACTACACTGTATCTCAAGTGACCAACTCTTGTCTGTTTCTGTTTATAGCTGCAACATATTTATGGGGTGCCATTTGTAAAACGACTCATGCTAAAAATAACAGTAACATTTTGTCACGTTTAGCTTGAAACAATGTTTAAAAAATTGGTGTGAGTTTTCGAGACTCACTTTTTTGCACATGTACACCAATATTTGTATTGTAAATAGTTAAAATTCAAATATTAAGTGTTACACCTAAATGTTGAAGGTTAAATCTAAATGCTAAATTTAAATGTTAAATTTAAATCTAAATCTTCATGATAATATTGTGAAGCACTATCGATTTAACAATTTTTTTGCTACTGCACACACTGGCACTTTGTGCAACATAGTAATTTCCAGTGGATTAATGTTATAATAAACTATGGATTTTACTGAGTGGCACAGAAAAAGTCAATAAGATGCATGTCAGCACTGGTGTGCTGGACTATGTTGAAAACAATGGGTTACAAATTAATACAATGTCGTAAGTGAAGTGTGGAAGCTGGTGTGGAAAGTTGTTTAGGCCTTCCATTTCAGATATATTCTTATGTTACACTCCTGCTCTCGTGTGCTTTCTAAGCCTTGACTTTCATTTTTTTTTCCTCAAAAATGTCGGATAAGTTTAAAGAATTTCACTCATGCAGTACATTTCTGAGAGAGCGCATGGTGATCTAGCTGGTGGTGTCTCAACTTCTCTGGTAATGTAAGCATTTTTTTACAATGACTACTAAAGGTCATTTCACACACCTAGCTGCGAATTTATGAAAACCTATGTTTTATATATGCGTTTTTGGCCTTGTGCACATACATAATCACCTGAAAACTATTTTTAAAAAACAAGCTAAAGTAATAATAATAATAATAATAATAATAATTTTTACTTGTATAGCACAAGATGCAGCTCAAAGAGCTTTACAGTTTGGCAAGGTCACCACAAGACATTTCTTGCAGTCCAGTGACGCTGGAGCGGATGAATACAGTAGCAAAATGACTCTTGCGTGAACACAGGTAGAAAGTCCTTGTATAGGCCCCGGTCAACAGTCTTTGTAGTCCAAAGGCGCTAGAACTATGCAATGCCCTGTTGATGCGGCTCTTGCGTAAACAGTGGTCAACAGTCCTTGCAAACCAGAGGCGCTAGAACAAGGAAAGTTCATTTAGGCGCAGTCGGGTTGTTAGTGTCCCCAGGGAGCAACAGGGGTAAGGAAAAACTCCCTGTTTGTTTGATTTGTGTTGATTCAGGAAGAAACCTCGGGAATCAGTGAGGAAAACTCCCTGTTTTTCTAGAAAGAAACCTCAGGCAGAACCACATCCCCCAGGGGAGCCCATCTGCCGGGGCTGGTAACGGGAAGTCTCTGACTCTGACTAAAGTGGAGATTTTTGAAACTCTGGTATCATGTGGAAAGGGAAAATTAAGTTTTACACTGATAATGTTGTAGTTATTCAAAATCAGACACTAGCCTAATTAAGTCATTGCACCGTAGTAAACGCACCACCAACACTCAATTAATATTACTTACATTAGCGTGACGCTGATGTTTCTTTCACGTCTAAGGGGCCCAATTCAGTGTCAGCCTCTTCATCAGGCACTTCCGATGCTGTACCTCAAGAGTCCTTAAGCACAGAGTTGAATAGTCTGCTTTAAGATCGGCAGGTTCTATTCCAGCTGGTTACAGTAGATGGTGAACCAGCTCGTATTTGCTCACACAGGTTGAAATACAATCGTGGTTATATCTGTCGATTCAGCTGTCACTGTATTCGTATAATTATTAATCTACAGATTTATGAATATTTTCCTAAAGAAACACTCCACTTTTTTTTTTGGAAAATAGGCCAAATTTCCAACTCCCTTACAGTTATACATATGAGTTAGCATGCTGCTGGTCTAAGCCTCTTTAGTGATTTATGGTAAGCTAATAGCTAAAGTGCTACTGCCAGATCTGAAGATTGGCTCAATGGATTTAAAAACGAGAAAACTCAACTGTTTAACTCTAAGGAAGTTGGAAAATGAGCCTATTTTCCAAAAAAGTGGAGTGTTCCTTTAAGTGCTTGCGAATGTGTCCCACAAAATGAAAATTTTAATATGGCATATTCAGATGAAATAATAGACCTTTACATGCTACTGCCCCTGTTCCTTGAACTTTGGATGGCACTCGGCCATCCTTTCATATTAATACTAGTCCCCCTCTCTCATTCTTTCAGAAGAACATCTTTTCAAGTTGCCTTTTTATGTACAAAAAGCAGTTAAATATTATTTTTTTCTCCAGAGTGATGATATCCTGTCTCAGCTTCCTGTAATTACTTTCCAGTCTCGACTGATAGAGATGAGTCCTGACACACAGTCTTACTGAAAATACACCATATGTCACCAACAATAAGTTAACTCTGAATTAACTAAGTTAAATTTAACTTAGGTAATACTGATCAAGTGAACACTAGGGTAATTAACAATAACCACGATGTCATAGTAACTAATACTAAAGTTATCATATAAGGGTGAGATTAGGTGAATGTGATGTTTTAATAGTTAAAAGGGTTGAAAAAATGTTTCAATTATCCACTTTAAAGGGTCATTTAACTGGAATAAATGAACTATAACTAGATGCACCGCATAGCGGTACATGGTATGACCGCCGCAGTATATTGAAATGTGGGAACTGTTGGTGTGATGAGTGTGTGGTAGAGCAGTGTTGTGAGGTGAGAATTTCTGTGGAAATGATTTCCTGGAAGTGGGCATGGATGTGGGTTTTGAATGTGTAGTGTGTAGGACTTTGTGAAGGCAAGGAGTCGGCAAAATGAGATTTTGTACAATTACAGCGCCCCCTATGGACTAAATTTTATGGCATGTTCTGTGGTGTTAGAGGTCTTTGTGGTGATCGTGCATGATGTATTTTGTGCAGTTCCCACCTTCTCAGTCCAAGATATTGGCAACTCAAAATCCCAATTTTTGCATTTACCCTTATCACTAGGTGGCGCTATGCTTCAAGTGAGAGTTTATGGGCTGGGTCAATATGCCTCTGTAACACCTACATACTAACACAAAATCGTTGTCTTGGGCAAAATTGTTGACGAGTTATTTAACAAAAACTGTTTTTCAACACCTAGCTTTGGCGATAAACATCGCCCCGTATGACGAAATGTCACAAAATTTAGTACACATGAAAAGAAAGATGTTTAGATATGGCATTTCAACTTTGACCAAATTTGAGCAATTAAAAGCCAAGATACGGCCATTTGAAGAATTTTAAGCTACGTGTTAAATGTTCATTGATGTGTAACTTCGAAACGGTTTATCTCAAGATAAATCCTTTGATAACTTTTTGTCAGCATTGTCTGTAGATGACATATACCAAATTTGGTGAGATTCACATGAACGGCCTATGACGAGTTTGTTCAGATTCGTTTTCGCAATATTAAAATTTCCCGGAAATTGTTCTCGTTGGAAGTGGGCGTCGACCAGTGTTTTCAATGCGTGAGGGTCAATAGATTTCATGATAAAAAAAAAATTGTTGTAAACGTAAGCATTCTCTAGATAATAGGCAAAATGACATTTTCTACAATTACAGCGCCCCCTATGGACCAAATTTTATGGCATGTTCTGTGGTGTTAGAGGTCTTTGTGGTGATCGTGCATGACATATTTTGCGCAGTTCCCACCTTCTCGGTCCAAGATATTAGCAACTCAAAATCCAAATTTTTGCATTTACCCTTATCACTAGGTGGCGCTATGCTTCAAGTGAGAGTTTATGGGCTGGGTCGATACATCTCTGTAACACCAACAAACTAACACAAAATCGTTGTCTTGGGCAAAATTGTTGACAAGTTTTTTAACAAAAACTGTTTTTTGACACCTAGCTTCGCCAATAAACATCGCCCCCTATGACGAAATGTCACAAAATTTAGTACACATAAATAGAAAGCTGTTTAGAGATGGCATGTCAACTTTGACCAAATTTGAGCAATTAAAAGCCAAGATACGGCCATTTAAAGAATTTTAAGCTACGTGTTAAATGTTCATTGACGTGTAACTTCGGAACGGTTTATCTCAAGATAAATCCTTTGATAACTTTTTGTCAGCATTGTCTGTAGATGACATATACCAAATTTGGTGAGATTCACATGAACGGCCTATGACGAGTTCGTTCAGATTCGTTTTCGCAATATTAAAATTTCACGGAAATTGTTTTCGTTGGAAGTGGGCGTCGACCAGTGTTTTCAATGCATGAGGGTCAATAGATTTCACGATAAAAAAAAAATTGTTGTAAACATAAGCATTCTCTAGATAATAGGCAAAATGACATTTTCTACAATTACAGCGCCCCCTATGGACTACATTTTATGGCATGTTCTGTGGTGTAAGAGGTCTTTGTTGTGATCGTGCATGACGTATTTTGTGCAGTTCCCACCTTCTCGGTCAAAGATATTGGCAACTCAAAATCCTAATTTTTACATTTACCCATATCACTAGGTGGCGCTATGCTTCAAGTGAGAGTTTATGGGCTGGGTCGATACATCTCTTTAACACCGATATAATAACACAAAATCGTTGTCTTGGGCAAAATTGTTGACGAGTTATTTAACAAAAACTGTTTTTTGACACCTACCTTCGCCAATAAACATCGCCCCCTATGATGAAATGTCACAAAATTTAGTACACATGAAAAGAAAGCTGTTTAGAGATGGCATGTCAACTTTGACCAAATTTGAGCAATTAAAAGCCAAGATACGGCCATTTGAAGATTTTTAAGCTACGTGTTAAATGTTCATTGACGTGTAACTTCGGAACGGTTTATCTCAAGATAAATCCTTTGATAACTTTTTGTCAACATTGTCTGTAGATGACATATACCAAATTTTGTGAGATTCACATGAACGGCCTATGACGAGTTCGTTCAGATTCGTTTTCGCAATATTAAAATTTCACGGAAATTGTTTTCGTTGGAAGTGGGCGTCGACCAGTGTTTTCAATGCGTGAAGGTCAACAGATTTCACGATAAAAAAAAAAATGTTGTAAACGTAAGCATTGTCTAGATAATAGGCAAAATGACATTTTCTACAATTACAGCGCCCCCTATGGACCAAATTTTATGGCATGTTCTGTGGTGTTAGAGGTCTTTGTGGTGATTGTGCATGACATATTTTGCGCAGTTCCCACCTTCTCGGTCCAAGATATTGGCAACTCAAAATCCCAATTTTTGCATTTACCCATATCACTAGGTGGCGCTACGCTTCAAGTGAGCGTTTATTGGCTGGGTCGATACATCTCTGTAACACCGACATACTAACGCAAAATCGTTGTCTTGGGCAAAATTGTTGGCGAGTTATTTAACAAAAACTGTTTTTTGACACCTAGCTTCGCCAATAAACATCGCCCCCTATGACGAAATGTCACAAAATTTAGTACACATGAAAAGAAATCTGTTTAGAGATGGAATGTCAACTTTGATTAAATTTGAGCAATTATTAGCCAAGATACGGCCATTTGAAGATTTTTAAGCTACGTGTTAAATGTTCATTGACGTGTAACTTCGGAATGGTTTATCTCAAGATAAATCCTTTGATAAGTTTTTGTCAGCATTGTCTGTAGATGACATATACCAAATTTGGTGAGATTCACATGAACGGCCTATGACGAGTTTGTTCAGATTCGTTTTCGCAATATTAAAATTTCACGGAAATTTTTTTCGTTGGAAGTGGGCGTCGACCAGTGTTTTCAATGCGTGAGGGTCAATAGATTTCACGATAAAAAAAAAATTGTTGTAAACGTAAGCATTGTCTAGATAATAGGCAAAATCACATTTTCTACAATTACAGCGCCCCCATGGACCAAATTTTATGGCATGTTCTGTGGTGTTAGAGGTCTTTGTGGTGATTGTGCATAACGTATTTTGCGCAGTTCCCACCTTCTCGGTCCAAGATATTGGCAACTCAAAATCCCAATTTTTGCATTTACCCTTATCACTAGGTGGCGCTATGCTTCAAGTGAGAGTTTATGGGCTGGGTCGATACGTCTCTGTAACACCGACATATCACAAAAATTTCATGTTGTTGGGTGAAACGTTCATTGAGTTATTCAGCAAAAACTTTTGCCGGTCTCCCCCTCTTTAACGGACACTGGCACAGCGGGGGGGTGGCCCTGGGGGACCAAAAGGCGTTATTCGCTCACAAACTTCTTGGGCTACATGCCTACAAACATTCATGTCTCCCCGAGTTTCAGTGTCCCGGGAATCGTTGACGAAAAATCGGTGAAAAAAAAAAAAAAAGGGAAAAATTTCGCAGCAACTCCAATATGACCGCTTTCGCTAGCTTCGCTAGCGGCGGTCATAATAAGTAGACTTCAATAACGTGAGCCTGATCAAATATTTGATGGACAGTGATGGTATTTGCGTCATCATTTAAAAAGTGGGTATTTGAATAGCAATGAGAAGGTAATGTAGACGTCACAAAGCAACTCTTACTTTTTTCAACCTTCAACCTTCCAAGCCCTCCATGGGCTATAACCAAAGATGGTAAATAAACAAAGATACTTGCTGGTAGTTAATGTGTATGGGAGTGGGGATCAGTTCTGGGCTGCATGTAGTGGCATGCCGTAGACTTATGACTGAGGTTTCTACACCTCGTAGCCTTGTTTGTCCTCGCACACACGCACACGACATAAAGGAGGATTTGTGTCCCCCGCTCCCTGTGCGATCGTGGGAATATCTACCATCTTTGCTATAACCACAGTTCGAATGAGAGACAACTCCGCTACCAACCGGTAGAGCGACCGAAGACGAAAACTACCTGGTGTGGCTTTAAAGCATTTTTTAAAAACTACTCAAAGCCCTAACTAAACTCTTAAAGTCATTGCATTTAACAAAATAAAAATAAAACTTAAATGTCACCACCAACCCCAACCACTGCAGCATATCTACAGAGGAATAGGAATACGTCCGTGTTTGTGATCCAGTGTAACTTGTTCACAATATAGAGCACCTTTAAGACAGTTCCATAACTGCTCTGCTACAAATGCTGTTAATATCAAGCCATCTTTCCTCATTCAATATAAAACAACATGGAGAGCCTTGATGTTCAAAGCTTGTTTGTTTTCGTTGTTTTGTCAAACATCTGTTTAAGTAGTGCCTGCTGAAGTGTTACACCCCTGTGTGAGCGCTTCCTAAATATCTGTATAAGTTTGCCAGAACCGAGCCTTAAATAGAGATTGTGTGTATGACACTCACCCTACACACGTCCACTCCAACAAGAAGCTGTACGGGCACTGGGAGAGCTCTTAGGGGTAACAGGGCAGAATTTAGGATTAACTCAGGGTCGACTCGGCATTCGACCTGAACTGAGCAGGATACAGTGTGGGAAAACAAAAACACTACTTGGAGTTACAGTGTAACCCCTCCCCCTGTGTCAGTTGTGTAACTGTGGCTGGACATTGCCAGATGAGGCAGCTCCCAAAGATTGCATTTGCTGTTGCGATAGACTTATCTGATACTCAGGGCAATAAAGAGAAAATTCTCCTGAAAAACACCACAATCACTAGCTATGCTTCTGCTCTGTGTGGGAGCCGGCAAACCTCAGGAGATGCACGTTTCTGATCCCTACAGGCTGTACACAGGAAGGTGAAGGGGGAAAAACATTTTTGTTTAAGTCTTGTACATGCTCCCTCTATAAAAGATAGTTATATTATGAAGTTCCCTAGTTCATCATAACCTACGCCCTGTTGACATTCGCTAGTTTCTTTCATTTTCTGTCTAATAGATCAGTTGTAGTACATTTCTACAGCCCAGCTGAAGAGAGCCCTGTATATGAGTAGATATGGAGCTGGCTGAGATCATATTGACGTCATATTTACTGGAAAATGAAGCTGAAACACCCTTCAGGGAGAACACTATGACCAGCCCATGAAGCCTCTGGAGCGTGCCATCTTCTGGATAGTTTTGTTCATTTTGCATGGTCGTAAACCAAAACATCACTAGAAAGAAAACTAAATTAGTTCTAAATTGAGATCTTCTCATTTATAGCCATGTATACTGCCCTACAAAGCAAAAAGACAATAACTACACATGTTGTCAAAAAAAAAGCTTAGACTAGAAATTTACTTTATAATACCTTGTTTGTATTGTGACTAAATATCTTGCTTCTTCCTATTGAGAAAGCACATAAAAACATTGCCACTGTTACACTTACACTGCACTTTGCCTGTGGGGCAGTATACTGGAGTCCATTTTTTTTTGAGGGTCACCAATTATAGAAAAATCTTAGATAGTATATAAAACCCCTGAATACCTCGGCAATTGAGGAAATATAGTCATTTAAAAAGTAGTAAAAAGTATGTCATCATGTCAAAAACATGATTTCTCCATTTTCTGCAAATCATGCAAGTCAGTTTAAAGGTCGCCAACACCAACTATTTGTAAGAAGTAGCAAAATTCTATTGCATTTTAGCTGCACTTAAGTTACTTTTGTCCAGAGCAGATTCTAGTGAATTAGGTACAGGGACAGTCCTCCTGGAGCAATGTGGGGTTAGATGCCTTGCTCAAGGCCACCTCAGCTATGGATGAGGGTGCAGCAGAGCGCTGGTTATTCACTCCCCAAAAACATTTTTTCTACTGGTACGGGAACCTAAGACCCTCTGATCCCAGGACCAACTCCTTAACCACAGCTTCCCCAAAGTCTTATATAATATTTTAAACTCTTGCATATCAGCTCTGTAATAAGTATATGTGGTACTATGTGTGACTGCTATTAATGTATATATAGATATGCGTGTGCAATTTTGTCCAATTGTGCATATTTCAGAACATTTTTTGCACAAGTAAAAAGAAATTGTAAGTAAGCATGCAGCTCAACAATTTTGCAGTTCAGAAGTTGAAGACCAAGAAACTTACGGCCTGAAGAGGTCATGGACTTGCACATTTCTGTGTGTTTGGGATTTTGTTAAGATGCAATGAGCTCTTCATGTCACACTTCATTAAGTCAGTGAGCAAGCCAATCAATCATCATAAAATTCTTTATTCATAAACTTGATACAAGTTTACAAATTCTGTACATGGTCAAAATGTCACTTGCAATGGAAAAAAAAGCAAGCCAAACCCAGAACATGGCCACGGCGTGAAGTTGAACAGTAACAGTAACTACCACTAGATGGCACCAGAGCAGAGTTCCTCCACTCCAGTCCAGCAGGGCCTCTGAGGGGAGAGAGAGACTGCCGGGCAGAGAGAATGACTAGCTATTGAATTTCCCGTTTCCCAGACGAGCGTTTTCTGATGGCAGGCACGGCACAGGGGCATCGAGTGTTAACTGGTATGAAAGTTTCATTTTCGCCATTTCTAGCGACACCACAGACCAACATGAGATGAAATTCATTACTCACAGTGTCCAGGGGGATTGATGGCTTGGTCGACTGGTGATGTACAATATTTAAATGTTTGACAGCTATCGATGGAAAGTACATATTTCTGATGCCCAGGCTATATAACGGATGGAAAAGTAAGCTCTGGAAGATACGCAGGCTGTGCAACATAGAGAAGTAAACTTTCAGAGATGCCTGGGCCACTAGTGAGGGTTACTGGCCAAGGTCAGAGGGACTGCTCAAGGTCAGAACAGCAGTCGCTAAGGGCTGCATGTGTTTCCATGTGAGGTTGAATTGCAGTAAAACGCTATTATGCTATGCTGTTGTGCTGCCCATGTCAACTGAGAATTGCTGAAGTTTTTCACCGCCCCGCTCAAGAGACATTATGTTCCTCACTCATATTATACAACAAGGTTAAATTCAGTGTTTGGGTATGACATGGTCTTTCAACTTTGACCGAGGAGGCACGTTTAACATATTGTGCAAACGGCGACCAACACAGAGCAAGAGAACGTGCCACGCCCCCTATTCCTGGGGTTACTTTCCGTGAGCAGGTATGGGAAGAGCTGAACAGAGTAAGCATGAAGCAGAACACACCATAAACTATGCCAACATGGACACCTGCACAGCTCTTGTGTATATGTGTATTTGTGCATCTGTGTGTGTGTGCGCATGTGTGTATGGGAGTGAACTGGAGTCCTGTGCACGGTTGCTCTCTCTCGTGCCTGTCCCATTGCCATTCTGCTCTAGGGGGGGAACATCAGATGCCTGCTAACAGGAGTCGTCCCAATCCGCGTGGCACTCGTTTTTAAAGGCTACACTTGTTCCTGAGTTTCTACACAAGAGAATGGCGGGGTGTCTTTGAAGAAAGGCCCCTCTGAACACAGCTTTATTTGTTTTTGTCTTTTGATTTCGTCCCAACTCGAAGCAACAGTGAACGACAAGATTCTCCATCTCCAGCTGCAGTCTAACAATAAGGCTGCATGCCAGACTCCTTAAGTAACTAACACAACAGAAGCCAGCAATGGGACAAGCTTATGTCTTTTCAGATAATGTACATCTTAACAGCTCAACACTGAATTGTAATTGAGTATCCCCTTACGGTATTGTAGTCCGTTGTAGCCACCTGTTAGGCTTGCGAAAAATAGAAAATGTAACGCCTAACCAGAGTAACACCAATGAGAGGGGGTGACGTGACAATGATGTGGCTTATTATGACCATGAATATTGGGGTACAGCAAACCCTCAGACCCTAACGAAGAACAGCGAACAATGGAGGGACCGCTAAGAGAACGAGACAGATTCTACATTCGGGGGAAAACCGTGGCGACAGGCGGGACGACAGGGTCACTGCTCGCTCCACCCCTCTACTTCCGTCTGGAACCAGCGCCAGCACAGACGAGCGCACCGCTCTGTCTCCGGGAAGTTCCTTGGAGTGGGCCGCCCTCCTTAGGAGCAGGAGAGCACGCCAGGGTCCCCATCTTAGTTTCCAAGCACACACACGCACGCACGGGTCCCCATCTTAGTTTCCACACACACGCACACGCACACGCACACGCACACACACTTTGCCCCAGTATTACCATCAGAATGTTATCAGTGCCACATGTGTGTGCAGTGGTAGGTTTGAGCTAACACTGTACTCAGCTGTTTGAGGGCCATGCGTGCGTCTGCCTGTGGGGTTAGCTACATGCTAAAGGCTAGAGCAAATACATGAGCTGTCAGTTACTGATTGGTGGTAAATGCTGAAGTCATCATGTTCACATCCCCTTTTCCCCTCCACTTCCTGTCTGGTGTCCACGCTTCGCTCATTAAGACAATGCAGAGTAAAGTTACACTACAAGCACACCATAGTCCTGTAACCACGGCAGAAGTAAGCAGACCACGCCACTCAGGGCAAGAGTGTCCCAGAGGGGAGGGGGTGCAGGGGCGTCTGAGATGGCTGTCTGCTGCAGCTCGCCCTCACAGTGTCCGAGGCGCTTGTGCTCTCTCTACCACACACGCCCCTACCCCTGCCCATGCCCCCGTCCCTGCCCAAACCCCACCACCACCCCCACGTCCAGCGTATCAAAGAGTCCACACAAGCCGCAGTGACCTCTGACCCCTCCTCAAACCGAGGGATGGCAAAGTGGCTATATTGCCCAGCCTTCTGCGCCACATTGGGGTTAGAGAGATTACACGCGCAGGAGATCACGCACGTCCGCAGGAGATCAGGAGAGCACACAAGTTTGCAGAGGGCATGCGATCAGTCTGCAGGGACTCCTGTCCTTCCGTCTGCGTCCGAGGGCTGGCCAGGAAGTAGAAGACGAGGAGGAGGAGGAGGAGGAAGAGGAGGAGGAGGTCGGCCCACTGCGCAAACGTCCGGCCTGTGGTGCACCAGGGGTGGCGAGAGGGAGCAGCAGCAGCCGTGTGACCCCATGCACAGCAGAGACGGGGGGGGGAGGGGGTCCCCTCTTCCCAGTGACGAGGTGGCGGCGCAGGGAAACATTACACAAAAGAGGAAAGGGGAAAACGAAGAAAAAGAAGCTGAAGGTTTGACCTGAAGACTTGTGCTCCCAGGGCACAGAGGCACAGCCCCTGGTGTTAGCCATCTTCCTTTGGAGGGGTGTACCAGCCTAGAAACCAAGCAGAGACAGGACAGATTACACAACAATGTACAACTCCACCTAGCACCATACAAAACATAAAACAGTAGTTGGTATCATCTCCACTAAGCCAACTGCCCAAAAGCTGGAGTACTCCCTTAACTCGGCTTACCATTCTTTTCATGGATCTGCACCAGGGACTTGTACGACTGTTGTGCTCTGGCCAGGTTGTACTGATTCTGCAGGAGAGGAAGGGAGGGAGACAGAGAGAGAGAGAGAGAGAGAGAGAGAGAGAGAGAGAGAGAGAGAGACAGAGGGCACCAATGTTAGCAGCTGCACCTCTAACTGCACACCACACTAGCAGTGACACATGGGTTCAAGAGCAGAAAAACACACTAAACACCTATGAAAAAAAAAAAGAAGACACACTCATGAAACACTCATTGAAACACATGAGCACACTCATGAAACACATGAGCCCATTGCTGAATGTCTGTGTGTTGGGGTGTGTTGAGCCCACTGTTGAGTGTGTGTGTGTTGGGGTGTACTGAACCCACTGCTAAGTGTGAGTGTAGGGGTGTGTTGAGCCCATTGTTGAGTGTGTGTGTGTGTGTTGGGATGTACTGAACCCACTGCTGAGTGTGAGTGTGCGTGTGTGTAGGGGTGCGTTGAGCCCACTGCTGAGTGTGAGTGTGCGTGTGTGTAGGGGTGCGTTGAGCCCACTGCTGAGTGTGAGTGTGCGTGTGTGTAGGGGTGCGTTGACCCCACTGCTGAGTGTGAGTGTGCGTGTGTGTAGGGGTGCGTTGACCCCACTGCTGAGTGTGAGTGCGTGTGTGTAGGGGTGCATTGAGCCCACTGCTGAGTGTGAGTGCGTGTGTGTAGGGGTGCATTGACCCCACTGCTGAGTGTGAGTGCGTGTGTGTAGGGGTGCATTGAGCCCACTGCTGAGTGTGAGTGCGTGTGTGTAGGGGTGCGTTGACCCCACTGCTGAGTGTGAGTGCGTGTGTGTAGGGGTGTGTTGAGCCCACTGCTGAGTGTGTGTGTGTTGGGGTGTGCTGAGCGCGAACACCTTATTGGCTCCAAACTGCACCCGAGCTTTCCCCTTCACCAGAGTGGCGTTGATCTGCATGATGACAGACTCTATGGAGTAGGCACTGCTCCAGCCCTGCAGCCACAGACAGACACAGAGGAGAGAGAGAGGGAGGGAGATAGAGAGAGAGAGAGAGAGAAAGAGAGAGAGAGAGAGAGAGAGAGAGATAGAGAGAGAGAGATAGAGAGACAGATAGAGAGAGAGAAAGAGAGAGAGAGAGAGAGAGAGAGAGAGAATTAAAAACTGCATTAAAAGAGTTAAAAATGCATTAGCATCTTCTACATGGCTCTGAACCTCTGTGGTCCTGCCTGCAGAGTAAGCACCAGTAGCCCAACCACAGAGGCCCAGTGAGGCCCTAACAGCAACCCAAACACAGAGGCCCAGTGAGGCCCTCTCAGCAACCCAAACACAGAGGCCCAGTGGAGCCCTATTGGCAACCCAAACACAGAGGCTCACTAAGGCCCTATCACCAACACATAGGCGTAGCCACTGGTGGGTTGGGGTGGGCCTGTGCCCACCCACTTGTCAATCAGGCCCACCCAATCAGAAAGCTCCTTTTGTCTGATTGACTGTTTAAGTAATAATAGTAACTAACCTATGTGTTTTGGGCTAGGCCCACCTGCTTTTTTTCTGGGCACACCCTTCTTATAATTTCTGGCAACCCAAACACAGATTGATGAAACATCTGCAGCCAATGAGTGGAACAGAATCAATAAGCTGTGGGATGACAGTGTAAAAACTGGCATGATACACACACACAAGTAGGTATGGGGAGTGGGTTAATATAAGAGTACATCTCACAGACACACACACAATAATGTAGGGGTGGGCGATATAGCCTAAAATTTATATCACGGTATAAATTGAACCATAGACAGTAGACGGTATATATCACGGTATACTTTGGTATGTAACAGTATTAACTGTTAACTGCTTCTTAATGCTGAACGTCAATGTTTCTGAACGTCACCAAACACGATATAAAACATTGTAACATTTTCGTGTGGGAACTTGGTTCAGCCAGAGGATAGGCAAACCGGGACCGAGCTAAATATACAACGCGTTCAGAGCAGAATAACGTCAAATTCCAGAGGATCTGCACACAAAACAACTAGATTAACACGTGAGAATGATAGCACAGGAAATTATGATGTTGGGAGAGGGCAGTCAATCGGTGCGCTTTGCCAAATGGACAGAGCTGGGTCGTCAGTGACTTGCTGTCGGCGCAGACAGTTCAGTCAAGTGTCTATGACACAGCGGGACAAGCTCCTCATTAAGCATTACCTAAAGTGAAATTATTGTATTGGTGGCTTGCAGAAGCTAAACGTGAGATGTTGCTAGGAAAACAGTAGCTTGAGCAACGTGGTCTGCATAGTTGTAGCAGTGGAGGGGGGTCACGAGATGATTTCCAAAAATAATGCTTTTGCCTGTTTGCTAACCAGAGGACCATCACCTTCCCATTAGCGGGCATCAAATGTGTGACCTGTTGTCGTTCTATTGCCCTGCCTGCCCGATTAGCATAGCTATCAGCAGACCCTCCTTTGGCGATCACTTTCTGTTTAAATCGGTGTTCCAGCGTCGGGTTTCTCAGAGCACGTAGATTATCATAAATTAGGCACAACACCCTCAGTGCGTTGTGTGCTTTGAAGTCCTCGCACAAGTCTAATTGTTGAGGCATATGAACACCAAACATTCCAGCTTCACAGATAAACCCAGTGACGTTTTTAGCAGAAAACAGAGTGTTACAGGGGCAGAAGAAAGCCTTTACTAAGCAAACAACCATCTCTGCAAAGGCGCAGAAGGCTTTATATGATTATTACATTACACTTAGCTGACGCTCTTATCCAGAGCGACTTACAGATACAGGGTTTCAGTTACAGTCCCTGGAGCAGTGTGGGGTTAGATGCCTTGCTCAAGGGCATCTCAACTATGGGTAGGGTGGGATTCGAACCGGCAACCTTCCGATTGCAAGACCAACTCCCTAACCACTAGCCCATGAGCTGCCTATGAGGCGACATATTAAATTGTTTTCCCTCGTGAGTTTGGTAATAAAATACACCAGTTTAGAGATTGTGTTCAGTTTTGTTTTTGCTTTACTGCCCTGCATGCGTAAAACAGCCACATTATGAGAGAGAGAGGGAGAGAGAGAGCGATAGAGAGCAAGAACGCGCGCGCGTGACAGAGAATGGTTGCAGGGGTCGCGAGTGGTCAGCAGCATAAAACTGGGGGTCGCGGTCTGAAAAGTTTGGGAACCCCTGTCCTAAGCAACATCTGCATAGTTAGGGAAGTTAAAATACAATGGCTATTTCTGTGATTAAAAAAACATTTTCCTTTCAGAACAGAAATATTATTTATTTATTTATTTTTTGACAAATCGCCCCCTGCCTCAGCCCACCGCTGCATGCCATCCAGCCACCCAGTGGAGTAACCTCTAGTGATGAAGCACAATCTCTCCATCCGCTCTTTTTAGGTGTCTGAGTAAGCTATCCATCTTTATTCACAAGGTTTTCCAACTTAGCTGACTTGCTGTAGCAAACCGACCATAAGTAATGTTACAACCGTGGAAGATGAGCAACTTTGAAAATGGGCGTGTAAGAATAAGGTGAATTCTGCAGATTATGTTTTCCTGTTCAGTATCCGACACCTTGTAGCCAAACCATGACTACGGGCACATGGTAGGATCGGATTGGATTGGGATTGGGTTGGGTGTTGCTACCCAACGGGTGGTCTGTCCCAAATGTCTGTGCACATGAGAGTTCGTGTTAGCGGATAATGGTCAGAGATCTGGCCGTTTCCGCTACGCTAGATGGCGCTATATTCCTTTCAACAAGTGGTGTTAGAACTACTTCAGGTTAACGGCTGCTAAAAGAAAATAAACAAACTATCTGGCGGCATACAAAACAAAGATAGCGCTTGAGGAGGTTGACAGAGCAGCAGTTGCATGCAAGCTGTGCATTCTCCTTTCTTTGGAAGTCCGTATGAAAGAACAAACAGCGTTTTTGGTTTCCTTGATACGACATGAACTGTGCCGTCGGCGTTTGATATTACAAGCAATTGAGGACAACGAGACTTGTTGAGAGCAGGCGATAGAAAGCCTCGACGTTCAGTATGGATGAAAATCAGGGACAGAAGCTTCTGGGATCGAGTGGTTTTACATGCGCAGTAGGGCTGTCAACATTGCTCAAAAATGATTTTCGAATATTCGCTCCAAATAAAACACAAATATTCCAACTACACCGAGTATTTCTTTTGCCTCCGACATTCCAAAGCGCAAGTGCACGTTTTTTCACATTCCAATATTAACTTTCACCTTCGAATTGCTTTTCTAACTAAAACTATTCGAATATATATTCGAATTTCGAATATTCCTTGCCAGCCCTAATGTGCAGTACACGAATCCAAACCAATAACCGTGCACAAGGCGGCACCAAGCGGATTGTAACCGGCTCAAGCCAGGGGTTGCAATCGGATTCGCGAAACCAATCCCTATACGATCCTTAGCCTGGGCACATGAAGTCGATACGATCCCAAACCATTTCCAATCGGATTCAACTCCTCCATGTGCACGCAGTGCATGACCAGATTACAGAAGTTGAGCCGGTCTTTGTCACAAGCTCCTTCTATTCCATGTGTTCACTGCTCACAGCTATTTTTCCTTCTTCCTTGTTGTGGTGACGCAATGAACTGTCGCGGTAGGAAGGTATAACCCAAAATCTCTACCGTTGGCCAAATTTATACCACATACCGTTTATACCTTTTATACCGCCCACCCCCACACTAATGAGTGTGTGGGGAGTGGAATGATACAAGCATAGATCACACACACACAAAACAAACAGGGTCGAATACATGTAAGGGCAAGTGCCAGAGCCCTGACCAGGAAGAGGCAGTTTGTTTGTATGTCTGTATGTCACCATAACAACCACATGGTGTTTCATGGCCTACTGATGTCCTCATGAAAGCTCAACTACATCCAGACAGCTACATGTTATGGTCAACTAATTTAATTGTAAAATAATGAAATAAAAAGACACAATTTCAATTTAAGCTGCTGTGTAGCTAATGTGCACAGTAAACACAAACACAGAACACTGGAACATAGTAAACACAAACCTGTTTAGTGAGAAGCTCCATGCACAAGGCCCCTCCACCAAGGACATACCTTTGGCAGATAGATCATTTTAAACACACGTTTCCAGTGGAAAGGAAAATCACACCAAAACATACAATGAGTTTCACACATTCCCACCAGACGAATAGGAATCAAACACAATCTGTGTCGTGCATGTGGACCAACAGCCAGGCTGCTTCATCATATACGAATCAACAGAGGGCCAGGATGAGGAGGGTGGTTACATTTCTAGAATGGTCCGTAGAAGGCAACTGAGCTCACTTACCCTCCGGAGAGAACAGGCGATACTACCCGCACAAACGGTGGGTCAAACGGAAAGTTATCCTGTCAACAGAAACAGACAGATTAGCCTTGGACCACCACAGTGAGCCTTTTAACATTGCGTACTACAGAACCCGCACAGGAGAAGCCTCTTGTGAGAGGCCAACCCTTGAATGTTTCTGGGGGTTTTAAAAAGGACCATCCAAGTCCAGAGGGCTGTACGAGGCTGTAGAGGAACTCACCTCATATGAGAAGTTAAGAATGAGCCCAAAGGAACTCACCTTATATGAGAAGTTCAGAAGGATGTAGTCCACCCCCTCCTTCTCCTTCAAAGTCTGCAGGTCGCTGTGGAGCGGGCTGTCAGGGTCCACCCTGTGGAAAAACACAGCAACTTAAACATGAGAGAGCATCTTAGAGTTATTCTGATTCAGGTAACTCAAATGTGACCGTGCATCTTAGAGTCATTCTGATTCAGGCAACTCAAATGTGACCGTGCATCTTAAAGAGTTATTCTGATTCAGGCAACTCAAATGTGACCGTGCATCTTAGAGTCATTCTGATTCAGGCAACTCAAATGTGACCGTGCATCTTAAGAGTCATTCCGATTCAGGCAACTCAAATGTGACCGTGCATCTTAAGAGTCATTCCGATTCAGGCAAGGCTAGTACTAGGCTAACACAGGCAACAGACACTTGAAGCAGGTCTTGCTGTAAACAAGCGCCTGACTATTTGCAGGTACTTACGTTTTCAACTTTATGTGCCACTCGTAGAGGCTGTCGTTGACTAGCTCCACTGAGTAGATCCCTATGGAAAAGTATTAAAATCATTAAGGTGACTAGCATCTGTAATAATAAAGATCACCAAGCTTTTATCCGACTCTATGATCGTCCTGAGATCTTCATCGCTCACCTGACTTGTAACTCTGTGATCGATAGATCTCCCTGAGCTCCTTCATAAGACGATCCGATGCCTGAACGGACCCTGACACAGCACCCTGCAACACAACAACACAGTGCAATACAGCACAGCACAGCACAGCATTCGTCAGACTAGACTGGACATACATCTGCAGCATCCTGAAACACAATGCAAGATGACACCAGCAGTGAACCCAGCCACTAGAAATACAAGCATATGCTGGCAGATATTACGTTTAAGTGGTCCTGTCTCTGGTTCTTGCGTATTTTCTCCAGGATGGCCAGGTTCTCCTTCTCGATGCCATCGTCCTCAGACTTCTTGGCCTCTGCAGGCTCCTCCTTCATCTCGTAGTGGTCTAAGTCCTCAATGTCCTGCTGCCACACAGGTTAACACACACACACACTCATCTACATATACACACACCTGTACCTGATACCTGTACAGTACATACACCCAGTGAAATACATACAAGACACACAATTTAAAAAAAAAAAAAAAAAAAAAAAAAAAAAAACCCACCAAATTGTCCACAGGCCTCACACACAGCCTAACAGGTAACAGATGATCATCCTTTTTCTATAGGCAAAGCATAATCTGCCTTTTCTGACCTTAAATCAGACTAGACTAATTTATCTACAGAAACGTTACTAAGGAAAGGCCACAATTGCTAAGAGTTTGTTTCATTCAGTTTATTGCAATTTTAACAACTGTGGCTATTAATACAAATGCTAAGAGAAACCTTGCTAAGTTCAGACTACCTTGTCCCAACAAGCCCTCACTAAGCAGAGACTAGCTTAGGTTTCTCCCAAAGAAACCTGGTGATGTAAAGACTCGTTTCTTTTAAAGAAACTGCAAAGAAAAGGCTAGTTTCCCTCAGATAAACCTTGCAGAGGAAAGGCTATTTTTTCTAAACAAAGCCTGGCCAATATAAAGACATAATAAAGTAGGAAAGCACTCAGAGAGCGCAGACCTACGCCAGGGCAGTTCAGATCGAAATCACTTTCAAGTTAGCCCATTTTTTTATTTCATTTTTCATCAATTTCATCAAAATCCATCCATAACTTTTTAAGTTTTGTTGCTAACTAACAAGCAAACACTGATGATTACTGATGGTGGAGGTAAAAAAAAAAAAAAACCTCGCCCATGTCATCTTCCTCCTCATCTTCAGAAGTGTCTGTGGTCCCATGCTGTGAAAATAAGAAAAAAATAAATAAATAAACAGAATTACAAAAACACATGTTCTGAAAATATGTCAATTATCTGTCAATTATTATAAAATGAAGTACTAATAGACACAGTGGCACTGTAGGCTTCCATGATTATTGATGCTGTGATGGACTAACAAGTACCACATCTGTAGGCCTCTTACAGGATGCCTCAGATGGTGAATCAAGACTAGTGGCCAAAGAACGCTACCGGAAGTCTGACAGTGAAAAACTAGAACTAGAAATACTGCTGGTGTGCTGCTGTTGTTGTGTCCCTATGAAGAAATACAACTTTTGTAAACACGCAACTTTCTGTCTGTCTGTTTTACTTTCCCTACCTCTATGTGCGAGTAGACCCATACCTATCTGTGTGCTTAGACCTCTACCTCCATGTGAGAGTAGCCCCCTACTTCCATGTGAGAGTACACCCCTACCTCTGTGTGAGAGTAGACCCCTACTTCAATGTGACAGTAAACCCCTACCTGAATGTGAGAGTAGACCCCTACTTCCATGTGAAAGCAGCCCCCTACCTCAATGTGCGAGTAGACCCCTACCTCCCTGTAAGAGTAGGCCCATACTTCTCGATGAGCATAGACCCATACCTCCATGTAAGAGTAGCCCCAAACCTTTCTGTGAGAGTAGATCCCTACACCTCTATGTGCCAGTAGACCCCTACCTTTATGAGAGTAGACCCCTACCTCCATGTAAGAGTAGCCTCCTACCTCTAAATAAGGGTAGCCCCCTGCATCTATATAAGGGTCCTACCTTTCTGTCCTGGTTGATGGGTGCAGCAGGGAGGGGCTGGTCCAGCATCTCCACATCGGGGTGTTGCGGCAGGTTGTAGAGGCGGCACAGGTCACAGATGAGCCTCTTCAGCTGCTGCAGTAGCTGCTCACACACATACACACACACACACACACACACAGCAAAGACAACATAATTCACATGTGCCTCAGGCCAACACACCCAGGACACGCATACAAACCCTACCAACACAGCCACAACACACACACAAACCCTGCCAACACACCCAAAACACACACAAACCTGGCTACTAAAGATTCTAGTATAATTGCCGTGCGCGCAAGAAAGTGATGTTACCAATGAGCCTGACCCTTCATACTTGCGCTCGACACCCACGCCAATCTCCTCATCAGGGGTATCAAATACCACAGTAGTTAAATAGTTTGGAAATCCCTGCATGTCAGAGTAGAGAAACATGACTGAATTGCAGGTTTACATCTTGATTTGGGAATTAAACTGGATAAATCCGAAAAAGGTTTGAGTCAGCGTGTACATTTACTGTGTTTTCAGCTGTATAAGACGTCATGAGTGATGATAGGATGATAGGCTAAGGTAAAATAAGTTAGCTTAATAAACGAACTGCAGGCTTGCACCTATGTTGGTTTGTGGATAAAAATAAACGATATGTATTTCTTGTGTTTCCAGCAATATTAGCCTATGTGTAGCAATGGAAAAGACATGACGTCATTTTGACGTCAGTTTCTCACGTGCACGGCGCGACACAGCGAGTGTAAAACTAGCTTAACTCAGTCAGAACACACAAACACACACACACCAAACCCTTCCTAGAGGTTTAACAGTGCTGGAAAATAATCATCAATATCATCAACAGTCATCAATGGCAATCATGATCACCAGGGTCAAGGTCATGTTACTTTTCATGTCCAAACACCAGCTCTTGTGTGTGTGCTAGTGCAAGAGGTTGGGTATGTTTTTGTGAGAGGTTGCATGTATGTTTGTGTGATGCCATGTGAATACTGTGTGAAAGGTCGTTTGTGTGTGTTTTTGTGTGAGGTTATGTGTACTGTGTGAAAGGTTGTGTGTGTGTGTGTGTGCGTGTGTGTGTGTGTGTGTGTGTGTGAAGACGTGTATACTGTGTGAAAGGTTGTGTGTGTTTGTGTGAGATCATGTGTATACTCTGTAAAAGGCTGTGTGTGTGTGTGTGGGGGGGGGGGGGGGGGGGGGGGGGGGGGGTCTTGTGTATACTCTGTGAAAGGTTGTGTGTGTGTGTGTGAGGGGGGTCATGTGTATACTCTGTGAAAGGTTGTGTGTGTGTGTGTGAGGGGGGTCATGTGTATACTCTGTGAAAGGTTGTGTGAGGTCATGTGAAATGCCATGCGTGGTGCATGTGGTCATGTGTTTGTGTAAGCGGATGTATGTACTGTGTGAGAGGCCATGTGTGCTTTGTGAAGGCCTGTGTGTGTATGCATGTGTGTGCTTTGTTTCTCGTACCAGAGTGCTCCCCCTCCTCACATCGTCCAGCCGCTCCAGCACCTCTGCCAGGCTCGGGTCATCGGAGTCCACAAACCATATGGGAGGAGTGGCAGGGTAGGATTCCTGATGAGACACAACACACTTTAGCCTTCGTATGACAGAACACAGAACCACAGTACTTCAGCCTACTCATAACACAACACAACACACTTTAGCCTTCGTATGGCAGAACACAGAACCACAGTACTTCAGCCTACTCATAACACAACACAACACACTTTAGCCTTCGTATGGCAGAACACAGAACCACAGTACTTCAGCCCTCTCATGACAGAACACAACACGCTTAAGCCCTCTCATGATAGAACACACCCTCTCATGACAGCACAACACGTCTCAATCTTCTTTTGACAGACACAACACACTTCAGCCCTCTCATGATAGAACACACCCTCTCATGACAGCACAACACGCCTCAATCTTCTTTTGACAGACACAACACACTTCAACCCTCTCATGACAGAACACAGAACCACAGAACCTCAGTGTTTACATAATAAAAGCACAAAACCTCAGAGCTTAAAAGACAAATAGAACCACAGACCCTCAGCCTAAACACAACAAGACAGAGAGCCACAGCACCCCACTCTTCTTTAGCACCAATGTATTTATTTAGCACCAATCACAGACACCAAACTACATCTTTTAACAGTGCTGACAGGGCGCACTGCGCAGCAGTGATGACAAATATATTTTGCTATTGTAGGGCAACATGACACTGGTCCATCCCTGCTTTAGCCTGGCGCATGAAAAGCACACCACTTCTCATAGGCCAGCTTCACTGTATGTCACACAAGGAGGGCGGAATGAGTGAAATGATAATAGACGTGAGCAGATTAACCACTGGGACAAAGTTGTACGCTCTACAGTCAGCTTCCCCTTGTAATAACTGTGTTAGTTAAAATTGTAATTTTGATCAAAAATGAATTGTGCAGCCCATCTTCTGATGCAGCGCTTTATGTTTATATGCAGACTCGGTCACTGTGATGCCTATAACCCTGTTCACTTCATTTAGAATACTGAGTTACAATGAGTATATTTAAATAACATACCTACCAACCGAGATCCTTAAGATTTGATCTGAATGACACCACTGGTACCTACCCTAGGCCTGGGTGCTTGTGTAAACGTCAACATCACATATAGGCAGAATGCATCACATGATTGTCTAACGTTGTTTATATCAAGTTATTATTCGCACTGCGGTCAAAATGCACCTCATCACACCCATGACTACCTTGCAACATAAAAATTCAACCTCGAAAAGGCCTTACATAAATCTAATAAAGGAAATACGAGCGATGGTAATTCTCTGCAAAAGCAGGGCTGCTATGAGAACATGGTATGTCTACAGGAAATGTAACTAGTTTTGGACTACACTGGTTGATAGTTACTTTCACCGACTGGCATAACCAACTCGTATCAAATTATCTGAGGTAGAGACTGGCTCGTTAACAAAAATATTATTCTCCTCGTTTAAATGGCGTCGCAATACATTGTACAAAACGCGAAAACATGTCGTGTGCAACACAACACTTGCTTTTCCTGTATGGACAACAAGCCAACAACATCACGTCACTGCGCTGCAAGCTAGCTAGCTAGCAACATTGTTCTTTTGCATAAAAGAGAGCGACCTACTACCTTCAGTGGCGTCAACAAAATAAGACAAAACAGTTCACTGATTTGGCATTTAATTGTCAAAACTAGACAACGTTGCATTCACAAAATCAGATGTCAAGTGTATCAACTACACAAGTAATGATAGCTGGCTAACGTTAGGTAATAGTACTCAACATAATATTAACAATTTACCGCAACATTTTACTTAGTCACAACGCTGTCCTATCTTGTGAGTATATAGGTATGGGGGCGGCACTTTACGAGCTGCTGCATTACGTTATATTCTGTTCCCAGTCAAGAAATTAATAAGAAAAGCTGCTAACTAGGATGAACACAAGCTACAGTGGCAATAACTTTGGTGTACTGGAGGAGCAGGCTAGCTTTACCACCAAAGCAAAGCTTCCTAACAAAACTAGCATGCGAGCTAATCAACGTCGTAGTTATCTCACTACCATCATCGTTACTGTTAGCAATGGTGAATAAGTTATATAGACCTTATACTACTATAATGCTTATCGTATTTCAGTGTCAGAGTGGTGTTACAACAAAGTAAATAGAGACAAAAGCATTGCAAAGCCAAGTGATGAAGACTGAACTGATGTCAGCCCGAATCACTAACATTCTGCTTACAGGTTCAGCAGCTTGCTTATTAGCAATGGTTAGTAACTCTTGAATTTAACGTACCTGGCTAAAGATATTAGCTTAATTTCAAATAATTATCGCTTAACTCTATTTTGTCTTATGGATTCTCTTCTGTTTATATTGCTATTATTTCGAAGTAAACTGTTATAGCTGGTTACTGTCACGTTGAACGAAAGTTTAGATCTTAGGATACCAACCCATCACTACCAGCTCGCTAAACACTCACGTTAGCTATCGCTAGCTGAGTTGATTTTAGGGCTTCAAACAAGGCAAATGCTGTAGACATACAACCCATCACTACTACAACTTGCCTCAACTGGCAATAGGCTTTGGAGATGGTGATCCACGTACCTATACAGTACGCTGCTATTTGGCACACTGTCTCGCTTGATTCGTTAAACGATTTGACTTTTTTTTTTCGCAAATCGGGCCTAAAACAGCAAGCTAACCATGCTAACTAGCTACTAGCTCAACCCAACTAACTCTAGCATATCCTCATCCCTGGTCATCTTACCGTGATGTTGCAATGTATTATCAGGAGTTTTTCGCCGGTCACATTGAACTGACAGCTGAGTTCATCTGGCTTCCAGTCGATAATTCGAAAACGTTCGTGGTTTTGGTCAAAAATTGACTCCAGAAACTTTAATTCGGCCTTGAGCCCCGATACCGACATCTTCCACTCATCTCCAGCCAACCCGCGGGGAAGAGGGGAAGTTGCAAACTACCGCGACCGCGCAATAGAACCTGGTCCACAGACCTTGCATTGATGGAGACAGCGGTAACAGTAATACGACATGTCTCAAGAGATGGGAAAGATCTTGCCACACTGGCAGACTCTCAACACGAAGTTTATTCATCTTTTTTTTATCTTATTCACTTGTGTCAATATTAGCCTTAAATCCATAGAGAGATTATGGTGAAAGTGACATGATTTGCAACAGATGTAGGCCAACACAGAAATATGTCATTTTGAAATATTGCTTGTAGGCAACACACAGCCTAAAACAAGTTGTCGTTGCAAACTTCATACATATCCATGGAATCTTACACACCAAAATTTTAACATGCATTATGATAGCCTGCTGTGCTGGGGTGTATGCATACTGCCCAACATATACTAACCCTATCCAGATACTTTGCAAAATCAAGTGAGTAATCCATTTACTGTTAATTCAATTAAAACTTAAATAACTGAGCATCAAAACTAAAACACCAATATCTCACAAAAATAAAGGTTACTCTGAAGATTGTTCATTACAACTGCTCTACTGATTACATTGTGACTTTTGACTTATTTACACATACTGTTTATGCTTGTATTTAATGTGCTAATAATATGCACCAAGCTCAGAGTAAAACTGACCCAAATGATAGTGTGGTGTTGCTTTCATATCTGAGGTAGCTTCCATGTTATGGTATATGCATACTGCCTTTGACTGTGCAATGTATAAACAATAAAAAAATAAATAGGCAGTATGAATTAAACTCTTGATATTGGAAAGAGTTTCAATCCCACATGCATATCACTTTTAGTCACAAATAGCTAACTCCCCTGTCAAACATGCAATATGCATGCAATAGTGCCACTGTGTGTGCAACACTGGTAAGCCTAATGCCTTGGGCTTAGTGAAGTTGCTGCTGATGGATTCATACACTGTTGTTACAGGGTCAGGCTGACTGCTCTTATGAGCCAGTGTGTATGGAACGGAATCAGCCTGGGGACAAGGGGGACAGTCAGGGTGCCCCCCAAGTGAAGATGAGGTCCTGGGCCGACTGATTGAGGGGGTGAGTCAGGGTGCTCCCCCAGCAAAGATGAGCTCCAGGGCAGCCTGGATGTCTCCCCCGGTGGCCTGTAGTGCACGCAGGATGAGCTCCTCGTCCCTGATGCCCATATCCCTCAGCTGCTGCAGCTGGGACTGCCATTGGCTCTGCGAGCGTGCACGCACGCACACACGCGCACACACACACACACACACACACACACACATAGACACACGGCGTACCAGCAATGAAACAGCACCACCTCAAACACTGGGCCTCTTCATCTTTGAAATAGCAGCACATGCAGTTTCTCAATATTTAATATTTTTATTAGCAGGATGCTTCCGCATAAACCCACTGGCTGTAGCCCACTTGTGACCGCCTGTGGAGCCCACCTAACCCCACATGACTCCCTCCCCCCCCCCCCACCCCCCCCCCCCCCCCCCCCCCCAAGAGAAGCTCACCTGCAGGGACAACATATTGGATACCTGTAGAGCTCACCTAACCCCCTGTGAGAGGCCTACCTAACCCTGCAGAACTCCCCTGAGAAAGGCTCACCTGCAGGGAAGACATGCTGGACACCTGTAGAGCCTGCTGGAGCGCCTGGTTGAACAGGTCACTGGTGATGGGGGTGCCGGCTGGCACAGGAGACACAGCTGAGGAGGGACCCTGGCAGGAACAATCCACACCCCACTGGGTTACATGCACGGCATCAGACAAACAAGCCACCCCTCTGTTGTGCTGCATTTCTACTCAAGGCATTCATGCTCATGATTTGTTTAATGTCACCTGCCTAAATGAGTAATTATGCCATTGAACAGGCCGTTTGAACAGAGCTACCCCTGAAGAATGCGGTCAGCGATACCTGGTTGGCGGTGGTGGGCGTGGCTGCACTGCTCTCGGGGGTGCTGGCCAATGCCAGGGCAGTCGCCAGCTCGCTCTGGGTGATGGGGCGGGGCCCCAGAGTGCCACTGTAGCCCAGCGTCACCGGGCGCATGCCCACCGGGGCCCCACTGCTCGTGGAGGGGCCACCACCGCCACGACTGCCCTGAAAGGTGACATGTTCATGTGTCACACAATATCAATTAAAAAAAAGTTTTAAAAAGTTTTCAAATTTAAAATTTTCAGGATAGAAGTGATGTCCTGTCATGTCAACACACAGCCTAAAACAAGTTCTCGTTGCAAACGTCATACATATCCATGGAATCTCACACAGCAGAATTTTAACATGCATTATGATAGCCTACTGATGTGCTGCGGTGTGTGCATAGGAGTGATGTGCTGTCATGTCTAAGATGTGTATATATTACATAAAAATATGTTTGCGTATATGATCACAGCCTATCACACACGTGAGTTATCACTTGGGCAAAGTGAGCAAACATGTTACCAACTGCATGTCTTCATCATCGTCAGACAGGCCTTCGAAAAGAAACCCTCCTGTAAAATAATTATCAAGTTAGTACATTACCAAGCTTTCGCAACTTGCCATGGGATCTGTGATAATAAAAAAAAACAGGTTGTTGTGTCCATTGTAAGATTAAAAAAATATTACAATTAAATACAGTAAGTATAACACAAATGTGTTAGACAAGCAGTAGGGTTTATTGCAGGATTTATTGCAAAATAACTGCAGCTAGATGCAGACAGTTAGTGTGGACTTTTGCTTGGAGACCTGACAAGGTTGACCTGTTTCAAATGGGCTTTTGCATTTATTTGTTTGTTTATTTGTTTGTGTCCTTGTTTATTAGCCAAACTCTCTGGCCAACGGAGAGCCTGTGTGGGTTTATTTATATTAGCGGGCGGCCCGCCAATTGCGCTTGTTCTCCTGACTCACCATGCCAACATTGAACAGCCTACACACTCAGCTTGTGCTTTCCCACATGCGCGCCAGAAATGTTTCTATGTGCCATCAGTGACACCAAACTGCCATTTACTTCCATCTTTAAGGTTCTTTAGTTGTTTGATTCATGATAATTTTATTACATAAGTTGTCACCTCACTTTCAACCCGTGCGCGACCGTCTGCGAGCAACAGCACCACCTGTCCCCGCCCACTTCCTGCGGCAGAGGCCCACCCACCTGGCACGTCGGCGTATGATCCGGAGGAGAGGGTCCGGGAGGAGGGGCCGCTGTTCTGCGTTGGCACACTGCGCGCCACCGAGTGCAGCACCAGCACGATGGCGTTCACCAGCGCCGGGTGGGAGCTGCTCAGCCTGCACGAGCACATCACAGCCAATCAGCACTGGGCACACAACAGCCAATCAGCACCTGGTATATTACAGCCAATTAGCATCAGCACACATTCAGCATCCCCCTCTCTGTCAGTATGACTGATTACAATTTCATTTACAACATTCAATTCAGCAATACCCTCTCTGGACATATTCAGTATCACCCTTTTTCTGGATGTGTCTCATTAAAATGTCATTTACAAAAGCCAATTCAGCACCCTCTCAGTCGAGGGAGAACAGAGTTCACAACAGCTAATTTACTTCTATCTCTCTTTGCGACTGTAGCATTACAACTTACTACAAAAAGTACAACAGTGTAATATACTAAGACTACAGAGCTATGACCATATAGACTATAGTAATAACAGGATTGTCACTGATATTACAGTAGCTTAGTCATGACAAATTTGTGTGTTCAGAGTATAAGTTACACTCTGTGTTGAGATACAGTATTTACTAAATTATATTTTAGTATTGCTGCAAGGATTGTTTTCTGACAGTCCTTGTGTCTTGGCAGTATAGTTTTCCAATAGTAATTCGATTCGACTCACACATCAAGCATGTTTGGGTCTGTGAACTGCACAAATAGGTCTTTATCCTGAAGCACTCCTGAAAACACAACAAAGTTTTATTAACAGCGACGCCACCCAGGGATGTGCAGTAACTTCAAAGCCATGACACATCCTAAGTGATGCCTGTGAGACAATCTAATCTAATCTAATCTAATCTACAATCTACTCTACGTCTGTATTGAGTATGGGTTGTGTGTGCAGGTAATCCTAAATGATGTTTGTGTTTCAGACAGTCTGCTGTTCAGTGTTGCATATTAAATATTCCTTGTGTAAAATAATCCTAAATTATGTTTGTATGACAGACTACTGTTAGTCTTCCATAATAAACGTGGGTTGTGTTAAAACCAAAGCATACGTTTAAAAAGTACATTTGAAAGTATGTCCCCAGCTGATTGGCAGAGCTACCCACCCATAGCCACAGGGTCACTGCTCAGCCCTGGCGTGGCCACGATGATCTGGTCCAAAGACTCCTTATCACTCAGCATTTTAAACACCTGCACAATACAAGACTTTTAAAATATGCATTCAGACTCCAATATCACTGAGCATTTTAAAAACCTGCACAACACAAGACTTTTAAAATACACATTCGGACTCCTTATCACTGAGCATTTTAAACACCTGCACTACACAGTTTTAAATACACTATAATTAAATATAATATTAATAGAGTCTTTAAAAGGGCCCCCCACCAATTCAGTGCCCCTTAAATCATCCCACATATACACATTGTATTAATTTATTAATAAACATGCAAGCACACAAAGGCATTTGAACACACATTCTTAAAAGGAGAACTTCGGTGTAAAATGAAAATTGGCATGTTAAAACATCATACCGAGTTGGTATGTGTACTGAGGAGCAACATTGATTTAGCCTGTTGCATTCAGAGTTTAACTATTTTTTATCGTTTGTCCCAGAAGGCTAACAATGGAAATGGTAGGTGCCCTTAGACGAAGCATGGCGACTACGCTATTTTTAAACCATTAAAACAGCACGAAGAAACTCCACACTCCATCAGTAGCACAACAAAGGCCACAACATTAAAAACAAGGCACTGAGAACTTTGTAAGTGTACACAACATTTATTAATAAAACAGTTTTGACAGCCAGTACCTTGCTGTAGTTTCTCGTCGCCGCCATGATGAAAGTCCGCACAAGTCGATTGACGAACACGAACCAGCAGGAAGAATCATAGACATCCTATACATACTTATACTGTATAGGATGTCTATGGGAAGAATAGGAGGAGAGGTAGTACAATTGACTTGTTTGGACTTTCATCATGGCGGCGACGAGAAACAACTGCAAACTACTGCATGTAAGAACAGTTTTTTAAATAACCTTATGTACATTTACAATATTCTCAGTGCTTAGTTTTGAATGCCAGAGCCTTTGTTGTACTACCGATGGAGTGTGGAGTTTCTTCGAGCTGTTTTAATGGTTTAAAAATAGCGTAGTCGTCATGCTTCGTCTAAGGGCACCTACCACTTCCATTGTTACCCTTCTGGGTCAAACATAAAAAATAGTTAAACTCTGAATGCAACAGGCTAAATCAATTTTGCTCCTCAGTACACATACCAACTCGGTATGATGTTTTAACATGCCAATTTTCATTTTACACCGAAGTTCTCCTTTAAGCATACAATAATACAAAGCATAATTAAAACCAAACAGATTTTCCCCCTATATTTCCAAGTAACACTTTTTAGTTTGTCTTACGTGTGTGTGTGTGTGTGTGTGTGTGTGTGTGTGTGTGTGTGTGTGTGTGTATGTATGTTCCTTACCGAATCCCTGTAAGCAGTGCTTGTGTGAATGGCTGTTTGCAGAACACGGAATTCCCTTGTAGCTGCTGCTCTGTCCACAGGCTCTGAAAGACAGCAGGATAAACACGTGTGTGTGTGTATGTCACAGGCCATTAAACAGACCAGGTAGACATGTGTGTATGTGTGTATTACAGACCATCAGACAGACCAGTGGACATGTGTGTGTGTGCGTGTGTATCACAGGCTAGACCAGACGAATGTGTGTTTGTGTATATTACGGGCCATCAGACAGACTAGTGAATATGTGTGTTTGTGTGTGTGTGTGTGTTTGTGTATCATGGGCTATCTGACAGACCAGTAGACGTGTGTGTGTGTGTGTGTGTGTGTGTGTGTGTGTGTGTGTGTGTGTGTGTGTGTGTGTGTGTGTGTGTTAGGGGGGGTAATAGGGGGCCCTCACCTGCTTGGGCCTCGGGCTCTGGCCATGCCCTCCTGAGGATGTGCACCGTTGAGCCGGACTCAATCCCATAGGAGTCCAAGGTCAGATCATCCTTCAGCTTTCTGCCGCAGTACACCAAATCTACAGGAAAGCATTCAATGGATCAGTTTTCATCTGCACATAGGATGCGACTACACTATGATTTAAAGGGGGAAAAAACAAAACATGGTGTTGTGTGCTTGGTATGACGTGACATACACCTTAAACATTAAGTTACATTTTAATCTGACAAGAGTACAGTGTTAAGAATCAAATCACAGTATGTAACTGTAGGCTCAAGCGGGCTACTTGCCAACCTATGAGGTCGGGGTCTGGTACGGCATCAGGTAACTGCGCAGACACGAGCTGCTTCAGCGTCGCCACGCGATATCCTCCAGGAGGAACGTCCCCTGGTTCGCTCTCGGGAAACTGCAGCACCGACTTGGGAAAGGATGGCTGGTCCACCAGCTTTAGTGACAGCCGCCATTCTGGAAAGGCCATCATTTTTGCCAAGGCAGACGAATCTGTAAGCAGTGTTAGTGGTCAAAAGAAAACAGATCTTATGATGATAGTTACCTTGATGCAAAGTCTTGCGTGTTTGTAAGTAGAAAGCCCGCTTCATGAAAAATCAGTCAGTGCGACGGACAATAATTGAATGTGACACGAGATTGAAGCTACACCGTTAACATGACAATTGGTACTTTTAAAACAGCGAAAATACTTGCCATATACATGTACGTTAAAATGTAAATCTAATCCTATTAAATAACCTTCTGGTTGAGACGTTTACAGGCGCGCGCACAGTGACGTTGTTCAGCACCGCCAATCAACACAACACAGGGTTTCTGGGAGCTGTAGTCTGTAGGCTACTGCTCGTAGTGTTTAATTCAGTTGTTGCATTCTGTACTGGCAAATCCAAATAGTAGCATTAAAATGTAGGTTATATACGCCTAAGGGCATCTTAAAACAGAAGATCGATTGGGATATTCTGTCACTGAACAAACATTTCTAAATTTTACAAATTTAACGACTGGAATGATTATAATTGTCTGGAGGGGTTGAGAAAAAAATGTTTTCCATCCCACTGCACCCATATAAATAGCACATTTACACACCGTGGTCAAATCAGGCATATGGCCGTGCATGTTTGTTCCCACGGGAGTGTGCAGAGCGTGAGCTCCCTGAGGTTCAGCTACCCATCTGCTGGCCCAAGGCGCCAAGTCCGCGACGCAACAGCTCCACCGTCTCCCTGTGTAGGCTGAAAACTCCCTCCAACAGCCAAATGACTGCAGTGCCATCAACCGTGTTTTACACATTTGCAACACACTGCAATAGCCTGGTGCCAACAGTTCACAGATTTAAATACATATATGGTCTATATGTTCCCATGTCCCATAGGGTGAGCACTACCGGCATTCTAAACAGGGAGACCACTACTGCATGAGGATAAAGAGATGACAGTGATGTGTGTGTGTGTGTGTGTGTGTGTGTGCCGGGGGGGGGCGGGGGGGGGGGGCAGTGGTATGTGTTTGGGGATACTGGTGTGCGTGTGTGTGTGTGTGTGTGGACCTGGTGACACTGGTGTGTGTGTGGGGAGCTATGAAAACACACGTGTGTGTGTGTGCGTGTGCACGTGCACCTGGTGACAGTGGTGTGTTTGTGTGTGGACCTGGTGACACTGGTGTGTGTGTGTGTGGGGAGCTATGAAGAGACAGTAGTGTGTGTGTGTGTGTGTGTGTGCACCTGCTGACAGTGGTGTGTGTGTTGACCTGGTGACACTATTGTGTGTGTGTGTGTGTGTGTGTGTGTGTGTGTGTGTGTGTGTGTGTGTGTGTGTGTGTGTGTGTGTGTGTGTGTGCACCTGGTGACAGTGGTGTGTGTGTTGACCTGGTGACACTATTGTGTGTGTGTGTGTGTGTGTGTGTGTGTGTGTGTGTGTGTGTGCACCTGGTGACAGTGGTGTGTGTGTGTTGACCTGGTGACACTATTGTGTGTGTGTGTGTGAGTGGAGAACTATGAAGAGGCAGTGTTGTGTGTGCATGAGGAGCACTACCGGTACACCCGATAGGCCATTACAGCAGGAGGAGCAGGAGAGACGAGCAGTCTTCAGCTGGACGCATGAAACTAATGTGGAGATAATCTTCAAAGGGTTTCACACCCCCAAAGATCACATAGGCTACATTCCAGCATGCTTTATTCTGCATGTGAACACACACACACACACACACACACACACACACACACACCTTTGATGTTTCTACCCTGGAATGATGCTGGAATGATGTTGTGCAGTGGTCTATGGATTCATAAATGTATTCAGTGCTTGAACTACAGCTACAACTGTCCACACACACACCACTGTCCCACTGTGCCAACACATACACCACTCACAAACACACAACTGTCAACACACAGACACACACTACCTACTGCCACACTGGTCTCTACTCTAACTGGTCTCTACTCTAACTGGTCTGTACTCTAGCTGTGTCTCTACTTTACAGTATGCTGCTCAACAATTGAACTGAAGTCTGTGTTATCTGTTGTCTTTCTGTCTGCATACTTAGAGAGTGTGCATGTGTCTTTTTATATCATAGTAGTTTTGTAGTTTTTATTAGTACATTATTTATACTTTTATACTTCGTGCTGTGGGCACCTTGAAGGGAGGCTTTAAATCTCATTGTGCGGTGTATAAGGACAATAAAGGCTTTCTATTCTATTCTGTTCTGTTCTCTAGCTGGTCTCTACTCTAGCTGATGTCTACCCACTGTAGCCAGCTCTCCCCATAAGACGTACATATATGTCAGGTTGGTCTGGTTCAGGAATTGTGGCACAGCTCCAGTCACACAGGGCCGAGTGTGTTTGAGTGTGTATCTGAGTTTGTGTGAGTGTGTCCTGTCACACTCTTGTGTGCAGGCCTGAGTGTGTGCGTGTGTGTGTGTGTGTCTGTGCGTGTGTGTGTGTGTGTGTGTGTGTGTGTGTGTGTGTGTGTCCCACCACACTGTTGACAAGAGTGTCTTCTACGCAAGGCCGTGTGTGTGTGTGTGTGTGTGTGTGTTCCACCACTCTCTTGTGCTCAGCGGCAGATGGCTGCCTGGCTGGATACACTTTATACTGAGCACCAGTCTTCAGTGAACCCCACGCCTCATACACACATGCACAAGCCCTTTCCAGGTACATACAGAAATTCACACAAGTGTGTGCACACACACACACACGCACACACACACACACACACACACACACACACACACACACACACATACACCAGCAGGGGGCCACAGAGAGAAAAGCAGTCCACACTCACATACTCCTCCGCAAACACAAAGGCTTTTAAGTTTGATAAGACCACACAGGGAAAATCTATCTATCTATCTATCTATCTATCTATCTATCTATCTATCTATCTATCTATCTATCTATCTATCTATCTATCTATCTGTCTATCTGTCTATCTGTCTGTCTGTCTGTCTGTCTGTCGGTCTGTCGGTCTGTCTATTGTCTATTTATTTATTTACCACAGATGGATATGGCCGACCTGGGGGGTTGGAGGGGGGCAAACAGAAATCTAAATTTCCTCTTCCTGTTCATCTCCTGTGCTGTGCTTTGACCTAAGGATGTGTGTGTGTGTGTGTGTGTGTGTGTGTGTGTGTGTGTGTGTGTGTGTGTGTGTGTGCTGTGTCTATCACTCTATGATTGTGTGCTGTACTCTCTTTGACCAAAGGGTGTGGGTGTGTTTCACTGCTCTCTTTGACCTAAGACAACTGTATATGTTTCTGTATTTCAGCCAGACTGGCTCTGGTCCAGGGCTCCCAGATGAGTGCAGGTGTGGATTTGGTCATCAGGAGGTCTGCAGTGCCACACTGCTGTACCTAGACTACATCATTCATCACAAAAACACTGGGGAATGGCTTTCAGTGTACTTAATCTCCACCGGAGACAACAACAGAACCATATCAGGTATTACTGTGTGTGTGTGTAAAAGTTAATGCACTTTTACTCTCTCAATCAAATGCAAAAGTAAAATGAGCTACAAGTGTGTGTGTGTGTGTGTGTGTGTGTGTGTGTGTGTGTGTGTGTGTGTGTGAGAGTGAGAGCATTTTGCTATGCAGCTCACATAGTGGTGTCTGATTAATGAGAGTGCTGAAGAAAAAGATCTCTAATTTGATTAATTAGTGTTAATGCTGTTCTGTAATGCCCTGTGTGAGTGTGTGTGCGTGTGTGAGTGTGTGTGTGTGTGTGTGGCCCAGAGAGAGGATTGCTAATTTGATGAATTAGTGTAAGCGCCCATCCGCAGTGTTCTGATGACAGGCAGACCCAGCCACACAAATGAGACTGAAGAGGAACATCACTAAGAGTGACGCCTGGCTGTGTGTGTGTGTGTGTGTGTGTGTGTGTGTGTGTGTGTGTGTGTGTGTGTGTGTGTGTGTGTGTGTGTGTGTGTGTGTGTGAAGGTGTATGAATGAGACACCTGAGAGACAGGAACACACAGCACAGGATGGGAGGGCAGGAAAGACACAAGGTTGATGCTACTTTGGGTTGCAGTGTGATCCATCTTCCTGTATGGTGTGTGCTTGTGTGTGTGTGTGTGTGTGTGTGTGTGTGTGTGTGTGTGTGTGTGTGTGTGTGTGTGTGTGTGTGTGTGTGTGTGTGTGTGTGTGTGTGTGTGTGTGTGTGAATTTGTGTATGTGTGTGAATTTATGCTGCTTTGAGTCACAGTGGGTTGCAGTGTGATCAATCTACCTGTATAGAGTTTGTGTGTGTGTGAATGTGTGTTCGCAGAGTGATTCATATACCTATATGGTGTGTGTGTGAGAGAGAAAGAGAGATCCATATACCTGCTGTGTTTCAGGAGCAACAATGGCATAGCAGTGCTCAAAGTTGAACCAGAGCACCTTAGAGACAAACTAGACTAGACATGACTTAGAGGTGTACTGGACTAGAAAAGTCATTTAAAAACATATTCTGTCTGCTTGTCTGTTGGCTGTCTGTCTGTATAAAAGAAGAAGAGAGGTGCATACATCCAAAAATATATATATAATCACAAGTGCTAGCAGGTATTTCACAAGAGGTGGTCTGCACACAGTTTGGCTCCACATTTATAGGGAGTATATATTCTAAAGTCTTACCCTCTTTCGCTTTCTGTTTCCATCCTTCCTGTCTTTCATTCTCACTCTCTCCTTCCATCCTCTTTCCCCTCTCTATCTCCACTTCATCCCCCTCTCCCTGCCCTTGCTGCCAGTGCTCTCCTGTGGTGCTTCTCTAGCTCTTCATTATCACCAGATTAGCACTTGTCTCTACTCCAGCACAACTCCAGCCACCCAGCATCCTCAAGAGTTACCCAGGCAACCTGGCAAATCCTCAGGACTTTCCCACATGGCCTGGTTATCCTGGTGACCCTCTCATCACCACAAAGCCAAGGAGGAGAACGAGGAGAAAGGGGAGGTGCAGACCTAGCCTGGTAAACCAGCCCCTCGTACTTCACTTCATTTCATAAAGAGGGTATGGCCGTGCTGCATTGTGAAACGTTTTCTTTCTCGAGGTGTAGACTCTGCTGAAGTTTAAAATGACTGGCTCTGCCTTTACCCAGTCGCTAATGTCTGGTCGTGACATATGCAATTAGCCTGGCTATAAACCTGCCTACGCACTGCTATTCAAATGTAGCACACAAAGTCAACATAATCGCTTATGAACACTCCCTCTGTTCTCTGATTGGTCCAGCAAAATTCTGCCTGAGACGACCATGTCAGTGGAACCACAGCCACACCCTCTGTAAGAAATAAAGTGTAGTACAAGGGGCTGGTTTACCAGGCTAGGTGCAGACTTGCCCCACAGACCTATCAGTGATTGCCAGATTGCCATGTTTAAGCCAAGCTATTCTGTCATTATCTTGATGCTTTAAGGGCTGCTGTGTATCCTGATGCGTCTAATCTGAATTGAAAGCCCACTGTGCTAATTGATCTCTCACCCCCCTAACCCAGATCCCAAACCAACCTCGACTCCCCAACATTAAGTGACAGTCAGTCCCATTTGTCACAGTGCACACAACAAAATTCACCCTCTGCATTTAACCCATCACATACGTGAGCAGGGGGCAGCCATGACAAAGTGTGTGGGGACCGCATCATGCTCAGGGTAACTCAGTGGTGCTACTGGCGACACAGGATTTCAACCTGCAGTCCTGCGATCACAGGTCTGATACCTTAACCGCTAGGCCACTACTGCCCCATTATCATGGTAATAACCCCACCTGTTCCAGGTGAAGGCATAAAAGCTAGATGGAGGTACTAACTGAAGATATAGGTGGCTAATGAAGACACTAAACTAGGTGGCGGTGGCTAACACTAAAGCTAGATGGAGGTCACTGGTAATGGAGTCGCAAATGCAGTTGCCACAGCAGCCACGCCTGTAAGGTAATGGCCTTTTTACTGAGTGGCTGTCTTTGTGTGTGTGTGTGTGTGTGTGTATGTATGTGTGTGTGGCACTGACATAGATGGGAGTCCATGTGGCAGTGGCATTAACTAAATTACTCATACTGCGCTGATAGCCTGCACTCAGAGAGACTCCGCCATGACAGAGCGGCTCGCGTCCAGGCCTGCAGCCAGGGCCAAATTAACACAATCAGCTTTTCTTTTCCAGCGTTTGAGACATCCTGTCCAAATGATCATGTGTGGATCTGTGAGTGTTTAAAACATCCTGTCCAGATGATTGTGTGTGGATCTGTAAGTGAAGTATCCTGTGTGTGGGTGTGTGAGTCAAGTGTCCTGTGTGAGAGTGTGTGAGTGAAATATTCTGTGTGTGAGTGTTGGGTGCATGATCACAGCAGTGGATCATGACTGTTAATTGGTAGAGCTCGGGTCGTGGAAGTCAGGAGTTAAACAAACCCCGCTCAGCAGCCAACTATTACAAACATTTATCACTTTCCATTAAAGCACACATCACTCATATTTAACATGCTGCTGTTCTGGCAGTAAAGGTTTTATGTATTTTAATAAGAGTGCACCAATCAAGGCCAGGGAATACTTCGGAAAAGACAGAAAGACAGAAAACAGGAAAATACACTTGATTAGTTTTAGCGTGGTCATCACAACACCATGCATGTTTAATGAGGAGGTCAGTGACTAGTACAGGGCATAGTGAATTGCACACAGAGGAAGTCATTAACAGAGGGAGTGAGAGTGTGTGTGTGTGTGTGTGTGTGTGTGTGTGTGCGTGTGTGCGTGTGCGTGTACGCGCGCATACAGTATGTGTTTGCCTGTCTGTGTGACAGACTGAACTTCAGATACTTCTATGAGGAACAGTGCTTCTTTGGACTGAAACAGTCAAAAACCATAAGAGCTGTGGAGTCCCTCACTCTCTATCTCTATTATACATAGCTACTCTCTCTCTCTCTCTCTCTCTCTCTCTCTCTCTCATCAAATTCCTTCTGTCAGGCCTGCCCCTGTTTGAGAGGAGGAAGTGCACTGTCAGCGTAAATAATGTAAAGGGCATGATGGCACATTTAATTGGTCTCCAATTTAATTGGTGTTTTTACAGCCTGGAAAAGAGAGAGTTTACACAGCAAGCACAGCTTGAGACAGTGTGTGTGTGTATGTGTGTGTGTGTGTGTCTGCGTGTGTGCATGTGTGTGTTAGCCTAATAAAAACTCAACATACTGATTCCATTCCTGCCAGCATGCTGTGTTTGAAGATACACATCTACGTGGTGTACTGTGTCTGGGTCTGAGTAAAGTCCAGGCTTTTCACATTCAAGCTGTGCAAACAATTACACCACAAAGATCTCATTCCCTGTAGTCTAATTTCCCTAAAAGATGGCATGGTCTGCCATAGTGGTGAGCATTTCCCAAAGTACATTTCACTGTTACCATGATTTACTAATAAACAAAAGGAGCAGCACTTTAGCAGTGAAACAAATGATGCTTTTGTGAAATGTTGTACATCAGAGATCCAGTCATTATTTACTTTCCAGTGTGTGTAAAACAGGGCAGTCAGCCCTCAGCTCCAGTGTGTGTGAAGCAGAGGGCAGGGACTGTCCGTCTCCAGTGTGTGTGAAGCAGAGGGCAGGGACTGCCTGTCTCCAGCGTGTGTGAAGCAGAGGGCAGTGGCTGTCCGTCTGCAGTGTGTGTGAAGCAGAGGGCAGGGACTGCCTGTCTCCAGTGTGTGTGTGTGAAACAGGTGGCCAGGGGCTCAGACCTCAGCTCCTCTCCGCGCTCCAGCGTCTGGCTTTGGGGGACACGTAGGGCCAGGCCGTCTGGGTGCTCTTGTCCGAGACCGTCTGTGTGGCACAGGTCCTCGTCTGGGTGGGGCTCAGCGTTGCCACCTGTAACATGTGGAGAGGAGTGGAAGAGAAGACGGAAGAGTCGGCAGACGACAGTCTAGAGGATCGCGCTCCACTGCTTCCTCCCTCAACATCCTCATCGTCATCATCACAGCACAGTGCGTGGTCCAGTTCCTGCTCGCTGAACCTCCGACCCCCCCCACTCACACACACCCACAAGGGAAGGGGGCTGGTAAAGGAACCTTTTGGGCTGCTTGTTCTGTAACATGAACCATTTGGGCTGTAGCAAGAACCTTGTACGCTGCTTGGGATGAAAAAGGTTCTTTTTGGACTGTTTGGGGTGGAAAGGGTTATCTTTGGACTGTTTGGGAACAAATAGTTCCTGCCATTCACCTGGGCGGCTCCACAGGAACTTAACTGAGACTGACTCCCCCTGAGTTCCAATCTAGAATGGAGGAGAGTCTCAGTTCCAGAAGCAAAGAGAGGGTTTTCTGGCGCGCTTCCCAAACTGCAGGAGTCTGAGAGAGTGTCCTGGGAGAGGTGGTAGTGGTGGTGGTGGTGTGTTTGTGTATCTGTGTGTGTGTGAGTGTGTGTGTTTGTGTCTGACGGCCCTCTCTCACTGCTGCCTGAGCTGCAGGCTGCTGTGGACTCGTCCGTCTCAGCGTCAAGGTCCATGTCTCCCGTCAGCTTGTCGATCTGAACCACCACCTGGGGAACACAGGGGACGATGGAACCATTTCATTGCAAGAACTATGGGCATGGGCACTATTTCATGACAGGTACTATGGCCACCATTTCATGACGGCTTCCACAACTGCTTTTTGGAGGCACTATATAGCATGTTAGTGAGAGGAATGTCTATTTCCAGGATACTGTTAGTGTATATTCTGAAAACTATACAATATGTGATATCCAACATCAGAGAAGTCAGAGAAGGGAAGGTATACATTCTGGCAATTGTATGCAATGTTGAACATTTGTGAAAAGAATGTATATATTCTGGCAAGTGTATGCGTGTTGTACATCGGTGGAAAGCATGTATATATTCTGGCAGGTGTATCCGTATTGTACGGCGGTGGAAAGTATGAGGCAGCCATGGCAGAGTGTTTGGGACATTGCGGCTGCACTATGGCTCACACTACACACACACACACAAACACACACACACACCAGCATCCAGTTCACACTCATTGTGGCTCCACTCTGGCGAATATATCAAGGCTGACTAGAGCATAAGGCTGACGGGCATTTAACAGCTTAGATACCCATCTGCTGCCCACCTGTTCTCACAAACACACACACACTCCCACACGCACACACCTCTAACATCATCTTCATACACACACACACACACACACTCACACATACACACACTCTCTCTCACTCTCTCTCTCTCTCTCTCACACACACACACACAGACACACACACACACACACACACACACACACGCACACACTCCTCTACACCCACAGCTCTGCAACTATAATCTGCTCAATCTGAGCTGAAGTATTGGTGTCTTGGAGGAGAGTCAACTGATTTGCTCTCTATGGGATGGCTGCCAACACACTACCAGTATCTTCACACACACCCACACAGACACACACACACAGTACTACTATCATTTTCACGCACCACTATCAGGGTCATCACACAGACATACGCATGCAGACACACAAACACACACACACACACTTCCTGTAGTTGGCATGCTACATCCTTCAGCTATGTTCAATAAAAGATCCAAATACTTCAGGAACAATCACAGACAAGACTGCAGGTCTACAAGGCTTGCCCATTCTGACAGGTCCTTTAATGAATAAGTATCCAGTTCTCACGGATGCACCAAACATCTTCCTCACCATGGTTGCGTGCTACTACAAATAGCTGAAACTGAGTAGAACTTCGCCAATCTTTTTGTCTCTCTAAACGTCCAACAAACAGTCTTATTTGCCTACACACACATATGTGGGTTTACTTCCTGTAGTTTGCATGCCACATACATTCTTCAAATATGTACAATAAATAAACACACACACATAGTCACACACACACTCACACACACAGATGTGAGTTTACCTCCTGTAGTTTGCGTACCACATCCTTCAACTATGTACAGTAAACACAAACACATTGTAACACACACACACAAACACACACACACACAGATGTTGTTTTACCACATTCTTCAGCTGTGTACAATAAACACACTTACACACATAGACAAACACACACACACACACACACACACACACACACACACACACACACACACATACGCACAGGTGTGTTTACCTCCTGTAGTTCACGTGCGACGTCCTTGAGCTCGGACAGCACATACTCCAGCTTCTCCATGGTGTCCCTGATGTGGCGTCTGAGGCACTTTCTGCGACCCACACTATGCTCACACCCACACTCGCACTCACACACACACTCTTGCTCACTCACACGCTCCTGCTCACACACACACACATCCTCACACACACACTCTCGCTCATACACACATGCGACCTCACACACACACTCATGCTCAGGAGGTCCCAGAGCGCCCCGTGGCCGCCCACTGTGGAACATCCTTTACAGGCCACACCCACCCAGGGAGGCGGGGCTTGGGGTCCATGTCTGAGAGCCCCAGCGTCTCCCGGCCTTCCCAAACACACACACACACACACACACACACACACACACACTCACTTGACTTCTATCCGCTCTCCTCTGCTCCTCACTGAGGCTACTGGCTCCAGCTACAGGCAGACTGTCCTCTGTGTTGGAGAGCTGTGCTGCTGGTCCCCTTAATCACTCCTGAATCACTCTCCTGAATCACTCCGCTGAATCATTCACCTGAATCACTCCACTGAATCATTCACCTGAATCACTCCACTGAATCACTCTGCTTCTCTGAGGGAATCCTGAATCACTCCACTGAATCACTGTGTCAGGGAATTACTCTCTGAAGTGCTGACAGCCAGTTTGCAGATTTCTGAGCAGACATCAAGAGTGAGAGGCCAATCAGAGTGGAGATGTCAAAGGTTAGGGTCCAATCTGAGCCAAGCTGTCA
>CM050208.1:25317500-25485000 GCA_027475355.1 Coilia nasus
TCTATGGCAGACAGAGGAAGCTTGAGTCTAACACACACAGTTCTATGAGTTTGCCTTATAGCAACTAGGCAGACAACAGCACAATAAAAGCAAGTGAATGGCAATAGTGACAGTCACGAATCTGTTTGTGAAAGCCTTAATCACATTTGACACCCTGTTTGTACCATACCAGCAGATATGATGTCAGCTGATGTGGTGTTTGGCTTGACCAGGTGTGTGAATATGAAAGGGCTTAATGGGTTCAGTATGTGCGTGGGTGCAGCTGAATGAAGCTTCTCAGTACAAGCACTGAATGCTCCATTGAAAGCACACCAAGGTAACAGAGACACACACATACACTCATCTCTAACACACACACACACACAAACACTCATCTCTAACACACACGCACACAAACACACACACACACACTCATCTCTAATACACACACACACACATGCACACGAACCAAGGTAACACAGACACACTCACACTCACACATACAAAGACCAAGGTAACACAGACACACACATACAATCATCTCAAATACAGACACAGACACACACACTCGCACACACACACACACACACACTCGCACACAGACCAAGGTAACACACACACACATATACACTCATCTCTAACACACACACACACACACGTGCACACACACACACACACACACACACACACACACACACACACACACACACACACACACACACACACACACACAGACCAAGGTAACACAGACACACACACACACACACACACACACACACACACACCCACACACACCAAGGTTGCTCTGCAGCAATGGTGCACACTCCTCTTTGGAGACGGCACCGCTGCAGCATCCTCCCGCCACTTCATGTCTCTTTGGCTTCATATTTGTCGCCACCTAGTGGTTGCTTAGAGACACTGTGATTTGGCACCTGGTATGTTTTCACCAGGTTACGTGCCCTGTATTGTGATGAAAAATAATCAGCATGTCTGGTCGAGAGGTGACTAGAAAGTATTTTTTGAGCTTTTTGTCATGTTCATCATTATCTGGGATGTTAGAGACATGATCATTCATAGGTCTCTGTTGTATTGTTTTGTGAGATACATTAAATTAAATATTAATGTTAATGTGAAGGAGATCAGATACTGAAATTAATGTTATTATATGAAGAAGAACGGTTACTTAAATTAATGTTATGTGAAGTGAATCAGATAGTCAAATTAATCATCTCCTTCACATAACAACATTAATTTAATTTACCTTATTTCCTCAAACTAAATCAGTATTGTGATCTCCCTCTTCCTGTGTAGTGTGATGGCTATTACATCATCATGACATCATTTTGAGATCATTGTCATACATAGAGTCAAGCATCGTGTTAAATCAATGTAATAAGACACACTACACCAGAAAATAACTTTTATCTCTCCATTGACTACCATTCATTATTTTTTGATCTTAGGTCCCATTGGGTCCAGCAAAAGAGATGTGACTTAGGGATTCTACATTGCATCATCATGACATCATTGTTGTATACTATACATCCTCATCTGGTACAGACCAGCAGTGATTGTGTCACATGACCAGACAAAGAAGCAAGGAGACTGCAACAATATTTGTTTACTATTGACCAGGGAGAAAAAAACAATACAAAAAGTAACAAAAAGGACCAAAAAGCCATTCTTCTGACGACCCAACACTCACCCACAATGTACCTTCATGCTTGCAAACAGACTGTTCACGACACATCAGAAAAATCCGTCTTTCTTTCCGAAATACAATGGTTTTCCTCAGACAGTAAAATACTACCAGTATAGGATTACATTATAATACATTATACAGTAGTGGAGTACAGGACCTGGAACAGATGTGTCGATGAGAAGAGATGGCTGTTTAAAAAGCTGTGAGCCCTACACACAAGCACTGACAACAACTGGCAAATGAACTGCAGCTCTCGTTTCCAAGGCTACAATACATTCCATAAAGGGCAGGGTCACAGAAAAACACAACACTCACACACACACACACACTCACCCAAGTGCATACCTACACATACACACACACACACACACACACACACACATTGTATTTAACATTTACATGGCTCACAGTTTGATTCAACTTACAGTTTATAAATTCACCACTTGACACACTATACATAGAAGACTAGCGTTTTTAGTTCTTTTGTCTGCATACCTTATGTGTAGAACGCCCCCATCGAATGGACAGTGTGGAGATTTACGCATGAAGATCATATCGAGTGGGCACATGGGGCCTGGCTGTGAGGAGTGGAGTGACCTTTCATTTGCTGGTGCGGATGTTACTGTACAGACTTCATAAGGATGGACCTCCCAGCAATGACTACTATGCTGGGCTTTAGCACTGGGATCATGTGACTATTTTAGTCCACCAGGGGGAGCTCTGCTTTGTGGAGAGGTGAGATGAAGCACCAGTAGCGCGCGCGCACGTCTCCACAGGGCTCATGAGGTTCAAGTTATTAAACTCTCACAGTAACGTCTGTGCAAATGGATCTTCCACCCCTGTCCAACCGCGACCCATTAGCGCCCACCACTACAGAACAAACATCGTCACACACACACACATACACACACACACACACACACTCACACATCTACACAAAAATAGAAACTAAAAACTTCCTACTGAAAAAAGAAGAGTGAGGAGGAGAAGACGACCTTCAATAAGCACACATTACGAGATGACTGGCACTACGTCTCATGCCTGTTAGTGAGTAGTGATTTATCCTATTTACACAATATTGTTTGCAATAATTCATTGAGCTTGTCAGCTCCACACAAAACCATTACTGTACATTATAATACCACATCTTCGTTAAACGTTTTCACACCCACAGCCTATGTTTTTTTGTTTTGTTTTGTTTTGTTTTTGTTTTTTGAAACTTCATCCACAGAATAATAATTGACTCTATAATGTATTTCCTAGCATTTCCCTCATCAAATATTGCCAATAATCAAATGCTAAGGACGAGAGCATGATGTCACAGGAAGTTGGCACTGTCACAGTCGTGACACTTCCTGTTTGGCCAAACAGACTGATGTGACAACTTAGGCTTGAAATACACCTGACCTAGTGTACGCGTGCACGTATGCATACATAACCTTGCAGTCAAGTCTGCAGCAGTTGCAGACAGAACGGACAATTCTGGAGGTGTCCACCTGGGGCAGACCACACAGATGTTATTGTTGTTCGCCTGTTTCCTGCTGATGTCACGGTTGGTCACTCTATTCACACTCAATGGCCCCTAGCGGTTATATCGATATCGTGTGCCACGATAACTGGCATCGATGTGCACAACGCACCAAATGAATGCAGATTATGCGCGGCAGCCGTAATGCGTATGCGCACACATCGTTTGCAACAAGTATATTCTTAGCCTAGAAGTTGTATGTCACTCTACAAATATTTGCACAAGCGTACAACACCCTTTGTGGTCGTGCCACTCAGCGTGTAGAGAGCACAGTGTCAATGAGACACATGTACGGAGATCAGTGAAGTGTGCTTTCAGTGCAGAGTAAAGCTCTGCTTTAAAAGGTCCCTGTAAACCATCTCATTTGGAAAATGGGTCAAACTGAAGCAAAAGTGAGCCAAATTATAAGCCCAAATTAGCTTTTCCTGAAGAACTGTGCAACATATACAAAACCCAAAAAGTCAGAAACTAAAACTTTACCAAAACTTAAATGTCAATTAGCTAGTAAGCATCTAGAGCTGGAGGGATGTCAGGGTACTGCCAGACAGGATGCTATTACACAGGATGCTAATAAACATGTGGCTAACACATGTGATGCTAACAGATAAGTTGCTAATACGTATGATGCTAAGCTAAGAGCTAGATAGCTAACCCACGGGATGCTAAAGAGAATAAATAGCCCAAAGGTAGAGAGGCTCAATGCCACCTCAGAACACTGATATAAGCACCACTAAATATGACAAGCACGTCTGATTGACCTGCAACACTTACTTTTCACATCATGTGACCCACAGGCAGCCAACCAAACCTGGCACACGGACAACAACACAGACATGACAAATAAAGCATCAAAAACATGTCACAACAAAATGAACAGCAAGAAGTTAGAAAAGCCAAAGTCAGTTAAGGCCTGTGGTAAGGCCACTGGCTTCTGCAAAGAGAAGAGAAGAGAGAGAAAGGAGTTGGGACTGACCCTGCCTGTGTACATGTTGGTTTATTTCAGTGCCCCAATGAATGGGTTAGAGCACAATGCTTGTATTAAGCATCCATATGTATCAGTAGCAGGGAGGTTTACTAAGGTACCCATCGCTGGCCAACGTTACACTTATACCAGTGTGAGACATGCCCACGGCAGCTCAAGCAAGCACTCCATGGAAACCAAGATGTTCCGCCACCATTGTGCACACGTTGCAGTCAAAACCAAGCCAAATGACATATGCATTATTGAAGCGCTATATAAATAACACCGACATATACATGATGCAGTCAGTATGAAACAGGCCTAATGGATGACCCCAATATAATATGTCTGTAAACTAGTAAACAGGTGTAAAAACAATGAATATGGCATCTGATTTTGGAGGAAAGCATAAATTGCATTGGGTGCCTTGGATGGATGAGGATGAGGGAGAGGATGTGGGTGCTAGTGTGGTTGTAGAACTTCAGGAACCAGCGGGTGGGTGCTACTGTGGCTGGAGAACTACAGGGACCAGTGGAATGTTGACATACACAGGTGCTCGTTCAGCCCTGTTTCAAATCTATCAGAAGTGATATACAGCTAGTCTATCACAAGACCGCAGGGTATACTGTACACAGAATATCTGCTGTACGTTACTTTAAGGAACTGAAAGCAACACATAATATGTCTACTGCTTGACACGCACAGTCTGTGTAAATGAACTAATGTGTTCTTACAACAGAGAAAATCTGACTGTTTGACTAATTAGTATTTCTGCCATTCCCACCCACCCACCCCAGCCCACCTACATGGGCCAAGCCTCCCTCCCTGTTCCCCCTTTAATACTACCCCCCCACACTGGCATACCACATGGGCCCACCCCCCCTACCTGGCCCCCTTGAATACCCCCCCCCCCCCCCACACACACACACACTGGCATACTACATGGGCTCGTCGTAGTTGTAGGTGGGCGCGGCGGAGTACTGCTGCTGCTGGCCCTGCATGGCCCCCTGGGCGGCCCCCATAGCTGCCTGCTGCGCTGCCTGCTGCACGTGCGGATTCTTCCAGGCGCCGGTCGTCCACTCCTCCTGCGCCTTGCTCATGCTGCCGCCACTGCCACGGTAGAGGTTGTGCACCTGACGTAAGCATACATAGTCAGTTATAAACCTGACATAAGCATACATAGCCAGTTATAAACCTGACATAAGCATACATAGTCAGTTATAAACCTGACATAAGCATACATAGAGTTATCAACCTGACACAAGCATATATAGAGCTGTTAACATCACACAAGCATACATAGAGTTATGCACCTGGCACAAGCATACATACAGTTAGAAACCTGAAAGAAGCATAGGAATCCAATCCAAAAAAATAATTCTCTACAAATCATAGTAAATAATCAAACTGCATCATTATTTGTTACTTCATTAATTTAAATTGTATGTATGTATTTATTTATTTATTTATTATTATTATTCATTATGTAATTATCCAAATTCTGTCATGAGCACCCATCAAACACATAAGTAATGTGGCATGAACAAAGGTGTAATAATGTATTGTATGTATAATGTATGTATGACTATTCCTACTGGGAAAGTGTATGTAATTACTATTGTAAATGCCTAAATGTTCTTGTGAAGGGGGGAAGGTCAAATTATTACTGTAGTGATGGAGGGAAGGTTACATATTTGCTATAAATAATGAGGAAGGGTCAGATTGTTAGTCGTGTGAAGGAGGTTAAGTAAAACAAGGTTAAATAATTACTCTATTACTCTATTGAAGGAAGAAAGATTATATTTTTGCTGTAATAAAGGAGGAAGGTTACATGATTACTGTAGTAAAAGATGGAGGGATAGATTATTACTATAATGAAGAATAGAATAATACTTTAATGGAGGATACATTTTTACTCTAACGAAGGATAGATTATTACTCTAGTCTAATGGATAGATAGATCGATATTTACTTTAATGAAACATTATTTTACTCCTTACATGACTTTCATGAAGGCTAGATTATTACTCTAATGGATGGAAAGATAGATTATTACTCTAATAAAGGATGGAGGCATAGATTATTACTCTAATGAAGGATAGATTATTGCTCTAGTGAAGGATGGAAGGACGGATTATTACTCTAATAAGTGTTCTATTATTTCAGTAGTAGAGGAGATGAAGGCTCCACTGACCTTGGTGAGGGCGATGAAGGACAGCACTGCCACGGCTGTGAACATGATGGTGGGGATCAGCATGACCACCGCAGAGCCAATGTTGGTGCTGAAGAACGTGATGGTGGCCAGCCAGCCACTGAAAACAACACCAGAGAGCAATCATGGCATCACAGTTACAGTTACAGTCTGTGTGTGTGTGTGTGTGTGTGTGTGCGTGCGTGTGTGTGAGTGTGTCTGTGCACATCCGTGTGTTAGGACATCACGCTTGTAACAAGTCACATTTGCTGCTTGTATTTACATGCTCAACATTGCAGAAGAGGCTTGTTTAGAGACACATTTCATTTCCATTATTTAAAGGTTGCATCATTGTGTCAGCTCGTGGTAAACCCACTAGAGTCAGCTGTAAATGTTCATGTGAGGACAGTAATAGACTCTTATGGCATCTTCTCATTGCCCTCTCTGGTAGCCAGGCGATGTCGCTTCCTCTCAGGCTCATGTTCAATCCAACTGGCCAAACTATTTCACAGGCCTCGGCCCAGGAAGTCATCCTAAAGGGGTCATGAGATGCATTTCCTGTTTTAGCCCAGTAACCTACAAGTAGTCTGCTCCCCTCCCCCAGCCAGCTACAGTGCAGAGATAATAAGGGCTGCTCAGTCAGGCCCACCTGAGATTCCAGAACATTCTCTGCTCTCTGCTGATAGTCCATAATAACCTCATTTACTGGTTGTCAAGGAAAGTGTTTCATCCATCGATCTTAACCTGAACACGAAGAATGTGGGTGTCTATAACTACCATAGAAACAGCATGTACTGAATATGTAACTACTACTATTAAAACAACACACACTAAACATGTCACTATTATTATATTATTATGTTATTATATTATGCAGCCATATCAGCACATATTGAACACATAACTACCAAAGAAATCACACATGCTAAACATGTTTTTTTGTGTGGATTCTTGTAATTGTTGATGAGGGATGTGGTGATGTTTTAAGCGTGTTGGACAAAGTACAATACCATCACTGTGATAAGGCTGATATCATGTGCAAAACCTACATGTGTTTTCTATTTAATGTCTATGCTGAATGTTATGTAATGTCTTATGTTTTCTATGGTACATGGTATGGCCAATAGAGTTTCACTCACTGAGAAATAATTTCCCTAAGGGAATAATAAAGTAATTGTTCTATTCTACTCTATTCTATTCTATTCTACTCTACTCTATTCTATTCTATTCTATTCTATTCTATTCTATTCTATTCTGCAACCACCATAGAAGACACAAATACTGAACATATACATACCTACCACAATAAAAGACCATAATAAATATCTACCACAGAAAAAGCACATACTGAACACAGTTCTGCAATAGAGCCCTGAATATGATTAGGCTTTATTATAGTATGATATAGCTCTAGAGTGATTAGGCTTGCCGTCATTTGACAGCTACCTGTTCTCAGTGCCTCACGAGAGGAGAAAGGCATGCGTGCTCCTCCAAAAGGGCTCATGCAGTCTGGGCTACCCGCCCAGCTCAGCTCAGGTTAGCTCATCTCACCTCCAGGGTGACATGTTTTTATAGGCTAACTCGGCAGTGTTCCTGTCCTCTCAACCATAGTGAGCATGATTAGTTCACATACTCCACTCTAGAGAGTATAGACAGTTTACATATTCCATGAAGAAAATACACATACCCACACACATAGTGTGTATAACTACTGAACATACTCTACCCTAAAGAGTAAAGATAATTTACACGCTTGGCCCTAGACAGTGCTGTCAATTTACATACTAATCATAGCAGTCCTGTTCCTGTTCCTATTCCTTAATGCACATACTCCACATGGTTAAATGACATACTGCACACATAGTGCTCATTCACACCAAAAACTCTACGTATACAGCGCATGCCCGTTTTCGGTCCATATTTGTTTACAATGCATGTTAACAAATCAGACTATTCACAACGCACACGTAATCTGAGTGTATTCTATCACTATACAAACATATTGTACACGACGGTAACGTGCTGTACACGTCAAGTCAGTGTGAATTAGGGCTTAGTTAGTGTGTATGGCTAATTCACATGCTCCACCCAAGAGTGTATGGTTAATTGTTGGCAGTAGATGTGTGTGTGCTCCCCACCACTAGTGTCTGTGTACGCTCAATCACTAGTGTGTGTGTGAGCCCTTACCACACTCCCCAACCGGGGATGCCCACGGCCTGGATGATGCTGATCACCACCTGGGCCATGAAGACGAAGAAGAAGGCCATGAAGTTGAAGGAGCTGTCCGTCCTACAGGGAGCACAAAGGGACACACAGAGCGAGACATAAGCGCAGGTCAGAGTGGCATAAGAACAGACGCACCCAATGGGGCGTTCGGGTGTTGGGAGGGGGGGATGTGCAGGATGCTCACTTGAAGGCTTTGTAGATAGGCCGGAACCAGCAGACGTAAGAACAGGGCGTAAAGAGGATGAGCCACAGGATCGCCATGCCAAAGTTAGTGGCCCCGCCCCCACCACACATCCACGCCAGGCAGCCAATCAGATTCACTGCCAGCGTAGCACTGTTCACTGGGAGAGGAGACAAGTCACACACACACATACACACACACACACACGCCATACAACGGAGTTAGCTGATTTCAGATCACAAATTTAAGGCTGTAGTGTTGTTCTAAAGTCTACACACCAAACTATCTCTTACAATGCTAATGAAAACTGACAATATATCTAAAGCTAATCAGTAAAATGACAAGCTAACACTCCTCAAGAAGGTGCTAAAATAACTAGTCATAACCATTATTATTATCCTCTACATTTCTGCTACAATCTAACCAACAACACTACAATACCTGAGGCTGTGACCCTGCAACTTCCAAGCCCAATGCAAAGCAGTACCAGAAACACACACACACATATATGAAACACATTACTGTCACACACACTCATATAAAACAGTTTGCTGTCACAGGTGGCACACTCATGTAAAACAGGTCACTGTTACACACACACTCATATAAAAACACGTAACCCTCTTACACACATTGTCATATCAAACAGGTTACTATCACACACTCAAGTGAAATGCATGACACAGTCAAATGCAAACACGAGATGTCTTCTGGGAACCCACTGGTATGTTTTTTAGGTAAACATGCGCAACAGCACTCTGTAGCACCTGCGGCCAAACACAGCTGAGCGTCTGGAGATCTTGCTGAACCAGATGGGTTTATGTTTGCGTTCATGTTTTGGGTGTCAACACTGACATTATGGGTCCAAGCAGTGGCATGCCAATGTAATGCCACTCCACACACACACACACACACACACACACACACACACACACAGAACACACACTCATTCAAGACACATTTAACACACTCACTCTTACAGGCGTTATAGTATCAACCAGCTTACACTGTGTGCTACCCAATAGGCCATGCTGTGTGTGTGCGTGTGTGTGTGTGTGTGTGTGTGTGTGTGTGTGTGTGTGTGTGTGTGTGTGTGTGTGCATGCGTGCATGCGTATCTGCGTATGTGCGTGTCTGTGTGTTTGAGACATGGTGTGTTTCATGTGGCTGGTTTGTTACAACTCTCCTCTCTTGTGCCACAGACGTATGTATCCACACATAGTAGAGGCACTTGAACACGCCACAGACTTACACATGTAGTAGAGGCACTTGAACACGCCACACAGACTTACACAGGTAGCAGAGGCTCTTGAACACGCCACACAGACTTACACAGGTAGCAGAGGCTCTTGAACACGCCATAGACTTACACATGTAGTAGAGACTGTTGAACACGCCACACAGACTTACACAGGTAGCAGAGGCTCTTGAACACGCCACAGAGACTTACACAGGTAGTAGAGGCTCTTGAACACGCCACGCAGACTTACACATGTAGTAGAGACTGTTGAACACGCCACACAGACTTACACAGGTTCTAGAGGCTCCTGAAGATGCCACACAGACTTACTCAGGTAATAGAGGAGCAGAGAGACTTACGTATCCAGAGGTAGTATATGCGTTTGCACATGCTGCGTCCCTGGTCGGGGATCTCGTTGAAGTCCTGGTAGAAGCATGGCTTCAGGGGGATGAACTTGGGAAGAGGCGGGAAGTTGTTTTCTGCACAAGAATAATAAAACCATTTATGGTTCATGAACAACCTGCATTCCGTGTTATTCTATGTTATATCACATCCATCTGATTAATTTGACATCAACATATAGAAATAATTTTATAGAATAACATGAATGGTTGGTTTGAAATCAACAACAGAACAAACAACAGAAAAATCAATTCTATGTTAGATTTGGGAGGAAAGTGTTAAAATGCACACCTGCCATGGAGTCACGTGGATCAGTCTTCAGTATGTGGGTTGATATTCAGTTGCCTAGGGAGCAATGTTTTTAATTAGAAATTACTAGGAAACTTGGTTCTTATACTGTAATACCATCATTAGGGTATAAGAGTGTAATGGTGACTGGACCAGCTCATATGAAAATCATATTAACTAAGGTGTTTAGTAGACTCACGTGTAGGCTACTTTCTATTACAAGGGCCATAGCATGGCCTCATAAGTAGGCCTAATGCTCGCTGAATGTGAGAGCAAAAACAGGAGAGATAGCCTACACACAGATGTGCAAAGACAGAATCGTGGCCTCATCACAACGTAGCTGTCCGTGGATGCAATGTGTACAATGCTGTTGGTGAACACTGGGCATTTACAGCAGCTACGATCCTAAGCAATTTGAATTATCAGAAATATTATATATATCATATTAGAAATAGAGTAGCCAAGTGCAAGAGCCGTGCATTATAGACTGCCTCCGGTGGTAAAAAAAAAGTAGGCTACAGCTATGAAGGGCATTCAGCGTAGGCGCAAGAAACAAAATAATGAAATAATGACCAGAATCCTCAGTAACACCGATAATCAATGTCTGATAAGATCCTTACACAAAGCCATATTATCTCCACACATAAAACCAACTACACTACTAAAGCACTGCGCCGCTAACGGTGCTACCCCTGGTGTGATGCTCGGAGATTTCTAAAATGCAGACTGAGGTCGACGGCAGTTGCGCCCTTCACAGAATATAATGCTGGACATGAAATGACCACTTCCAAGGCCTGATTTCCCAGGTATGTGATTTATCCCGAGGGTGAAGCCTAAACCCAACGCTCGCGATAAAATCTTTCACAACATACTTCAATATAAATCTTTATGGAAAGGATGAAATGGCATAAACAGACCTCAACGGGAACAGTCTCCGCTCCTTTTCCTTCGGGCTGCAGCGCAAGCATGCAAGTTCAAGCTTTCTATCAATCCGTTTTCTTTACAAACGGCATAGAGTCATTTCCATAAAGGAGTTATTGTGATGTGTTATTTTTTTCAGACCTCTATTACCATTTCTTTGACTGCTGAAGGTTAGCGAGTAGAGCGATAGCGTCACGATTCTGAGGTTTCGTACATTTGATGTATAGTGAGCGATTGGATGCTCTGCGAGCCCAGCCAACAAGCGGCGCCTCAACCACTCGCGATACTTCACCCATCCGTTATCTCCCCATACTATGGCAAGCCATTTTAACATTTAAAAGCTAAGTTTGACTATCCGAAATTAACATTGATTGTAGATATCAACAACATCTTTCTGACTAGTCGTAATTACATTTTGGATAGTCGAAATTGTCATTCAAGATATCTGTAACGGAAAGGAACATATAGATATCTTGAACTGAGGTGAATTAAAAATATCTTAAACTAGAGTTATGACTAGGCAAAATCAAAGTGTAGATATCTCAAATTGGAATTACAGATATCTATAATTCAGTTGCGGATATCCGTAATTCACGTAGTGGATATCTGGAACTGAATTGTAGATATCCGTAATGATGAACCCCATAGAAATGAGTGGCAAAAGTGACGTCATTTGTCCTAGGAAGAATTTTTTTGTGGATATCTGAAATGACAATTACGGATAGGAAGAATGTAGTTGCGGATATCTGAAATGTTCTTTTTGACTAGGCAAAACTGAATTACAGATATCTGCAACACATATCCAGATTAGCTTTTAAATGTTAAGATGGCTTGCCATATCTCCCCACCTCCTTCGCCCTCCCCTCACCGACTCCACCCTCAGCTGATGGCCGACAGTAGGCCGCTCTCCGCGGTACTGAACACGCACTGACGTCATGTTGACGTAGCACAGTCTATTTATTTCATTTGGGCAACTGCCTATGATGCTATTCAGCAATGAACAGGCCCTCCTTGAGTCACGTCATGCCATCTTGAGTAGGTCTGTGTGGATCAGTTGCTCATCACGCTCCACAGGGATGTTCCACAGAGATAGGCCAGGAAGGAAATAACAAGGACACAGGAAAAGCCATGGCCTGGTGCCACTAGGAGTGGCTGCAGCTGAGTGCTGTCACAGCAGTAAGTGCTGTGGGAGGAAGACTGCTGTACACATCACATGACAACGTGTTAATAACCCTGGTGCTTACATACCTTCCTCATTTTCACCTTCTTGCACAGACACTTTTACTCCTCACTGAGTCAGCTGCCCCGTTCTAAGTATATAGGCGTAATGTTTATGATAGATAGATAGATAGATAGATAGATAGATAGATAGATAGATAGATAGATAGATAGATAGATAGATCGATAGATCGATAGATAGATAGATAGATAGATAGATAGATAGATAGATAGATAGATAGATAGATAGATAGATAGATAGTTTGTGTACTGTAAAGGAATTTGTGCAAAAAGACTAGGCCTATGGTGTGGTTAAGGCATCCATAGCATAAAAGTCCATGAGTGTAGCTGTGTGTGTGTGTGTGTGTGTGTGTGTGTGTGTGTGTGTGTGTGTGTGTGTGTGTGTGTGTGTGTGTGTGTGTGTGTGCGTGTGTGTGTGTGTGTGTGTGTGTGTGTGTGTGTGTGTGTGTGTGTGTGTGTGTGCATGTTTTAGTTTAAATTGCAGATTTGGTGTCTGGTGAAATGCAATTTCAATCCCCTGTGTAATGCTTGGTACATAATGAACTGACAATAAAGTACACTTTGATTTTGACTTTGACTAAATGATCCTGGTCTGTGGTCCTTTCATGATCCCCTCCTCATCTCTCTTTATTAGAGGTTAGAGGTATAGGGTTAAAGGTTTGGTAAGGACTAAGCGGTATGACATGAACCACACTGTATGGTCAGTGTTTGTGAAGAGAAGATTGTGCAATAGACTATATGTGCAAAATTAGTCCATCAGTACCAAAGTCAGGGCTTCCACTGAACATGACCCTATGTCCAGTAAATGTGTTCTGTAGGGGATGAACATGCCGCTCTGGTGAATGTGGCGTGTGAAAATGAACATGCCCCTGTCCAGTGAATGTGTTGTGTAGGGATGAACTTGCCCCTCTATCAGGTGAATGTGCTGTGTTAGGAATGAACATGCCCCTGTCCAGTAAATGTGCTGTGTAGGGATGAACATGCCCCTGTCCAGTAAATGTGCTGTGTAGGGGATAAACATGCCCCTGTCCAGTAAATGTGCTGTGTAGGGATGAACATTCCCCTCTGTACAGTGAATGTGGTCTGTAGGGATGAACATGCCCCTCTGTGCAGTCTCTGTCTCTATCTGGTGAATGTGGTGTGTACGGGATGAACATGCCCCTGTGTCCAGTGAATGTGGTCTGTAGGGATGAACATGCCCCTCTGTGCAGTCTCTGTCTCAATCTGGTCAATGTGCTGTGTTGGGAATGAACATGCCCCTCCGTAGAGGCAAAATGTGCTGTGTAGGGCATGAACATGCCCCTCTGATGAATGTGCTGTGTAGGGGATGAACATGTCACTCTGTTCAGTCTCTGTCTCTATCTGGTGAATGTGTTGTGTATAGGGGATGAACATGCCCCTGTGTCCAGTAAATGTGTTGTGTAGGGCATGAACGTGCCCCTCTATCTGGTGAATGTGCTGTATAAGGAATGAACATGGCCCTCTGTCCAGTGAATGTGCTGTGTAGGAATGAACATGCCCCTCTGGTGAATGCGCTGTGTTGGGTGAACATGCCCCTGCCCAGTAAATGTGTTGTGTTTGGGATGAAGATGCCCCTCTGTGCAGTGAATGTGATGTGTTGGGGATGAACATGCCCCTCTGTGCAGTGAATGTGATGTGCTGGGGATAACCATGCTGATCTGTTGAATGTGCTTTGTAGGGATGACCAGATTCCTCAGAGCAGCACAGAGGACCGCGACTTCATGATTCAAGATGGCTTCCCAGTGCATGGACTGTAATCCTGGTTGTAATAAAACCTGTTTTTGTGTTTTTTATTTTAGAATTTGTAACATTTTTGCGCATAAAACTTTGCTGATAGGCATTTTGCCAGGTCCCTTTATGCGTAAAATACTGTGAATTGTGTGTGTACAAAGTAGTGCTGCTAAAGTAGGTTAGTAGTATGATTGATGTTGCTAATAACATATGAAGCTAACGAAGCTAATCTGAGTACTTCCCCTCTTGTGGCAAATTCAACTCAATTTTGACATCACCCATCCCAGTCTCCAAAGCAAATGGAACACACCATGACACCATGACTTGGCAGCCTGTTCGGGGTTCGTTTCTGAGCTACTGATGACACTCTAGCTCAATTCCAACACACAGCCAGTCTTTTGCACCTGTCTGTCCAGTCGTCCAGCATCCCTCTTGCCAATATCTGTTACAGACAATCTCTGATAAATGGCTTATTAACTACTGTTTCTAAGTAACCAGCAGTTTATCCTTGTCTGTGGGTTTTGGGGGGACGTCTTCAGTTGGTTTATTCTGCCCTTCAAATCCAAAAGGCAGTAACTAAACATTTTGTCAAAGTTCAGTTTAGACTGTAAATAAGAAAGTATATAAAAGCATCACCATCACGGGCAGCTGTGGGCTAGTGGTTAGAGAGTTGGTCTTGCATCGGAAGGTTGCCGGTTCGAATCCCACCCTACCCATGGTTGAGATGCCCTTGAACAAGGCATCTAACCCCACACTGTTCCAGGGACTCTAACTGAAACCCTGTAAGTATCTGTAAGTCACTCTGGATAAGAGCGTCAGCTAAGTGTAATATAATGTAATCACCACCTTTATGTCTGCAACATGTTTGACTGGGCAGTGTGACAACTTTGAAAGCAATTTTCGCAGTTTCAGTGTTCATGTAGTTACTGCACTTTGCCTTTGTAGGGCAGTATTGAGTGTCAGGGTTTGTTTTGTTTGAGGACAGTTCTCCTAATACGTGAATGAGCATCTGTTCTTCTCCCTCCCCCTAAGTTAATAACGAGCACAATATAACTTTATTCTTAAATGCCTACAGATTTCTCCGCTGCTACTGTGACACACAGTTAACTTGGGATGTTGGTAATTCCATGCACTACTGATGTCATTGTAGAACAAGACAACTAATCCCACCGGTGAAGGGTCTGAGGGGAGCTGTTTACGTTTACGAAAAAGCCACAATAAATGGTTGAATGACAGCTTTTTGGGAAAAGTGGTGTAGACACCAGCAACTGAAATAAATATCCGAGACACAAAAAAAAATGTTTTGTTAATAATGTGGGCCCTTTAAAAGGTCTGCATATGCATGCTGCACGTGAAAATGTTCTTCTATCCCGATTGCCTCCATTAGTCAATGAAAGAAAATAGGTGGAAAAATGAGTGAATAAGGAAAAGGCCAACAAAGTGACATAAGTTTGTTAAATAGAAAAAGCCATGTCACAGTTGTGATTACGGGAGGAGTCTCGTTGCAGCACACATTCACTTAGTGAAATATAGGTAAGTATGTGTGTTTGTTTAGAACGTTTAAATCTTCTGTTTGGTGTGCTATGACCAAATGGGCCTTAAATAATTGTAGCCTGTGACTAGCATAGCCGAGAACCTGTCATTCTCCCTGCTGCACCTCCTCTACCAAACTAGAACAGCCTATAACAGGAGCACTAAAGCATTTTTTTTCACTATAACAGGCTGACATGGCATTCGTTAATACTAGAGACCACAGCAAAAATAATGAAAAAACAATTAAATGAGACCTTTATTTTCCAACAAACGCACTCTAGAGGTAGAATGGTAAACCTGCAACCGGCCGAGACCATAGACAAGGGCCGAGAAGCAAGGACATTCATTTTCATCCACAACAGGAGGTGGCGATAAGCAGCTTCATAAGACATCAGGCTGTTGCTACGTTGGAGGAACTGCTAATCGCATGCGCAAGGAGGTAACCGGTTTACAAACAAAAATCTGGCGAAATGCCACTGTATGCCAGGAAAGTCCGACTTTATTAGGTAAGAACGCAATATTTTTTTCATAAAACAGAAACACAGCTGGCAATGTATGTAACATTAAACTAGGCATTTGAATCAGTCTAACAACAACCAACGCAGGCGCTCCCTGGCGGTGATAAGATTACTAATGCTGGGATGGAGAGAGTTGAAAACCTCTAGAAGTCAACTTCAGACAGTAGTCGTTAACTATTGATGTCTGAGTCGACTGGCAGGCGCGTCTCTGTGCTGTCATTTGGAAATGCTTTGCTTTAAAGTTGACGACAGTTGATAGTTACAGGTGGAACAGACACTTAGTAGTATGGAAATATGGAGAATGAATTCTGAAACTTTTCAGCTAGCAAGCCTGTCAATAGTCTAGTCACCTTGCTAGGTAGCGCGTTAGCTGGTTAGCATACATGCGAATAAAGCTATGTCGCCTTTCAAACGCTCCCAAACCATTGCGCCAGGCGGCATCTAATCTGTGTAACAGGTTCCTCACTGAGGGCATATGTAATGATGTTTGTGAGTAACACATAAACGTTACACAGCCAGGGTGGACATTCTCTTGAGGTTAAACGCCGGTGGCCAGTTTATTTATCGAGTTACAAGCCATATCGACATCTGTCTTGGTTGTAACAAGTGGTAATAATAATTTGAATAAGTTAGTGGGACAAGCGAGTAAGTACCAACCAAATTTGATTTCTGAGGAAATGCATCTGCCGCAGATGGCTATAACTACCTGGCATTTAGTCGATTCGTCTGTTAATAGTCTCTTGTAAAATAGTACTTGTACGGCTATTACTGAGCCCCTAAGGAGTTTAATGTACCGGTCGGATTACTTATGTATTGCCACATCACCTCAGTATGAAGGTCTTTATTCTTAAAATACGCACGGCATCCACGAAAGTCAGTTTTTAAGTGTGATATTGTTATTGTATTTTGCAGCATTTGCCATGTCTTAATTTTAAGAGTGAGGTTGTCTTCAGTGAGCCGTATTCTCATAAAGTGAAGTGGAGCCTTGCTTACTGATTGCCATCACTATGTAGGGTTTACTAATGTATCAACACAGATTACGACACTATGCACAGGGTTTGCAAATCCGTCAACACAGATTGAAAAACTGTGTGCAGGATGAACAAATTTGGCAACACAGATTTCCACATCATCCATAAATCTATGACCCACATTAATAATCAGAGAAAGTGGTTTATTATGTTCTCTTCCACCTGATTCTAGGCTAATAGGACTCCATAGAGTAGGTCACTACATTTACAATCTGCAAGATATCCTGCAGTGGTTATTTTTGTACAATATAATATTGGTGGCATGAACAGAGAAGTGTTGTAAATGAACATAAAATCTGCAGGATATTTTAAAATGGAATTGCATTAAAGGAGAACACAACAAAACGCACTGAACAAGAGTGTTACTGGACAATCTCTGGGCTGTGGGGTGTGTAAGTTCTGTGTGTGCTGTGTGTGTGATCCCTAACTCCTTGTGGTTCTGTCGTAGGGTGCATGACTGCAGGGTGTATGAATGTCGGCGTAACTCTGCATGGCTTTGGTGTAGAGTGTGTGTAACCGTGTGTGATTCTGGCGTGGCGTGGAGTGGAGTGTGTGAGTTTGGCGTGTGTGAATATACGCATAACTGTGCCACTCTGCGTCTCTCCAGTGTTGGCAATGCAGCCGCCCCTGCCGGCAGGCGCCGTGCGGGAGCTGGTGAGGTCGTGTCTGCACCGTGACCCTGTGGCCGCGGACCTGCGCCTCAGCCTCTTCCTCGCCGCCCTGCAGAGCTACAAGAGGGACTCTGTGCTCCGGCCCTTCCCCCCACTCTACCTGACCGCCGCCAACAAGGACTTCGAAGGCCTGGTGGGTACTGTGGGCAAAGATGGTAGATATCCCAGATTTGTCATGATGAGGCAAGATCGCACATATGCAGTCTGCATAAAGGGGCGTTAGTGCCCCCCCTGGTGCGAAGACCAGCCATGAGGCGTAGAAACGTCATAACGTTAATGATACACCCTTGCATGCAGGCCGATGAACTGATCCCCACTTTGCTCCCCCAGACATGAACTACCATGAAGTAGAGGCAAGGCAAGGCAAGTTTATTTGTATAGCGCATTTCATACACAACGGCAATTCAAATGTGCTTCACAAAAATAAAAGCAAAGGACAATATATAAAGGCATAAAAGATAAAGTAAGTGTAAAAGCATAAAAGATATAAAAGCATAAAAAACACACAAAATAAAAATAAATTTAGTAAAAATCATTAACAGAAAGCATCTGAAAACAGTTTGGTCTTAAGTCTAGACTTGAAACTGCCAACAGTAGGAGCATTTTTAATGTCTTCTGGAAGTCGGTTCCAGAGCTTTACAGAATAGCAGCTGAAAGCTGCTTCACCACACCACAACAGCAGGTTCTACCAACAAATTTTTATGAACTGATCAGAGACCTAGTTGGTGCGTATAACTGAAACATATCCAATAGGTAATTGGGTCCCATCCCATTTAATGATTTAAACACAAGAAGCAATGCCTTAAAGTCAATTCTATAACTTACTGGGAGCCAGTGCAGGGACCTTAAAACGGGAGTAATGTGGTCAGATCTTTTTGTTCTTGTAAGAACCCTTGGTACTGCATTTTGGATCAGTTGAAGCTGTTTGATGGTCTTTTTAGGAAGGCCTGTGAAAAGGCCATTACAGTAATCAACCCTACTGGAAATAAAGGCATGTACAAGTTTTTCTAGATCTTGTTTTGACATAAGACCTCTGAGTTTAGCAATGTTTTTTAGGTGATAGAATGCAGATTTAGTGATTGCTTTCATGTGACTGTTAAATGTTAGTTCACTGTCAATAAAGACACTAAGATTTTTAACAGTATCTTTTGCTTTAAGCCCCTTAGTCTCAAGAGCAGTGGTGATCCTACGTCTGTCTTCCTTTTTCCCAAATACAATTACTTCAGTTTTATCTGTGTTCAGCTGAAGAAAATTGTGTGACATCCAGTTGTTGATTTTTTCGATACACCCACAGAGAGACTCAAGGGGGGTATAGTCATTGGGTGACAGAGCTAAGTAAACTTGGGTGTCGTCAGCATAACTGTGGTAATTGACTGAGTTGTTTTTGATGATTTGCCCAAGCGGAAGCATATAAAGGTTGAATAGTAATGGCCCAAGGATTGACCCCTGTGGGACACCACAGGTCAAGGACATAGATGCTGAGGTACAGTTTCCAATAGCAACAAAAAAGCTCCTTTGTTGTAAGTATGATTTTAACCAATTGATAACTGTACCAGTGATTCCAACCCAATGTTCCAGTCGATGTAGTAATATGCAGTGATCAACAGTGTCAAAGGCTGCATTAAGGTCCAGTAACACCAAGACTGATGTTTTGCCAACATCAGAATTAAGACGTATATCATTTATGACCTTAATAAGAGCTGTTTCAGTGCTATGATTGGCACGGAACCCTGACTGAAACTTATCAAAACAGCTATTTGATGTAAGAAAGGCAGTTAATTGATTAAAAACATTTTTTTTCGATTATTTTTCCAATAAATGGTAAATTGGATATGGGCCTGTAGTTATTAAGCACTGAACCATCAAGGTTATTCTTTTTCAGTAAGGGTTTTACAACTGCATTTTTTAAAGAGGAAGGAAATATGCCAGTCTGTAGTGATGTATTTATAATCTGAAGTACATCGGCTGATATAAGATGAAGAACAGATTTGGAAAAAATTTGTGGGCAAAATATCCAGTTCAGATGTGGAAGAACTGAGATTTTGTAAAGTTTTTTCAAGGATTTCATAGTCAACTAAGTCAAATGTTGGCATTAGGTTGAGGTTCCCTCTCTCTACAGCCAGTGGTTCCAGATTTTGAGCTATTTGCAATTGGGAAGCTATATTCAGTCGTATTTTATCAATTTTTCCTTTGAAAAAAGATGCAAAGGACTGTCTTGCTTTAGAGATTTCCAAATTGTATTTACCCAGCATCTCTTTATGAATTTGATAATGAATCTGAAGTTTAGATTTACGCCACATTCTTTCAGACTTTCTACACCACTGGATTCAGTTCCCAGGGTGCTTTTTGATTGTCAGTAACTCTTTTGTTTTTTAAATGGGCAATATTATCCATAATATGTGTTATCCTAGATGACATGTATCATTAAATCGTCTGCGCAGTCTGATGGTTGACATGGAGTATGTGAGAGTGCCTGCTCAAAAAGAAGACCTGTGCCATTATGACTCTCCTTCTTACAGACATAGACCTGTTTTGAATGTGAGGGGACATACAAACATCAAAGAAAACACAAAAATGATCAGATATGGCCAAGTCCATAACAGTTGTAGAGACATTAAGACCCTTTGTGATAACAAGGTCAAGGGTATGGCCATGAGAGTGTGTTGGCCCCTGAACATGTTGTGTTAGGCTGAAGGTATCAATCAGTGTGAGAAATTCTTTGGCATAGGTGTTTTCTGGATTATCGACATGCAAGTTGAAATCCCCTGATATAATAAGACTGTCAAACCTCAAAAAAATGTTCGACAACAGTTCACCAAACTTCAAGAAAAACTGTTGTTGAAAGTCTTAGATAGTCAATAATAACATACTAGAAGAACACTTAATGAGTGTACTTAAGTACTCAAAAGATGTAAAGATGCCAAATGTTGTCTGTTTGCATTGAAAAGATGTTTTGAATATGTTTGCTATTCCGCCTCCCCGTTTATTAGTTCTTGTGGCACTCATGAAGTCAAAATTTGGGGGAGCTGATTCAATAAGGGTAGTAAAACTGTTCGCTTGTTCCAGCCAGGTTTCAGTAAGAAGCATAAAATCAAGTTTGTGTGTGTAAATAAGATCATTAATTAAAAATGACTAGTTAGAGAGTGATCTGATGTTCAGAAGAGCTAGTTTTACATTGAGCGTGGGTGCCATATCCACTGAGGCATTCTGAGGTTGTTTCAGAACTGGCAGGAGATTAGACTGATTTACCCCACTGACAGGATGAACACAAATTCTTCTTTTTCTTGTGAGCACAGGAATAGAAAATGGCCTGGGCATCCTGGGTCCCAGCTTGTTTTCAAAACTACCCTTAATGCAGGGACCCACGGCATATCGGATGGCATGACAATCATGGAGGTCGTCCCCGCTGCCACTGTTTGTATACTGCAGCTGTGATTCTGCTGCGGGTGGAGGGGGTGGTGGAGCCCTGCGGTTTTTGGGAGCTGTAGTGGATGCATATACAGTTGAAGGTTGTGGGCTGGTGAAGGCCTGTCCATTGTGATAGTCTGTGTACACTGCTTGTTTAGAGTGTCTTGGGCTAGAAAAAGACAGTCTAGCAATCGGCAGCAGTCTCTGCATACTTGCAGGGAATTGCAGGCGGGGTGATGATGGAGATGGTAAAGACAAATCAGGGTTTTTTTGTGAAACAGTTGTGGTTCGATTCTCTGTGTATACATCGACACATTGTTGCTCCTTTGATGTATCCTCGGATTCTTGCTCATTTGAGTCCTGAGTGATTCCAGTAGTGTCCTTGTCATCAACTATATCCGATACAGACAGCCTTGGTTGGCGTCATGGACCTCTGCAGAACTCCAATATTATCAGCTATTAGCAATTGAGAAGCTATAGTCGTATTTTATCAAATTTCCCTTTGAAAAAGGATGCAAAGTCTTTATTTTCCACATAATCTCTGCTCATTTTCGAAGAGCCCGGGAGGTTCTGTGCTGATGTTTGGCTTTAAGTCATTCTAGCAGTGTCCTTCTTATCATGCTTTTGTACATAACAATCCTTCAGGCTCCGCACTTCAGTGCAAGCAGTGTACGCAGCTGCCAGAGGCATATGCAGGGTCGTAGCGGAGGAAGTGATTGGGCGTTTCTGTCTTCCAGATTGTGAGGGCCGTTGTTTTGTTTCAGAGTGTTTGTTGATGTACATGTCTGTTTCAGTTTGTACCCCAACAGAGTCTTTATCCACCATGATTGGTTCTGTCTACACTGTTACAGAGCGCTTATCAGCAGGTGGACCCAAGGTCGGCAGAGAAAAGGTTGCATGGTAGAGAGAGAGGCGATAGTGGTCAGCCAAGACTTTGGCCCCAGTCCAGCTGAGTTCTGTGCTATGTGGCCTGAAGAATGCTCTGCGATTCCAAAAAAGATTGAAATTGTCTATAAAGTTCACCCCAAGGGAAAAACATGTCTTTGCTAGCCAGTAGAGTAGAGTTACTTTATTGATCCCGAAAGAAATTAGGTGTCCAGTAGCATACACATACAGCATCACATGAGGAAGCGGAGGAGAAAAAAAGAAGCCACCGCCCAGACCATGCTCTTAAGGGTGCATGGTGTGGGACAGCCAAAAAACAACTCAGCAACAGAGCACATAATCAAACACTTAACAACATGTAAGACAAGGTAAGGAAGTCTTTCGGGGTTGAGGGAGGAATGCAAGAGCGTCTCGCTGCCGTGGCCTGCCGGGGGAGTTGTTATTCCAGCACCGGCCTTGGCCAAGGCCAGTGCCAGTTGAGGGAGTTGAAAGGAGATAAGATAGGGGGTTGTTTAGGCTTTAGGGCAAGCAGCCGCATTCCAATTTACACGGCTACTCTCTTTGTCCATTCTGGTCCACGAAATGATCCATTTGCCTTTGCAAAGCCACAGGCTTCTCCTTGATGTCATCCATGTCGCATGTTAAAGCCACAGTCTGAGTGCTGACAGCTCTGCCCACCGCGTCAATCAAACCGGGCAGCATTGTGGGGCTATGGACAGCTGTTCCCGTCTTCCTTGTTACTCAGTAAACCAGGCCAGTGCCCAATCCAATCAGCAAAAGACCTGTAACCATGGTTCCGAAATAGGTAGATGTCTTCAACGTCCTCCACGGGAAGAGCTGCCAGGCACACGACCCGCCACCTCTCCCACGCGTCCATCGTATATCCAGCTGCGTACATTCCAGCAGGACAGTCAGGTTCCCCCGAACTCAAGCTTCTCACTGAGAAGATGGTGTCAATTGCGTTCAGAGACCAGTTGATCAATTCCATGATTTTTCAGTTCGTCTCTTGCTCCACCTATCTACCATCTTGGCTATGGGCAGGCAGGGCATCCTAAAGGAAAACTCCACTTTTGGGGAAATGGGCTCATTTTGTAACTCCCTTAAAAGTTTACCAGTTACATTTTTTTTTGCTTGTGTTCTAATCCAGTCCTGCTGCCTTATCCAAAGATCAGCTGAATGGGTTAAAAAATGGTAAAAATTAACTGTTAAACTGTAATGGAGTTGGAAAAAGAGCCTATTTCCCAAAAAGGTGGCGTGATGATGACATAATGACAGTCACAGACAGTGCTCTCTCCCACTCCTGCAAGCCTGAGGCTGGAATAATCAGAGGGGGAAGGCAGGGTTTAGTAATGTCTACCTGGGCATGCAACACAGGTGATGTCGCTAACGAGCTCATGTAATGATGTCACTAAGGAGCTGAAGGGTGGCTAATTGAAATCAGCTGGTGAAGTGAAGCTAGTGAAGGTTGGACTACTCATGGACTACTTTTCCTCATGAAGCTGAGTTTCCCCACTTCAGGGAATGTGTGTGTGTGTATGTCTTTGTGTGTGTATGTGTCCTGATGTGTGTGTGTGTGTGTGTGTTGTCTCTCCTAGCTGAAGGATGCGAGTTCTCTGCCGGGCGTGCGAGAGCTGGCTGGACTGAGGGCGGGTGAGGGGGAGGCCCATTTGGCTCTGGCTCACTGGGTCCTCTCCTCCAAGAGCTTTGCCATCAAGACACTGCAGAAGGAGGAGGTGTGTGCTCCGTGTGTGTGTGTGTGTGTGTGTGTGTGTGTGTGTGTGTGTGTGTGTGTGTGTGTGTGTGTGTGTGAGAGACAGTGACTATGACTGCGACTGTAAGTGCTTGCTGTGGAGCTCTCAGTCAAAGCTGGAATGTGTCTGTATGTCTGTGTGTGAGTATATCTGTGTGTGTGTGTTTGCATGGGAGTGCTCTCTGCTGCTATCTTATGTTATTTTCTCAGCTGGCAGCTTTCCCAGACACAGCCTTCCTACCTTTCTGACTCTGACTGTGCGTACGTGCGTGTGTGTTGTCTGTAGTTTGCCAGGCTGTGTAACCTGACGGAGAGCGCAGGGACGTGGGCCCCTGCCCCTGACTTCCTGTTTGAGGTGGAGTACTGCGAGCAGATGGACTGCCGCTTCCAGAAGACGCGTGAAGGGCGGGGCCTAATCCACGCCTTCCACGGCAGTCGCCTCGAGAACTTCCACTCCATCATACACAACGGCCTACACTGTCACCTCAACAAGGTGTGTGTGTGGGAGGGGGGGGTGTTCGTTCGTGTTCCACTCCATCACTGTGTTCACCAAAGACCGCCTCCCTGGTCTGTTTGCTCATGATCAACAACTCAAAACAAACAGTAAGAGTTGTGTCAGGCTGAAATGAAATTGTGTGTGTGTGTGTGTGTGTGTGTGTGTGTGTGACGGGCAGACGTCGCTGTTTGGCGAAGGCACCTACCTGACGAGTGACCTGAGCATGGCAATGCTGTACGGTCCCCACGGCAACGGCTGGCGCGAGAGCCTCCTGGGCCCCCTGCTCAGCTGCATCGCCCTGTGTGAGGTCATCGACCACCCCGACGTCAAGTGCCAGGTCAAGAAGAAAGGTGAGGCCACCTGTAGTACAGGACACACCTCTGACCCCTGACCTCTGTCAGGGATGACCTTATGCCTAGATGAATGTTAGGGGGTCACGTCCATGTCATTCAGGACTTTACACAGTTGCGGGACACTGGGGATGGTTCAAGCGTCTCTCTGACACTACTTGCAGAATAAAACGTTTTTAATACGTTTACAAAGTGTATGTAGAGATCCCACAGCAAAAATTTGAATCAAGTACAAAAGAATAAAGTAAAATAGAGTACAATAAAAAGTATTTATCTCACCTAACAATGGAATTCTCTTTTCTGATTGGCTGATGTGGTGGGAATTAACTTTGTATAACTGGCTACCTTTGAAGTAGATCTCAAAATTTTGATTCACTGTTCCATATCACTGTGCTTAGGAATGGTAACCATGAAAACTCTAGTAGCGAAATTAACGGGTAAATGACTATTCCACGCTGTACTTTTTCATAACGGATGCTGTAAAGTAGCAAATCAACCATTTATTTCGGTAGTTCATGCATATAAAATTATATTATAAATACAAACGGGAGATGAGAAGGATAATGGCCTTTGAGGTGACCAGTTCTGTGGAAATAATGACTTGGCAGAGGCAACTCTTCGCCTCCACCTTGCCATTATTTCCACGGAACTGGTCACCTCGTCGGCCGTTATCCCTTACGAATCCCTTCGGGACGTCACCTTGGGATTCCAGCAGTAAAGCACCAAATCAGGATACAATAGATAAAAACCATAAAAAGTTTTGCGAAGGTTCATGAATAAGGTGACAGATGCGCATGATGAAGATAGATACAACAGATACTTGTTCACATTCGTGTGCGCGTGCATTGTGCTTAGGCCCTGTTTAGTCCACTAGGTTGACATCATTCTCTCCTCCCCCCCTCCCCATTATTCCTACACCTATTCCACTGTGTTTTGTATCTCCCCATATTGCGTGTTCCACTATATTGTATGTTCTCCTGTGTTCCACTATATTGCATGTTCCTTGCGTGTTGAGTGACGTTTGTGTTGTCATGGTAACCGTAGACTCTGAAGGGGTGGACCGCCAGCGTGCACGGGCGAAGCACAGTGAGGGCGGTAACGTGCCGGATAAGTACTTCATCGTCACCAACAACCAGCTGGTCAGAGTCAAGTACCTGCTGGTCTACTCGCAGAAGCGGCACAGACCCAGGTAAGGCTTCACCTCACTCACCAAACAACGTCTCTTCTGATAACGCAACTGTTTCAAGATTTTGTGTACCCGACTCATGCTAATTATGTGTGTGTATGTATGTATTTATGTGTGTGTGTGTATGTATTTATGTGTGTGTGTGTATGTATTTGTGGGTGTGTGTATGCGTATGTATTTATGTGTGTGTGTGTTGTCAGACACTCTGCTGTTCCCTCCTGGCTGGTGCGGCACCACTTCTTCATTATGATGAGTCTCTACCTAATGCTCCTCATCCTCATCGGGGCCTTCAACTCCTCCGCATTCCAGTCCTTCTGGCACAGACTCTTCAGATGACTCACACACACACTTACACACTCGCACACACAATCACGCTCACTCACACACCCAAAGGCATGCACACACATACTCACTCTCACACACACATACACACACTCACACACTTGCATGCACATACACACACTAGTACTGTTACAGCCTGGTGTAAGAGGGACGTAACAGAGCTGTTCAAAAGTATGTGAAGCCTTTGACCTACATTTCTGCATTATTGGTTCATTACGTGTGGTCTGATCTTCATATAACTCTCTAGTGTCGACAAGCACAATGTGCTAAAGCTAGTATTGCCCAAGAAACTATTACATGTCATGTCTTTGTTGATGGCATTCACAACTCATCCAAAATGCTGTATGCAAATTTAAGCGAACCTTTGAGATCAATAACTTTTTTAACCCTCCTTTGGAAGGAAAAAAACTGAAGCTGGGTCTCCGGATGAATGGGAATCTGCACGATGGTCAGAAGAAATACTAGCCCATTCTTCTTTCAATTCAGCGATATTCTTAGGATGTCTGGTGGGAATGGACTTGTACCCACCTCTATAGTTGACGGTCATTATCCATTATCCTTTTGAAATGTTCATGAACTTGGGACTTACTTTGTTTTTGTAATGATGGGAAGTTGTTCAGTACCTGAGACAACAAAACAACCACAAATGATGATGCTCCGTCAACTACAATCCAAAATAGAGATAGTGCATTAATTTTGTTGTTGGGATGTCCTACAATATTTTGTGTTGTTTACACACAATTTATTGCATGTTTTTTTATCAATTCACAACCCAGTCTCAGGAGTAACATTGTGCATTGTGGAGTATAAGATCCTCTTTGGCAAGTTTTTGGCACGCCGCATGCAGAGAAGCCCCCACATTACAGCCCTGACATTGACGCAGTCAGAGCACCATTAGTGCACCCTCTGCCGGACAACTTATTACTGCAAGACAAACATAATTCCCTAGTTTATTAACCTTCCAACAGTTCAGTGACCGTCACCCACAGAGATGCATAGATAACCATTCACACCAGGCATCCTAAAGATATGGCTGAACCGGACAACAGAATAGATAACTTTTTCTCGTGAACATTCTGCCGTTTTAATTAACAGTCATGAGACAAAAGAGTGCTATACCACTGAATGATGCCAAATGTTGACTTGTCCACACAGCATTTCAGGTGTCTCGTGGATGTTTTCAACAAGGACATGAAATGTAGCAATTACTTTTGTGTTATTAGCACATTGTGTTTGTCTACACTAGCAACTTACATGAAGATCAGGTCACATTTTATGACCAAAAAATGACAAAAAAATAGATAATTGAAAAGGGTTAACAGACCTTTAAGCAGCACTGTACATGCCAGATACTACACACAGACAAACGGTCTGTGCACACACACACACACAAACACGGTGCATAGCGACTATCCCACACATCTCCACATCCACCATCCAAAGTGCCTTCTGTCTATTCCATAACCTCTGTGGCAGTTCTGACATGGACAATCATCTGCTCTTTACTGTTTTCTACCACACCAAGTTTTCTCTGGCCTGGCTACACAAACACATCAGGATTGCAGGGGGTAGATGTGCTTTGCAATCATGCGTGTTCACAGACGGGAACACCAAGAATCCCGTGTCCACAGGCGGGAACGCCAGGAATCCCGTGTCCACAGGCGGGAACGCTAAGAAGCAAAAGTGCAGTGTGAGGGTTTTCACACAAGTAGTTTGGCACTTGCCTGGGGATTGTTTTGTCTTTTCTTTTTAAAAATGTTGCTGTTACATTACATGACGGTTATAGGTACAACCGTAACCCCTAGAAGTTATATCTGACTAAGCAACATGATTTTTTTTTTTTTTTAATATGTAAAACACTTATGTTAGGTCTCAGTCATCAGTAGAAGACAGCTGAAGGCCAATGCTGAAATGTTGGGCTTATGATTTATAATGTGTATGGGTACAATATCAAATAATTCTTATTTTAATTTTATGATTTTAGGATTCAAGGGTAGGTTAATGAGTACCACTTGGGTATGTGTTGTGGGTTAATGAGCTTTATGTGTCTCCAAGAGTAGAACTTTTGAGAAGTTCTTGAGTATTCCTTGTAAAATCTGTTTATTTTTACTGTATTCATTTTCATAACCAGCCTTGTTGTCTGCTTTTTGGACTCAGTGACTTGAATCATCTATAATAAACTTACCTAATTCAACACTTCAGACTGTGCTGTCTGACCGTTTGTGTGAAAAGCAATGACCATGACCTCAATTTCCCTTTGCCCGAGTTTGAGCGCTTACGATCCCAGAGCTTGTTAGTGTGTTCCTACCAGTCCGGGTTGCTTAGGTAGAAGGTAAAATCGATATTTTTTTCTGCTCTGCGTTTAAAGATAACATTGTGTTTTGCCATAAAACCAATAAAACAAGTTCGCTCCAGGTACTGCAGCTTTGCCCATGCAACCCTTGCAGTGGTCTTTGCGACATCTGACCTTTTGGATGTGCCCTGATATCTGCTAGCAGAGGTCTTTGCGACATCTGACCTCCTGAAGGAGTCCTGATATCTGCTGCCCTTATCGGTCAAAAAACAACAGCGGCGATAAAAGCTCGCGATGGATGCAGATAAAAGACGCGGCGTCCTTTGATGCAGATACCAGGCTTGTGAGCGGCAGAGGCACGAGCTGCCGGTTGGTGCTGATGTGTCATTGTTTATGTCACTTTATAGATAAAGACTTAATGGCAACACAGAATAGACACACGTTTTTTAAGTTGCATTATTTATATAGATTGCACAGCCTATATGCTACTCTTTTTGCACCACAAGGACAATTGGCATGCTGTTTGTGCATAAAAGGTGCGTTGTTTTATTTGCCGGAGAACCGTGACTGCTGGATGTTAACCAGGTGTGAAGACCAAATAAAAAGCTCCTAAAAAAACGACCTAATTCTTCACTGAGCGCATAAATCAATAAAGTTTGAGTTTTATGGGAATTAATCAGGTCCTCTGTCACATTCTCACATAAAGCGCACATCAAAAGGCCCGTGAACACATCTGTCTATTGTGAGCTCCAAGAGGTCCATAAAGGGGTTATTCAGTAACCACTCCAGGGAGGAGGTCTGCGGCATAATAGGTGGGTACAGTCTTCATACGGGTGGCCTCAACAAACAATTAGCAAACAAGCATTCTGTTGCGTATGAACTCTAGCAGTATATTGTTTAAAGATGTATCACAATTACAATGTCATCTTTAAAGTCATACTCATAAAGTCACGAGAATCCTACACGCAGTCCTTCGTGATATTGTTACTTCATTAACTAAACTAAAGGTTTTCTACGAATCTTATTCTAATTTTAAGAAGCTTATCTGTTGCGACTGCATATTGCTGTGTTTCTGTGCGCGCGCGCGCGCGCGCGCGCTACTACGTCATCTGATGCGCTCACTTGCTTTTTATCTAATCAGCACTTGTAAACTCACTAACACTGCAGCTAATCCTCGTATTGCGGGGAAATGATAATTTCATGATCGACATTCACTCTGGAAAGCAGTCAGTGGTGGGTAGCTTTGGGCTTTGTAAGGTACACATCCTGTACCAAGGATTTGTTCTAGCCGTTCACTAGTTAATGGCATCACCTGGAAATCACCTACTTAAAACAGGTGATTTCACTAATTAACTAAATAATTTAATGGTAACAAATAGTGACTATGGTAAGTTCTGAACCCGGATATCCCAACACTGCTGGAATGAGTACTGGGTTTGATATAATAAGTATAGCCTACATACAATACCAGTGTGGACAAAAGCATTTGCTAAGAAACAGAATCTATAATCTGTGGATAGCACTTTGGGTAGCACTATGATGTAACTGAATATATAGAATACAAATATTCTGAATAATTACATTATAATCACATTATTGTCAGATAACAGTATGTGTTGAATTTTCATTTAGAAAGTTGCAGTCAATAGAAAACAGCCATTATAAAATTTCACAACTTCACAGTTTCACACTTTATTTCAGTAATACAATAGCACTTTGCACAGAATTATTCTGTACATGTTTACAATCACAAAGTAGTTTTAGGCAAGCCACATATTTGCTCACATACACAGACACAAACAAATGACGAGAATCAAACTCATTTTCTAATAGCTGCCAGCTCAGTCATGATGCTACATTACTCTTATTTGCTACATCGCTCTGTTGCGGTGTCTGCTCGGGTCTCCAGTGGGGGGAAGGCGCTCATCTGACCGCGTTCAGGCAGGGAGGCACCATGCACAGGAAATAGCCCTCACCGTTACTCTGTTGGTTACACAAACACATGATGTAGCCATCAACACACACAAGTATACCTGATAAGAGAAGGGGTTGCATGTAGCTCTAGCTGTTGGGATGTTATGTTGTAATTTCAGTGGTAGGCCTACATAAAATGCATGCATGCTGTTACTCAGCATCTCAGCATGTTCTAGTATTGGTGGGCGGGGGGAGTATAGGTTTGCTGGGCTGTACTCACCTGTAGGTTCTGGTGGCAGGTGTGTGTGTGTGTGAGATTGGGGGGCTTGGGCGTGCAGTAGGGTCTCTACCTGTAAGTTCTGGTGGCAGGTGTGTATGTGTGTGAGATTGGGGGTTTTGGGCGTGCAGTAGGGTCTCTACCTGTAGGTTCTGGTGGCAGGTGTGTGTGTTTGGCAGGAGGAGTTGAGGCAGGGGGTTGCATTAAGGTCCTTACCTGTAAGTTCTGGTGGCAGGTAGGGGGGTGGTGCGTCTCAGCCAGGTGTCTGTGTATGCAGCGTCCGTAGTGCAGCAGGCAGGAGGAGTCGGCGGGGGCGCAGGACTGGGGGCACTGGGGGGGGCGCAGCACCAGGCAGCTGGAGCAGGACGTGTGCTGGCAGGAGCCCTGGCACTCCTGTCGCCCCAGCGACACCCACCTGCAGGGGAGCGAGAGGGGGGTACAACAGGAGGGCGGTTTAGGTAGAAGTGACTGCGTTTATGAAAGCAGCTGGTAAAAATGGTCACAGAAGTTTGTAAATAAAGGCAGATGGCAGAGTAAATAAATGGCATCCGGCAGTCTTTCTCTGTGTGTGTGCATGCGTGCGCTCACCTGGCGGAACAGATCTCGTGTGGGTTGGCCTGGCAGAAGTCCCAGGTGCATTCTGGGCGACAGGAATCCACACTCAGAGCTGCGAACAGCAGGGACAGTGTCACTAGCTACTGGACTTGTGGGTAAACACATATAACACACAGCGACACACACACACACAGTTCCTCACTAGCCACAGGTCTTATAGGTAAATACAGCTGGATGTCAGTGAATTGAAATATGGCAGAAAAGCTCATTACTTCAGTGCATTGTGGAGTGCATAAGCAGGCTCAACCAAGCACTGAGGGCATAAACATCAACATACTTAGATACATACAGAATGATGACATTTCGCTGCTTTTATTGGTAAGTTATATTGTTTTAATGTCTGAGACACAGTATTTTTGCCTTTTCCTCAGAGGTAATCTGTAATCATCAAAATTAAGGCAACCAAAGGCTTGAAATATTTGACTTTGTGTGTAAAGAACCAATATGATACAGGAGTTTCACTTTATGAAATGAATTTGAGAATAAATGAACTTCACGATGTAAGCGACCTGTAAGCTTGGTTTGAAAATGTGTTCATTTGCAAGAAATGTTATATCAAAGATTTCCAAAACGCTGAAATCCTTAACTATACTGATGCAATTTGGACAGATAAGGCTTGTTGATTTCATCATAGTTAAGATAAGAGGCGTCATTATTCCTCGGCCCATCTGAGAAAGTGGCCGGAGATCAAAGGAGTCCTTGACTGCTTTATTACTTTTCACAGTTCATAAATTATATGAACCCTTCTGATGTTTGCTCTCAATTACCAGCAGAAAAACCAATTACCTCCTTTCAAAATTAATACCTGATTCAGATACAGACACTGCATGACATTGCATGGTACATGTGCTGCGTGCAAAAATCTGTAGATATGCAAAAACACAAGACATTTAACTAAATATTTCCTCCAACCAAATACAAACACAAAATCTGGATTTTAAAGCAGCTTTTAAAATGTCAAGGCTTTCAGAGTGACTAGTGATGTTATCCAAACCATTTAATCATTAAGGTACCAAGAAAGAAGGAAAGTCAAGACTGAGAAATACCAACACTAATAGAAAGTTCACACGTTGGATGAGTAAAGTGTTCTAGACAAGCCCTCTGTAATGCTTGCTCTGCTTCTGCCCCTTGCAATGGCTTGGTCAGATTACACAATATCAGCCTGATTTTGACCCAAATTTGTTGTGACTGGCATACCTCCAGCATCAGATGTGAGTTTGCCTTACAATGTGACAAACTTAATGACCTGCATTTTTGCAAAGCTCTGACAAAAAGACTAGCTTGTCAGAATTTTGTCAGGATTCATATGACGTGAACAACACAGTCAATGGAATGATACAACGATGACACATAAGACGTGGCTCAGCTGTCTCCTACCTGGCTTGCAGATCCCCTTGCGCTCTGCGTCTGCTCCGGCTGCAGTGGCGGCCGCCTCGTCCTCGTGCACACACACCAGCCTGTCGTCACACTTGCCCAGGTAGTCCCAGCGGCCCCCGCAGCTCTCGCCCTCCACCCTGGCACAAGCGGGGCAGCAGCCGCACACACCGGTGGTGATGCCACCTCTGCAGGACAGCTGGAGTGTGTGCTTGGGGGGGCAGTGGATTCGCTCGCAGGGGGGGCAGTGCAGAGCCTGCAGGATGGTCGAGGAGGAAGAGGAAGAGGAAGAGTGTTGTGTCCCTTCAGAGTCTGAAGCAGCCAGTACCTGCTGCAAAGGCATACCCAGCACCCAGCACACACATGCCACACAAAGCACGCTAAACACAGAGGCCTTCATCATAGCACTGCTCACACACTTGCACAAATACCTGTGCTTACCTGCAGCTACCTTTTTATAGTGAAGACCTCATGAACGATGAACGACAACACACACACACACACACACACACACACGCACACACACACACACACACACAACGTAGACACATTCATACAATACAGACCCACCCACACACACACACACACACACACACACACCTCCACCCCCCTGACAGCCAATAGTTGAGTTGAGTGGGTATTACAGTAAGTTCTTCGAGTCAGAATGAGTTGTTAATTATCCCCAGGCCTTATCTTTACGATCTCCCTGTTGTTTTCTTTTTGTCCTAAAACCACTTCATCCTTTTCAGCCCCTCCAGATAAGTTCAATCAACGCCAAAAGACTGGACCCTTTGTGGACCCATGTGGGTCATGTGACCGATTTAGGGGGCAATTTAGTGCGCAGTGGAGATAATGACCCCCTGCAGCAAGGACAAGGCTGCGCCACCAGCGGTTTATCGCCCTAGCGCAGCGCGCTGCTCTCTACTCCGCTCCGCCACGGGCGCAATAAAAGGCAGCGCGCCCGGCTGCAGGGACAAACGCAGCCCCACACTGACACAGATGTCTCCAAGGTCACGCTGGTGACCTTCAGCAAGGGTCTCTTTAAGGCAGCCGCCCAGGCCCACGGGGGCAGAGGGTAAGGGGGGGTCGTGAAGTTCGTGAAGTTTGTCACATCGTAAGACAAACTCATGTTCGATGTCGTGCCTGACCTTTCGGACGATGGCACGATGCTGAAAGTGTGTCGGTCATGACAGATCTGTGCCAGGGCCCTAGAAGTAAAACAATGAGTAAAACATCAAGTAAACACCTGCTGAGATACAGGCACCAGTGTTCTGCTTAGATGCGAGCACCAGTATTCTGTCCAACTGGGCTACTGGTCGAGTTGGGCTACCATGCAAGCACAGTTGGGGAAAGTTAGGGTTAGGATGAGGGTAAGTAGCCTGGTAAACCCGCCCCTCGTACTTCATTACATTTCGTGCAGAGGGTCTGGAACAGAGACCGTCAGAAACAATTTGCTGGTGTGGACTCTGCTGAAGTTTAAAAAAAGTGCCTCTGCCTTTACCCAATCACTAACGCCTGGTCGTCACGTATGCAATTAGCCTACCTACGCACTACAATTCAAATGTAGCACATGAGGTCAACGTCACAGCTAACGAACACACCCTCTGTTCGCTGATTGGATCGTACTTTCTGCGACTTGCCAAATGCTCAAGAGATTCCGGTCCAGACCCTGCACGAGATGAAATGAAGTACGAGGGGCGGGTTTACCAGGCTAGAGGGTTTGTAGGGTTAGTCGAGTTTCATCGAATTCTGCCACGGGTAGCCCATCTTGATGAAGGAGCTCAACATGACAGAATACTGTGAGAGCTCTGACTAACACTGTCCAACACTAGTTTAAAATCTACAAACAGGTGCTGCTGTGGGTTTGGTTTGGATTTCACTTCAGATTAGAGCTAGAATCCCACTCTGTGCCATCCATGTCAGACACAGTAACCATGGCAACTGAAGAACCTCACACATTCCAGAACATCTGCTATGTTGAGGAGCTCTAGAGAGGATATTGCCAGGGAGGATTGAAGGTCGTTGGTTTTGTTACTTGAACTGAAAGGGTTTTTGTGGCGTTATAAATGCTATAACGATTGGCTGTAGATGTGTTACACATGACATTGAGCTTGTACAGCAGGTCCAGTATGGGTTCAAAGAAAACAGTTTGGGGTATTTGCAGAGAATCTTTATTACATGTTGTGAAGAAAGTCCTGTTTGAGGTTTTGAATCCAAAATTTCCAAAATATTTTTATGTCCAAATGCCTTTTCTCTTCGAAAAGTGTTTACAGACTGTTACAATGAAATAGGATCACCTAACCAATACACGGCAGAGATTGTTCCTGCAAGTTAAACACATCAATTCAACACAAATGCAGATGTTTTAACTCGAAGCGCATCACAGCTTAGAAACCCTGATCAGATGTTCAGAAAAATGTAACAGTTTCAGCACTATTTGCAGTGACATCAGTCAGTGGAAATAAAAACAAACACTGAATGGAGAGAAACCTCATGAGTGCCAACACTGGCTGTTTTAATTGACCGTACAGGACTACACATATAATGATATTAAAACCAAAGTCTAACCGGGATATCTAAAAAGCCAGCAATGATTGGCTTGTTCTCTAAAAGGCCAGCAATGATTTGCTAGTTCTCCAAAAAGCCAGCAATGACTGGCTGTTTTTTTAAAATGCCAGCAATGATTGGCTGACTCTCGCTACGATGCAGTTTTGTGAGGCTTTTAAATGACCAACTAGAACCGATGAGGTCACTTCAACACAACGCAACACAAACGCAGGTTTATTCAGAATCTATGTGCAAAGTCTATCAGTGTGTCCTTTGGGTGGCGTCAGTATCACACACAGCCAAGCTGTGATTGGTGGAGAGGCGGTGGCCATAGTGACATGTAGGGGCAGCTTGCCTACAGCGCTCCTCAGTCATCAGGACGACCATGCTGCTGACCATGCCATTGCGAGTTTCCTGAGGGAGCTCGCAGAAAGCCGAGGCCAGGAGACAGCACTGCCCCCGTGTGGCGCGGAGGGGAATCAGGCCAGGGTCACACAGAGGGCAGAGGTGACGGAGCAGGGGGAGGGGGAGGAGTCATGCAGCCAGGGTCACATGAAGTCCTCGTAGTCTTGTGCGTAGCCACCGTCAAACTCACCGTAGTCGTCCAGGTCATCCTTCATCTTGGCCTTCAGGCCTCCAGCAGGAACTACGCCCTTCTTCTTCTTCTTGGCCTTACTCTGCCGTCACACAGAACACATCAGAACACACACAATACTATATTAACCAGTCTACCAGCACAATACATAAAACTACTTCACCAGCACAATACATAAACCAGCATACCAGAACAATATTAACCAGCTTACTGGCAAAATATTACCCATCTTACCACCAAAATATTAACAAGTTTACCCACAAAATATTACCACCGTTTAATGAACTCAATGAACAAGCTGATATTTTAAATAATTCATTTCACAACATTATCAAATATCTGACAAATGGTCTTTAAATTCTAAAACCTTCTAAAATCTCAGTCTGACTGCTCTAATTCCATCAGAGCTTTTAAACAAGTTAAATGAACCCTGTCTGAATCTGACTCTAAATGAGGGCTTGTTTCCATTCCTCAAATCTCCAACTCAAAGACACAAAGAAATCACAGTGAGTGGATATCCCATAGGATATTACTCATCATAATCCCAAAGACATCTCAGTAAGTGGATACTCCATAGGATCATCACAGTGAGTGGGTATGCCATATAACTCATCACACCTTCTCTTGTTTCTGTTTCTCAGTCAGCAGCACGGTCAGAGAGTTGTTGACCTTCTTCAAGTCCTCAACCTCCACTGCACACACATTAGGAGAAAACACACACACACAAGAACAAGAGAAAGAAGGCACACACACACATACACACACACGCACGCACATACACACACACACACACACACACAAACATACAAACATGGGACAACAGGAGAAAGCACATCCACTTATTTACTCACAATAGTAAAAGTGTTACAGTGTTATAGCATACTTATAGCATTATGGAATTTCTACAGTGTTATAGACATCACAGCGTACAGGACAGTGCTTGTAAGTGGAGGTTACAGGTTAGTGTCACATATCTTTATACAATATGGGTACAACTAAAACTAAGCGTATTAAAAAAAAAAACACAATAATACCAAAGGCAGTTTTCTTGATCAAAACGGACCAATCACTGACAGTCAACACAAACATAAAGGCACCAATAAATTAACTGGAGTTCCAATGCTCAGTTGCAATGTTTGTGATTGGCTGGCTGCAGCTGTCAATTAACGATAAGTTAAAATGACACTTGTGGTTGGCTGGCCTTAGCTGTACATTAAGGGTAAAGCAGGAAAAGAATGTCTGTGATTGGCTGGCTGCAGCTGTACATGCAGGCCAAGCGGGAGAACTCTATAATGTAAATATTGTCGTCTTTTGAGATATTAATATGTTCATATCTCTACATAGATATGATAACCATATCTCAATATAAATATGATAACGGTATCTCTTTCAGGCCTTGTAGACATGTTGGCGAGCCCAGAGAGACTCACGGGAGAGGCAGACGTTCCTGAAGAGGGACTCCAGGAAGGGACAGTAGTGGATGGATTTCTCGTACGGCATAATCTTGTCCTTCAGCAGCCTCTCGAACTCTGTGAAGTCATCTTTAGACGAGGGGCTGATGTCATCGATGCCTGTTACATGGTTACTGACCACACCTGAGAGTGGATATATGACACATACAGTACAGTGCACAAACACACTATATACATACAGATGGTAAAATTACAGTCACACCCCATCTATCGTAGTTGTTACATTCCAGTTCCTCCCACAATAGGTGAATATCCACAATAGAGACCATATAAAGGAATGCTCTTACTGATTGAGTCATTGGCCAAACATAATAATGTATAATAATGTAATGTAATGTAATCCTGAGAGGGCAGTCTTACTGATTGAATCGCTGGCCTGCTCCACACGGGAGTCCTCCTGAGGGGTCTGCAGGGGTAGCGGCATCATGGGCTCCTCCTCTGGGGTGACGTCTGTGGACTCGTTCCCCTCCTCCATCTGGAGGTCAGAGCAGACAGACACTAATGACACCTGCCTCCCATAAGACATAAGCACAGCAGACCCCAACACACACACCCTGCTTCCAGTGGACAGCAGACCCCAACACACACACACACCCTCCACTCACACTGCTGACCACAACACACACACTCCAGTGAGACAGCACAGCAGAACACAACACAACACACACACACACACACACACACACACACACACACACACACACACACACACACACACACACACACACACACACACACACACACAGCCTCTAGGGAGACAGCAACATTCAGGGGGACAGTAAGCCTATAACACACACACACGGGGACAGTAGACTTTTCACACACACACATATGGAGTGGCGGGCAGTTTGACACACAAACACACACGACACACACACCCTCTTCCGAAGTTCCTCCTGCCTCTTTCTCTGCATACTCTCCCTCTCTTTGATTTTGTCACTCAGTTTCTTCTTCTCTGCAGGTTTCACCTCTGCAAAACAAGTGACGGAGGGCAGTTTGCTTAACACGTCCACAAGGGGCATACAAAAAAGCTATCCATACACCAAGACCTGTCACAGTTCCTAAGATGGACCCACCTGCTGGTTTCTCACCAGACTTTTCTTCCTCCTCATCCGCATCCTCTTCCTCGTCATCCCAGTTGTCCTGGAGGTAACCATTCAGATTACTGAACTTGAGCCACATACACACAGAATCCCTAGTACAAGATCGGACTACAGAAACCTTAGTAGCGACATGTCACCGTGCAGAATTAACAGTAGCCTACAATAGATGTCGTGTACCCTACCTCAGGACGTTTTGCATTTTAGTTTGCATTTATTACAAATAGAATAATGCATAATGTAGGCTATGAAAAATAGGCTATTGACAAAGTTTTTCATTTAAAATTGTGAAAATAATTTGCCTTAGCTGCTTAGCTATATACACTGCATCCCTCTACCGAGCTGATACCAATGACGGTGCAACATGCAGCTAGCAAGTTAAGTTAGCATAGCTAACTAACTGTCGCTGAGTGCTATGTGGGCAATCAAGTGGTTTCTGATGAGCAACATTTGGTCAGGGTCTGTGTGGTTTAGCGCTGAGCCAAGCGTCAGTGTTAAAAGTGACTTTACATGAGATACTGAAGCTGCATACCTTAACATCCTCCTCCTCATCTTCCCCTTCCCACTTGTCATTCACTGCCGTGTTTTTAATCGGCTGATCTGGTTCAAAACTGTCCACATCTATGCAACACAAGACGGAAACACTTTCAAACAATGACTACCAGGTTGTCATTATTACCATCACAGTTATGTCGCGAACAGTTTTGATCCAGTAAGACCGTTCATGTAATGACAGTCCCTCTATTAACGTTATTTCCACAAAATTTCTTACCCCAAGAATCCCCGTCCGCCATGTTGGATGTGTTGACGGCGACTTTTAAGTGTAATAGAAACTAGCGGCCACTCGGTAATCTCATCTGCTTGCCTCGTTTCCGCTGTAATCTGCCATCGTTTCATTGTATGAACATCCCGCCGACATCGCATCAGTACTCGCCAGGCATGCGCTTGTGGTGCGCAAATGAAGGTTATACTGTCAGTGCGGTACCCTTAATTTTGTTGAGAAAATATGATTTTAGACCAAAGTAACCAAAGTAATGACGACTATGTAGTTGATTGAGGCGTAGTACTATTGTTATATGGCCAGCCAGCGCCAGTTAAAATGTAAATGTATGTCATGGTCATTTGCAATGTTGAATAGAATTTTTGACTCTGGCCTTTACACGTCATTGTTCCCGCATCTCGAATGCAGAATGCATGGTTTAGTAATTGCTTAGTGTTAAACATTTCTTAGGTAGTTGTGAAATCTACCGCTGACTGTGGCCCCTAGAGGCTTTCTAATGATATCAAGATGCACACATCTCAAACGGCCCCAGCAGCCTGTCTCGCAACATGGTGTTTACTATATGGCGATTTCCCACAGTTCTGTGCAGGACTCCCACACTCCCTGGTCAATGAGGTATCCAGAACACGGTTCTGTAACTTCAGCCCTTTGAGTAGGCTACAGTGGGCAGGGGTGGTGCAAGAAAGTCTGGGCTCCAGGAAAGAATACAATTTTGTGCCCCTTATTAATGGTCATGCATCCTCACCATGCGTCCAGCCAGTGGCTACAAGATGGGGACATGGTCAAAGGTTACAAAAGTGGCTAATGGTAAGTGGCTGTCAGACTGGGGACTGATCCTCTGGTGCTTGTGACAGCATTAACAAAGCATCACCTGACAGGAATGGACCGTCATGGCACTGTGTCTAGTGAACACCATACATCCCTCTTGTTCTGTGGCCATGAGGAACACCTCCAGTCACACATCCTGCAGGATTGCCATGGCAACACCTGGTGTCTGTCATTCAGTCCATACCAGTTTCCTGCCTTCATTTCTGATTCAAGTTCAGCACTGCATTCCTCAACGGCATTGCTGAATTTCCCCCAATATTTAAATCTTATCATGCTGTGCAAGTTTGGATCACAACTTCCTAATGTGGCTCATTCCTTTCTTGCATCACATTGTTTTTGACACATTACAGTAAGTAATTACTGAAATGACGACTTTCAAACATTCCTATATACCTAGCTAACGTTTTCCATAAGAAGGCCATGATGGAAAACAATCCTCTTCAGTGTAAATCACAGAACAGCTTTCCATGACCTGAGTGCATGTACTCGTATCTGTGCCTTAGTGGCCAGCTTACACCATCATGGCTTAGATGGGCATGTTCCGTTACCCTTCACCCCTGACTGCACTGGAAACTAATAAACTGAGATGAATGGATTGCTGGGAGCCCATTTTTAAAAACTATGACAGACGTATAGATATATATAAATAGCTTTTCTAGATGCCCCCTGTGGACATCTCAGAGGGAGAGAAGGAGGCAGGAGGAACTTCAAGGGTGTGTCATAGGTCTACCGCCCCAGTGTATTGCGTGATATGTGGGTGAGTGCTTGCGTAAGATGCTATTGTATACGTATAGTATGGTTCGGTGATACAGTATTGAACATGATGTTTAGCATGACACATTTGAGGACATCATCTCCTCACACGCTCTAGCCCCTCCAGTCCTAAACCCAGCATCCCAGCCTACCCCTCCACGGGTCCTACACTCAGCACCCCATCCGACCCTACCCCTCCACGGGTCCTACACCCAGCACCCATCTTACCCCACCCCTCTACGGGTCCAAACCCAGCACCCCATCCTACTCCTTGGTTCTAAACCCAGCACCCCATCCTAGTCTATAGTCCTAAACTCAGCACCACTCCCCTCTACAGGTCCAAACCCAGCACCCCATCTGACCCCACCCCTCCCCATCCCACCCCACGGTCCTAAACGTAGCACCTCTCCCCTTTATACGGGTCCTAACTCAGCACTCCAGCCATCCCAAGAGACCCAGCAGCCAACCAGGCCAGAGGGACTAAAGAAGCAGGACAGAGGAAGAAAGAGAGAGGGAAAGAAGCAGGATAGGAGAGTGAAAGAGAGGCACAATGAGTGTGTGTGAGAGTGAGAGTGAGAGTGAGAGAGAGACAGAGACAGAGACAGAGACAGAGAGAGAGAGAGAGAGAGAGAGAGAGAGAGAGAGAGAAGCAGGACAGGAAAGTGAGAGCGAGAGGTGGGGGGGGGGGGTGTCAAGACAGGAAATTGAGGTACAGTGAAAAAGGATGGAGAGTGGGAGGGAGGGAGAGAAAGAAGCAGGATAGGAGATTGAAAGAGAGTGAGAGAGAGAAGCAGGACAGGAGACTTAAAAGACAGGGAGAGAATGAGAAAGGGAGGGAGAGGAATATTTAACATTCCCATCCCTCTTAGACTGCCAACCCCAAACCCCGTCGCCTCATGTGGCCCCCGGAGGGAATAACTGGACACTCTTGACAGCCGTGGGACAGAAGGGGGTGTTCATGTTGGAATCATGAGGGGGGGAAAAAGAAGAGATCAGCACGGATACAGGCCTCCCGTGGGCTACATTCAGTTCGAATGACAGTAACGTAAATATAAAACACAGATTGAAGTAAGAACAGTCAAGGCCATATGAGCATGAAGAATACAAACGGAGCACACGGTCACCCCTTCTGAAGGCGAGTATATAAAAATAAACATCAGCACTGACCATAACACTGAGTACGCATGGCTACGGCCGCTCTGCTCCACCTCACACTCACTCTCGCACACAAACCCCCGCATCGCCAAAGCACTTGTTTCCCACGTCTAAACACATCCTCCCTCTACAGCCTTTTCACTGTGCCAATCCCCATACCTATGGCCGTCTCTGCCGTGTGTGTGTTTATTCATGAAGAACTGACCATGAAGACAAAAACATGTCCCAGGGTACACGCAAAATGGCCCCAATTCCACAACCTGACGGAATGCGGAGTTATAAGCATCTCTTAGCTGTCCACCAGTAGCCCCTATTACCCATCACGACGTATGGAGGGGAACCCCAATATCTCCAGTAGCCCCCCCATTAACCATCACAACATATTGTAGGACACCACAGTATCTCCAGTAGCCCCTCTTTAACCATTATGACGCATTATGTAAGGGACAATTAAGCATTCCTTAGGGGCCCTAGTCGAGAGGTGGCAATAATTGTGTGTGTGTGTGTGTGTGTGTGTGTGTGTGTGTGTGTGTGTGTGTGTGTGTGTGTGTGTGTGTGTGTAGACACACAGAGGTGCTGAATGGCAGAGACGAGGCCTGATGGAGTGCTGCTGGTGCTTCAACTGAGACACAGCAAAGCTGCTTCCTATTTACAGTCCAACCAGCTCCAACATTGCCTTCCTCTCTCACTAGAGCGGGGCAAGACATAAAAACAATTCATTAAGGATCAGCAAAGCTGGACATGGTAGAAGCGATGAAAACGTCTGTATTCTTGTTGAAGGGGCAGATAGAGTAAGCAATCACCATGGCTTAAGTCAGTCATCACCGAAGCACAAGAAAAATCATGATTTTTTTCTTTTTTTTAAAAAACATTTCTGACAATCAGTTTTACTGGTAGGTTGTGTAGGCCTATGTATGATAAAACACGAATTTCATAGTTTTTTTTTCTCCTTAAGACAGACTAAACGTTCGTTTAAAACTCGAAAGCAAATGAACAGTAGAGATACATCTATAAACAACCAACGGTAAAAACGTGAACCTCGAAGTTCTCAGCGTGTTTGTTTGACCTTTGACCCTGGAGGAATGCATGATGGTGTTACGGGCAGGAGGTCATCTGCAAAACTGGACAGGAGAAAATATATACATGTCAAGTCATATATATGTACACGTGTAAGGATGTGGAGAACTGGGGTTTCCTATGCGTATAGCTGACTGGCCACTCCGGAGGAAGGGGGTGTGGCTCCGGAGGAAGGGGATGTAGCTGTAGAGAACCGAGGGTTCGAGCACCAAGACGGAGTGAAAAAACATCCTCAGCATCCTGTCCAATCAGCCGAGAACTTCATTACCCAGAAGCCTGAGCGTTCAAGGTGCTACTGTGAGTCAACCAATGGGCTCCTGTTTCTGCCGTGCCACTCGTATAAAAGTTGTGTATGTGTGTAGCCGCAGCTGTAAAACATGAGTCTCTTCCTCACTTAATGAGTCTGTGTGACAACGCTGATGTAACAGTTCCGTCACTGTTTGATCGCGGGATGCCTCCACCTCCTCCAAAGGACCTGGGGGTCAGGGGTCATGAGGGGGGCTCCAGCGAGGCCCGCCGTGACCCGACCCGGCCTAGCTCAATCACGTGGCAGCAGGTCGTGCAGGCGGAACCGCTCCCGGATGTGAGGTCGGACATCCTCGTTCTGCCAGACAGAGGAAGGACAGTCTGAGTTACCCCAAAACAGTAATGAGTTACCCCCAATCAATCATGAGTTAACCCCAAACAATCACGAGTTACCCTAAAACAGTCATGAGAATATGCCACTAACAGTGTACCTGCTCTAGTGGAATATGCTAATATTACAGTACCCACACTACAGTGTTTTCCCCAAAGCGTCTAAGCGTATCGGCACCGATACGCTTCTTTTTTCGCCGATACGCATCAAGTTTTGCCGAGACGCTTTCATAAAATGCCGATACGCTTAAAAATCATGCACAAAAACATCCCCCCCGGGATTTTCCCCGAACAAGAAGCCCCAATGTAGTCAAATGTAGGCTGCGTTTTTAGGAAACTTCCGTGGTGGGTGTGTAAACTACTATACTGGCGAAACTGGCCAATCACATGCCGATTACAGTGCTCCTTTGTTTTTTTTTTCGCCAGTCAGCTGTATCAGAGAGTATTGTAGAACCTAAGATCTTTAACGCAAACCTCGGGGCTACTAAAACTGTCTGACTTTGACTGTAAATGCTACACAAGAAGGAAGGAGAACGTTCTCCTTGGGACATGCTCATGTAGCAAGAAAACTTTCTCCACAGTGTACACAATGCGATCGGATCATCTAGCTGCTGAAAGAGAGTGAGAGAGAGCGTGAAAGTCAAGTCCTCCTTTATGTAGAGCAGAGTCAAGACTGTTTCGTTGAATGGGACACTCGTGGAATTTAACTAATAAATTGGTCCTCACGTCTTTCTGGATTTGTTGATGGTTCTTTTTAACAAAGTGTCACAATCCGCAATTATTTGTGATTATTTCAAGCCTAATAGTGTACGTTGTTACTGTTTGGATTTCCAGAAAATTAGCTTCATTTCAGACCAGGCTGCAGCCTGTATGGGGTTGTTAGCGCGCTAACACTAGCGAACTACGCTAAGATAATGTTTTAAACTGAAAGCTGCCACTTTACTCACCAACACCCACCTAGATACTAATACTGATATTAGCTGAAGTGCAGAAAGTAATATAAAGTTGTAAGGTTATTGCAACGTGTTAAATTCAAGGTGAGTCGATATCTGTTAGCATTACCACATTACCAATCATTTCAATGAGCTAGTTCGTTAGCTTGTTACAGGAACACTGAAATAAGAATTTGTTGTCATCAGACATCATTCTAGATAATACTACACTGAATTATATTTATCTGCAGAATCTAAGATCTGTGGTACCAATTCAGCTTTCATGTGGCCATACAGGGAGATATTTAGCTGATAGAATTTAGCCCAGAAAAACAGGAGGCTCAACATTTAGTTTAGACATTTTAGTGACAGCCTAGTCAAATTCATGTGACATTATATAGTGCTTGCAGTATTTCTTGTGTGACAATAAATTAGCCTTCCCACTTGGGAGTTTTGGCTCTTTCAACTCACCAAGTGCAACGAGTTTTTTGTTCTATTTGTGCCAAAAAATGCAACATTTTATTAAAAGTGTTATGTTTCCACCAGCCTTCTGGGACCAAAAATTTGCTTCAGATCTTCCTAGAATGCACCATTTTAGCTCTAGAAAAAAAAAAAAAATTCCCAGGGTGCATGCCCACCAATCCTCCTACCTACCGTGCCACGGCGTCATCATGTTTACATCAAAATTTAAACCCTTCTTTTTATTTCTGGGGAAAACACTGCACTAGTTGAATATGCTAATATCAGTGTACTTGTGCAAGTGAAATATGCTAATAATAGTGCACCTGCACTAGTGGAATATGCTAGTATCAGTGTACCTGCGCTTTTTCAGTCTCTGGTGAATCAACACAGTAATCACATAAGGCTGTAAGGATCTCAACAAAGACCTAAACAAACACAGACATGCTGCATACCATTTCAACAAGCTTCTCCAGGAACGGCACCAGCTTCAGAAGCTCGTTGTCATTCCGGTCCATGAACCAGCTCTCAATGGGAATACCGTTGGACAGCTGTACACACACACACACACACACAAAGCGCCACTCCGAGTCAGATTGGCATCAGATTGGCACAGCGAGCAATCAGGGCTGAGTCTGTTGGCGTGCCTCACCTGGTAGGCAAAGGCCTGCGGTGAGTTATCGATGATGACCGTCTTGGACAGGTCCCTCCCCAGGATGTTGAGGTCTTTGATGTAGTTGCCCTGGACGCACACGCAGTGCTCCCGGAATAACCTATGCCTGCCGACATCACACAAGAGGAGACGTGTGTGATTAACCACCTGAACACACACACACAGAGTTCACACACACCACTGCAAGACAGTGAAGTCAAGGTCAAGTCAAAGTCAAGAAGAACAGAAAATGGAGACCAAGATGGAAACACACACACACACTCTCACACTCACCTGACCAGCTGTTTCTTGGGGTCCAGGATATTCAGCAACTTATCAGCATACACTTTCTTAGATGCCGTGAAGAGGATGATCTGTGATAGGAAAAACAATGTTAATGCTGCAGTGTTAATGTTGTGTTTATACGAATAATACAACATTAATGTTGAACTATGGTGTGTCTTACCTCATAGATCTGAGACATGCGCTCAAGGAACTCTCTGAAGAACGGCCTTAATCTCACATACACCTGAAAACGACAGGACTGCCGTCAGACATGACACTACAAACACCACAAACACACTCAGCCTCTCGCGGGCGCACACAAATACACCATTCACCACACTCAGCCCCCCCCCTGTCTTTCTTTGTCTCACACACCACTCACCATAGCCAATATCAGTCCCCACACACAGACCCCATATATGCAATACACACTATAATTGACAATCATTCACCATTATATGTAAAAGCAAATAGTAATTGCCATAAACTAATCTAATGATCTTGATTTGTTCCGTGTGCAGTGCTATGTAACCTAATAATGTTCATGTGTGATGTGTGGAGTCCTACCTAATCTAATAATCTTTATGTGTGATGTGTAGAGTGCTATGTAATCTAATAATTTTGACGTGTGATGTGCTATGCTGCACAGGTGAGTGCTGCACCTGGTAGATGACGTCCTGGAAGAGCACGGGGAAGGTAAGGGCGGCGTCCTCCAGCTCATTCAGACTGCAGTGCACCAGCGTCTCATCCTGCATAAACACAACAGACAGCCAATCACAAACATGGCACAGGCTTCATCACATGTACACTCAGCCAATCACACGCATGGCACAGGCTTCATCACATTAACACTCAGCCAATCACACGCATGCACAGGCTTCATCACATTAATCACCAACGTCTCACCTCACCAGGTTAAGGACAAGGGAGAACTCTAGTATGTGTGTGATCTCACTAGGCGGAGAACAAGGGAAAACTCTGGTGTGTGTGTGTGCGTTTTCTCATCAGGTCGAGGACGATGGAGAACTCCGGGCGTGTGTGTGTGTGTATGATCTCACTAGGTCGAGGACGAGGGAAAACTCTGGTGTGTGTGTATGTGTGTGTGTGCGTGATCTCACCAGGTCGAGGACAAGGGAGAACTCCGGGGTGCTGCGGGTCTTGAGGGGGAGGGCGGGCTTGCGTGTCAGCTGCTCCTCGGTCAGTGGAGGCACGTGCTTGATGAAGAAGTACCTGCACACAGGAGACACCTCATTACACCTGCGTGTGTGTGTGTGTACTTGCACACAGCAGACAGTGACTGTGTGAGTGAGTGAGTGTGTGTGTGTACTGTAGACTGTGAGTGTGTGTTCACTCACGGGTCAAACACCTCCCAGTCTTCTTCATAGGAGCCCTCAGGAGGGGGAGACGGAGGGGCCGTGGGGTAGCTGCTGTCTGTTGAGCCCACCGCTGCACAGGCCAAACCACACACACACACACACACACACACGTAAGCCTCACAGAAATATGACAGCTCATGCAGCTCATCAGTAGGTGGCGATACCTGTGGGGTGTGTGTGTGTGCGTAAGTCAGGTTACCTGTGAGGAGTGGGGTGCGTGTGTGTAAGTGGGATTACCTGTGAGGGGGGGCATGTCGGCCTCGGTGACGATCTCCCCCTCCTCCACGGTGGAGTCGGGCGGGGGCAGGCCGGGCACCTGGGCGGTGGGGTAGAGGGAGATGCCGCGGCTCTCGCTGGCCGAGGGAGGGGTGGGGGTCACGGTGGAGGTGGGGGTGCTGCTGGGGGTCTCCTCGGGGGGCTCCATCTCCAGCTGCTTCACGATCTCCTCCGCCTCCACCGCCTGCCCGGGGGAGTCTGACCCCGCAGGAGCTGCAGAACAGGGGCGCGCACACACACACACCAGAATAGTAAACTCTAAGGATGTCCAGGGCCACAACATTCCATATAAACCATATTTCAGCATGGTCAAAATAGCATCTCTAACACACACACACACACACACACACAATACAGAACAGTCCACTCTGAGGACAACCAGGGGCAAGCGAGTGTGAAACCATATTCAACCATGGTCCAAACATTATCTTTTACACACACAAAAATATCCATCTTTACCATCTTTATGTTGGGGGTGTGAAGGGAGAGGTGGCGTGGTGGTGGAGGCCTCACCATTCTTGGCGGGGGAGAAGAAATTGAAGACGGGGGAGAAGATGGTTCCCAGGAGGGTGGTGCGGGGCGGGCTCGTCGTCACCTCCGCCTGCACGGCCAGCTTCCCGTTGGGCTTTGCCGGCTTAGCATCGCGCGTCACCGTGTCTGCGGGGGGGGGAGAGACGCACATCAGTACACAGGCACACAAATAGACACACCCCAACACCGTGTCTGCAGATGGGGTGGGGTTAGACACTCAGCAGCATATGCAGAGACGCACATCAGCATGGCAGCCACTAACATGGGAGCCAGCTCACAATGATCTGCTCTTCACAGACACACACACACACTAGTACCATGCTTAAATGTACCACACATCTGATAACGTTCAATCCGTCAAATTAGCTTTTTATTACATCGTCCTTGTTACAACAAATCAATACCTGCTGCAGCACAAGCCACAGGTAGTAAGCACATTCTAACAGAAAATATTTAACAATGGAACTTGTTTTGGATTGGTTTTGGTTGTTGCTATTGCCCAGTGGAAGTGGCATGCAGTTGGGACGTGGTGTAGGGCCTGAGGGACTGGTCCAACTCCACTAGCTTATGCTGCTCATCAGCCGTCCACATCCACTTTAGTGTATGCACCTGTCCACCCTTTCGAAACATATGCAACCACCATGTCTGTCTCAGAAAAACCATATGCATAAGGCACTCTTTAGGTTTAGGTTGAAGATGCCCCCAAACATGAATAACAAACCAGCAAAAACAAGGTGAGTGTGTGTGACATGGTGTGATGTATCTGTGCAGCATGACGTATTTGGCATATATCTGTGAAGTGTGGTGTGTGTGTGTGTGTTCATGTGTGTGTTTGGCATATATCTGTGCAGCGTGGTGTGTGTGTGGTGTGCATCTGTGACGCCTCACCTCCATTGGCTGGGTTTTTCCGGCGTGTTCTGGGGTCGGCTTTGCCGGTGGGTGGAGTGGAGGTGATCAGGTTGCCGTCTGCGTCGCTGTCCAGCCGACTTCTTTTGGCAGGTGTGCACTGCTCCACCTGGACAAGGTGTGTGCACAACGCAGGTCAGTTGAAAACACAACAGGGCAAACATCTCATTCTACCTGTACTCTGTGCAATGATATAATGTCAGATCAGGTCTTAACAGATAAGCCTTTTGAATGGCACAGACCATTGTTGCAAGATATCTTGGGCAGACACATGGGTTCCCACCCAGGGATTAAAATTAACTTTTTTCACCACTGTCCCGGAAGTGTCCCGAAAATAATTTTAAACCGTCCCGAATCGTCCCGATTTTTTTTTTTTTACATTTTAAGTTGTTACCTACTGATAATATAATAAAAACACAATACACATTACATTATGTTGATAGCAGTAAATACATTTATTCAAAACTAGATTTGTTTAGGTACAACAATCAACACCCTCAGTCACAGAACTGTGGCCTACATGACCTTCTGCCACAACTCCACCATATATTCTAATATTTAATTGTCACACTTTACTTGAAGTACATGCACAAATAGAATATCTGTATTTTCATAACAATAAATGGAAATACAGTAGTCTATAGCCATGGCAATAATAACATATTGAATACCATATTGAATAATAATGTGTAGTCATTGACTATCTTGTTAAAGTGTCTCTGATATTGTCAAAAATGACCCTTTGAAAAAGGTTGGCGACTCTTGCACAAAACCAGGGCAGAAACAATGGTCTTAATTAGGGGTGTACCGAATTATTTTCCACTCTGTCACTCAAACCATTTCCAAAGTGGAACCATTTGTCCTCCGGTTACATACAAGCTTCTTGGCGCCGCGTTTGTTCCCTGTTTTCCGCGGTGTTGGGGATTTTAAAAAGTGAGGTGAGTGGAAAGGGCGGCGCCGGCGCAATGTATGTGTGTGTGCGCGAGTGTGTGTGTGAGAAAGAGAGGGAGAGAGAGCAGGAGAGCGGCTGAAGGACATGAGCGGAGTTAGGAAATTGCTGGCGGTGCTGGTGTTTACATTTCGGCGCATCTCAATGCATTCTGTGCTGAGCGAGTAGAGTCACTGGTAGTCATTAGTTTGACAGTCTACCTGTTTTGTTGATGGTGGATAACTTGTGGATAATTACTTTCGCCACCACAACCAGAAACGTTGAGTATGATAACCAATAATCTCGGCGTGATGAGTAGACAGTTTCGGTGTGTTATTACATTGTTTCAACAGTACAACGACTGGCTAGTTGCGTTAACTAGCTAGCAGACGATGCTAGTTAGCAGACGATTCCAGTTAGAGTAGGCTAGGTGATGGAATCGCTTAACATAATTTCAGAGGATGTGTAGACATGTTTGAATTTGTGGGAGGTTAAAGTATTAATCATTATCAAAGTATCTTTCTACCACAATTCCCACAGTTTCTTAGCTTCCTATCTTCCTGACATCGTTAGCGCAACATCGTATTGAGTAGTTGAAGTGACAGCCAGCTTAGTCTCGTCCGAGCTCTAGCAGTAAGCAGTGCGAGCTCAACAGGCTGCAACATTGTTGCCACTTGACTCACAGAACAATATAAACGCGAGCGCGCCAGCCAGTCCTGTTCCATTTACGTTTTCACATAAATTGTTTCCCACCACCGTTCTGGTTTGCAAATGTGATGAAAATATTTAAATAGAAAAATGTAGCCAAATTTCCCGTCGTCCCGAGGTCGGCCCGAGTTAGAATATTGATCCTCGCGATGACAATTTATTACTTCCCCGGGACGACGAGACGTCGTTAGTTTTAATCCCTGATCCCACCCCCCAGACATCCCACCCCCCAGACATCCCACCCCCCAGACATCCCACCCCCCAGACATCCCACACCCCAGACATCCCACACCCCAGACATCCCACACCCCAGACATCCCACACCCCAGACAGACAGACACACACACACACACACACACGACAGTGCAGCCCTGACGCACCACACACTCTAGCATGCATGACACACACTTGTGTGCAACAGACAAAGACAGACAGTGAGAGACAGAAAGTGACAGAGAGAGAAAGAGACAAAAACACCAATGGTGTTGCGGCCCCGAGGCTCACCTTGACGGCATTTCCTCTGATGAACCTCTTGATGGTGGAGAAGAGGCCAGTCTCGTTCTTCTGCATCCTAGCGACGGCGGTGGTTGGGTGGACGGGGCGATCGACCTCGGAGTGCTTCCTCTTGGCCTGGGAGCTGCGTGTGGGTGGGGGCGGGGCCGAGCCGGGTTGCTGAGACGCCTGCCGTACTCTCAGCCTCATTGTCCCAGACGTCACATTAAAGACTGGCAAAGTAAAGACACATTGCTTCATTAGTGATGTCATACCAAAGACTGGTAAAGAAAAGACACGTCGCGTCATTAGTAACGTCACATTAAAGACTGGCGAAGTAAAGACACATGGTGCATCATTAGTGATGTCATATCAAAGACTGGTGAAGAAAAGACACGTTGCGTCATTAATAACGTCACATTAAAGACTGGCAAAGTAAAGACACATGGTGCATCATTAGCGATGTCATATCAAAGACTGGTGAAGAGAAGACACGTCGCGTCATTAATAACTTCACATCAAAAGACTGGTGAAGAAAAGACACCATAGATGAAACTGGCACCAGCGAACTGCTGGTAAAATATGAAAGTGGCTGGAAGATGTCGGGCACAAAAAAACGATTTACTGTTTGGTGGCTGGTGAATTTTATCATTTATTTATCAGTGGCTGGTAAGGGTTCACATTTTGTAAAGTTAATTTCCACCACCAATAGAAACGTTAGTGTGGTTAAGGGTGTCTTCAACGGTACCATAACAAAATATGATCGGATTAAATGCAATATCAAGTGGGTTGGGGGGGGGGGGGGGGGGTTGTTTTAAGCTTGTACAGCCACAAATTCAACTTGACACTTCTGATCTAAAATAGATCAATAACACTTTAATAAACAAGTAAACATAAAATATTTCAACTTTTGTGACAAATTCCAGGCGTGTGTATCATAACTTATTGATGCCTTCCCGCTTTTTTTTGACAGCCCTGTTTCAGTTTCCACACGACTTCCTCTTCAAGACAAACGACACTCTACTTAAAAACTCCCCCTTCATCAATAATGTCGGTTCAATACACAACACGTAACTAAAGAAAATTGGCTAATAATGTTGTAAATAAGGGTGTGTGCGAGTAAATGACCACAACAAAACACTTCGCCACCACAGTGATCCAGCGCTTGTTAGACATACTTGAGAGTGGGCGGGGTGAGGCATGGAACTTGGACTCGGCAACCGTCTAAACTCTAGCCCCAGGCAAGAGAAAGTAAATCCGGCCTGTTCTTACACTGGGGTACTGACACGATGTTTCAACAAATAAACCGCAGCATGACACTCGCAAAAAAAACGGTGAATATTATCTTGATTTGGCATCAACGTCATCTATCTTGGCGTAGCTGAATTTGTGGAGACAAGCTAACGTAATCTAATTGGTAGCTTACTGCTCCAGCTAGCTGTAATCCAGTAGTGTCAATTAGCTACCTATGCCAACACTACTGACCACTTATAGACATTAACAAATCAAATTAGGTCGTTTCAGCAAGTGATGAAATAAAGCTCAATTGTATTGTTGAAAATGTAATGCTTACTTATCTGACACATGCCATTTAAAATTAATTAGATGGGTCGAATAAACTAGCCACAATATTTACACGCTAATATTGGTTAGCATTAGCATTTCACATAGGCGGAGCTGAGAAATGGTCGCATCGAACAAATTTCTTAACAACTCAGCCAATAAAATTTTGTAAAAGTAAATATGGCTGTTTTAAATCGCAACATGTTATGCAAGTAACGCTGACTTACTTGATTGCCATGCATCACCATGTAGAAAAGACTTAAACATTCTTGTACCCAGCAGCTAGCTACTTAGCCAACTACATGTTCTCATAGGACATACCCATGCTAGTGTTCGCGAGAATGTACACTGCGACCGTGGCGTAGGGTTACGGCTATTTATTTTGCAACATGATAGCATTGTAGCTTGCTACATTTCGCAACATACTTACCTTTCAGCGCTTACATGCCCGGAATGGGGTTAACCTGTAGCTTAAGTGGTCGTGCTTGAAGCCACGGAGGTGGCTACCCTCCTCTGCTCGTCCGTCAGCCTGGTTTACTGGGTTGTAGATTTCGAGTCAAGTCTACGGCTACACGACAGCTACTTGGGACGCCATTTCCCGCCTCCTCTCCAAGATTCCTGAAAAGAACCCGGATGGCTAAACCATCTGCGCAGGCGCGTATTTGTGTAAAATAACCAGAATGTTTACTTTGGTCTTCGTTCATGTTCAGTAGCTTACACAAAGCAAGGAGGATGCAGAGGTCCAAAAGATTACATTGATTCTTAAAATCTTCACTTAAACTTTACCATACTGCAATCAAATGTGCATGATTAAATACTCACACTGAAAATGAAAATAAGAAAGAACATCGTCTTAGCAACAAGTATTATTTTTATTATTCAAAAGCCACCATGGGGGGAAATGATTGTTTCTAGTAAAATGCCTGGCGGGAAATTTTTGCCTTGCTGTGTGTAGTCCTGAAGTGTCCCTACGGTATTTGCTATTGAGTGTCACCTCTACACCACGGTCAAGCTCAGCCTAGACTGACAATCAATCACACAGGACAAGGCATTCATCCGTCACATCACATCACATTACATTACAGGCATTCATCCCATTCATGGCATACTAAACATCCAGCACATCAGTTGTGCCATTAAATTAATGCAATCTCACAAAGGGCTCAGCAACTTACCAATTGCTACTAATTAGAACTCAGTAAATTAGGGCAATCATTTTTTATTTGTTCAAGTGCATGGTCATCTGGAAAATGGTGTCATTTATGTGGACTGACACAGTTAGTTTATGTGTGGGGTAACATTTTGCAGAATAAACACATCTGTATTTAAAATTAAGAAGCTGTTGTATTCGTAGTGTGTGACAAGAAAACTAAGAGGCACAGAACACATATTCCTCCAAAGCTGCTGGTGAGCTACAGGCAGTTACTGTAAATGGAGAGCATGACAACATCTCTATTCTATTCTATTCTATTCTATTCTATTCTATTCTATTATTTTAAACCTAACATCCTGAATGCAATCCAACAGTGAAATGCTAAACTGCTACTTGGGTTTAGCCCAAAAGAGATATGGGCTGCCCCATAGCTCGTACACATATGCTGTATTAATAACAAAAATCCAGAAATTCCAAAAATCAAGACTTATTTACATAATTCAGAATAGAAAAATAATTATATGCTAGTGCTACTGTAAGATGTTGTTTAGTGTCGACACAGAAAAAAAAAAAGTTTGGTCATTTAGTTAAAATCATGTCTCCTAAGTGATGGTAGGGGCCATTTTTCACTTAACTCTAACATAAGGAGCCCTCATACCTTACACTAAAATCTAGCATTACCGTAGCTAACAGTTCCCATTGTCCAATCAGCTTAGAGTCTAGACAATGCACTATGAGATGTGTGGTACCTAAGCAGCCCTAACTGCTGCTGGGGATGCATGCTGATGTGGTAGCACTTACAGGTGGTTAGTTTTTGCAAGGTGGCCTGACTAGAGAATAAAACCCAACTCAGGTCAGAATACCTGTGACCACACATCACACAGTAAACACCTGTGACCCCACGCCACACAGCCACACAACCGCACTAGACCACAAACACATCGCTTTTACGCTTGGATTAATAAGCAAACAGAATGGTCAAATGTCTCTTTTATATCAACACTGTGACTACCGAAATCCCCCAGAAATTACAAATTTACTGAGTAAACGTAATGTTTTACATGCTTTGTAGTTCGATGCTTCTGATCAAGCTTTCATTGAGCAGACAAAACCCTATGCAATATTTACACATTAATCTGAAAAAGGGAACAATATTCCAAATATTCATTAAAACAATTATTGTCTCATCTGGCTGTACCATGTATGCATGTGCAATCACAGTAACAGCGCATGTTAGCATATTATGCTAAAACAAAATCACAAGCAATGAAACAGCATAAAAATACAGTATGAAAAACATATGACATGTCTGAAAAATATTTCTCTGAATTAATGCAAACTACATATATACATCTTTATGTGCCCAATAACTAGTAGTTGTAATGCATTTGGATTGTTAAGCTCTTAGACACCTTAGATGTTGGTGTCGGTGGATAAACTCTATCTTGTGGTGCCTGGGAAACTACTTCATCCCCAAGTGCATGAGGGTGCGGTACGGTCCAGGCCCTCCCCACAGCCCCCTGGAACAGGAAACAGGAAACAAGTAAGGCATGAGCAGGTGATGGCGCTCTTTCTGTCACGATGTTAGTTACGTACATCGCTGCTAAAATGATGAGCACTGCGGCTGATCAGTAAGATCATGATCCAAGTAATGCCTTTCATTTGCACACTGTGTAAGCACTGCACCTAATGGCTTACTTTTAAAATTTATATTTTCTAATTTGACCCCACCCCAGACCTCCGTACCACATTTGGGTTTATAACGTTAATAACTGACATCAGCACTGCTACAACAAAACTCTAGAGGAGACACTGCAGTCTGTTTCTCCTGTCATCCCTCCCAGGACTCACCTGAGCAGGTAGGGTACTCTTTCTGTCACATGACCTTAGTTATGGTTAGTTTCATAGTTATTTATTAGTGCCAGTCCTTCCTGGACTCACCTGAGCAGGCCATGCCAGTACAGGTGTGGCATGAGGTCGGCCTTCATGTAGTACATGATCCTACTCTCCTTGCTCTGGTCCAGGGGGAAGGTCTCCAGGGGCTGGCCGTTGTAGTCAAACTCGGCCAGGATGACCGTGTTGTAGCTGGTGACCAAAGGGCACGAGGTGTAGCCATCATACTGCCAACACAACACAGCAGCACACAGCGTCACGTGACACAACAGACAGTGGAGCTGCATCTTTTAACATGTTATTTAAGCATAACTCAAGCATGTACAATAGATATAAGTATAAATATAATACTATAACAATAAACCCATCAACAAAATATTAAAACAATGTCTATCCATCGCTCTACTAAAATCACTTGGTTATTTTTCTGAAAAAATATATTGCAAAGAAGTCATACTAGAAGTTTTAAAATAAATAGTTATACTGCCACCGTGTGGTATTGAGAGGAACTGTCCTGGGCATTTAAAAAAAAAATGGTGCCACTTTCATGAAACATGTCCAACCTTTTTATCTGGATGGTTCTTCTTCATTATTCTGCTGATAGTTCTGTCCAGAACACCAGACTGGGCAGCTGCAAAACAGTCCAAACAACTTAGGCACCTCAAATCAGACATTTCACTTTCCTCACAGCTAAACACACTGCCAGTGGGGCGATGGCTGTACCCCAGCTGTCTCATTCATGTTCCCGTAACACAAATCCAAGATGTTGTCTCACCTATGTGTAAAATCCACATATTGGTGGAAGGATGGAAAGAGGTTATTAAGCCTACAGCTGTTAAAGTCCCACAGCATGAAAACCGCAGCAGATATTTATCCTCCATCTGATTAGCACACCTGACTGCTGACCTCAATTTAGAAATGTTAGTTATGGTACTGATCCCTATTCATCTACTTATTCTAACTTTTATTGATAATTCATAAGTCCCAACCACTGCAGACAGGCAGCCCACTGCTCCGTGTTAGTGTGTGTTGCTCCTCACTGTGTGTGTGCTGTGTAAGTCACTAATTCATACTGAATTCATAATTCAGAATTTTTGGGATAAATGCAGAGACCAATTTTCTCAAGGGATCAAAAAACTATATAAGTTAAGACATGTCTCAAGAGACCCTGCTGCAAATTAGTGTCTTCAATCTTAGCCCACAGGGACATAGAGATGATTCCCCTCCACACAAGAATTGTAAATCCTCTAATTAGATACTTGTTTTCAGTTATCTCTGGTTATCCCTCGTCTCCTTAGTATTTGATGACAAAAATATTAATAATGATATTAATGATAATAATACAACCAGTAATTACATCTGTAATGAATATTGCATAATCATGTTTTATGAGAAAGGTGTTTCTGTACCTTTTGCCATTCTACACTATGAAATGCTTTATTTAATGACCTCCAGGGTGTGCAGGAACTGTCCTACTAACATGTAGCCGGACTCACTCACTCACCCACAGCGGCGGCGGTCTTAGCTGTGGGCAGGTTGGTGCAGTCTCCGATGCCGAACACGTTGGGGTAAACAGGGTGCTGCAGTGTCTCCTTGTTGAGGTTCAGCCAGCCGGCCTCGTCAGCCAATGGGGAGCCTTTCAGCACATCAGGGGGGCCCATGGGGGGAGTAACATGCAGCATCTCATACTAAAAACATATTTAGTAGTAATGGAGATACTGTAGTTATCCCGAAGGAAATTTAAAGTTATTTTTCTCACACACACACACACTAAGGCTGCTCGATTATGGAAAAAATTAGAATCACGATTATTTGGGCCAAAACTGAAATCACGATTATTCAAACGATTATTTTGTTTTCCTCAGTAACATGCTTCATTTATTGAAAATGTATTCAAAAACATTTCGAAAAAACATTCTTGTACCTTCGGATTTTCCCTTATACCTTTCTTCGTAAACATCTCCTTTGATGTCTAATGTACAAACAGTAGAAATGTCTAATGTATACATTTAATGTACACTACAAACAGTAAAAAATAATTAGGACAAAAACATTGTTTCCCTCGATTTTATGTGTAGTGAGATCGTTTGGCCCTGAAATCGTCATCACAATTAGAATTCGATTAATTGAGCAGCCCTAACACACACACACACACACACACACACTTACAGTTACCACAGACATTTTGGGTTTTGGTAATTACGGACAAATACTATAAAATGATAACGACATAGCACTGTTCATAAACAAAGCCTGCAGAAACTGTGTGGACTTCTTTTTACATCCTGACATGAAGACACATACAGACCTCAAAGACTTTGGTCACTCCGGGTTTGTCCAGGTTCTCAAACACTGCCTCCTGTTTCTCGGGCCTCACTTCGATGAGGTTGTGTCTGAGATTTACATTCAGGTCTCGAGCCCTGACAATCTCCCACAGAGCGTCCGCATATTTCTTGATGCCAAACAGAACGGGTAAAGACGTGTTGTATATGATGGTTGCATTTGACCTCTTCCCAGTCTAAAAGGGAGAAAGGGATCAACATGTCACTCAATCTAACAAGAAGTCATTAAAGCTCAACGTTTCCAACTTTTTTGCTCTTTTTCCCCTCTGTTTAAAGGATATACTGACATTATCTGACTCTGCACAGCCAACTTCACATACAGTTTGGGTAAGGCATGGTGATGCAGTTACACTGGGTACAACCTTTCACAGGTATGTATCCGACAGGTAGTGGATACAACCTTTCTGAGGTATGCGTTTCACAGGTAGTGAATACAACCTTTCTGAGGTGTCATGACCTTTCTCACAAACAGTACACAGACAGTAAGAGTTGGCAAAAACTCCTCAGAGACCACCATCATTAACACCGGGGTCCCCCAGGGATGTGTGCCGTCTCCATTGCTGTTCACACTGATGACCCACAACTGTTGTGCCAGATTCACATCGAACCACATCATCAAGTTCGCTGATGACACAACAGTGGCGGGCCTCATCAGTGATGACGATGACTCAGCATACGGAGCGGAGGTACATCAACTCATCAACTGGTGTGACAGGAACAACCTACAACTAAATGTCAACAAAACAAAAGAAATAACCGTGGACTTCAGGGAACAACATTCAACACACACCCCACTCACAATCAAAGGCAGTGCTGTGGAGTCTGTGAAAAGGACAATGTTTCTGGGAGTGCACATCACAGATGACCTCACATGGACCACCAACACCACCTCCCTGGTCAAGACAGCACAGACACGCCTTCACTTCCTGCGCAGGACGAGAAGAGCTGACCTCCCCACTTCTGCGCTCACCACCTTCTACAGGGGTGCTATTGAGAACATCCTTACCAGCAGCCTCTCTGTCTGGCACGGCAGCCGCTCAGCTGCGGACAAGAAGGCTCTACAGAGGGTGGTGAGGACTGCAGAAAAGATAATCAGATCACCCCAACCAGCCATTCAGGACTTATACAGATCACACTGTTCCAAGAGAGCCATCAATATTATCAAGGACACCACCCACCCAGCACACAAACTGTTTTCCCTCTTCCCATCTGGAAAACGCTACCGCAGCATGCGATGCCACACAAATAGACTGAGAAACAGCTTCTTTCCACAAGCCAATTGCACCTTCACTTATTGCACCTTACATATTGCACATTTCATTCTTTTTCACCTACACCAGCTACCAAGAAGAGCTACCTCGAACTCTCCTTGTTGGAAACGTATACATTTACCTGAATGTCTTATGTTGTATGACTTATGTCTATTTATTGTTAATGTCTGTGTACACTTCATGTCCATGAGTGTAGCTGTGTGTTGTGCGTGTGTGTGTATGCGTGTTTCTACTTTAAATTGCAGTTTACAAAGAACACAAAGTACTTGTGCATGTAGGAAGAGCACCTTAGGGAGAAACTATAGCACTACTTTAAATTGCACATTTGGTGTCTGGTGAAACGCAATTTCAGTCCTCTGTGTAATGCCTGTTACATAGTGAATTGACAATGAAGTACACTTTGACTTTGACTTTGCATTTGACAGGTAGTGGATACAACCTTTCTGAGGTATGTATTCGGCAGGTAGTGGATACAATCTTTCTGAGGTATGTATCTGACAGGTAGTGGATACAACCTTTCTCAGGTATGCGTCCGACAGGTACATGATCTTCTGCGGGGCTCCAGCACACTTGACTGGTGAATTGGGGAAGGAGAAGATGGCGTTGCCCTCTCTGAATTCCTGAAGAGCTTTCCAGGTCTTCTGCACCGTCTTCAGCGAGTAGTTGGAACCGATCTTGGGGTGATCAAACGCCTCTGGCAGACCTTTGATCTGACAAGGTCAAGAACACAATAACTCACTCTCAACATAAAAGCAATTTCTCAATTGCAGCATAAAAGCAACAACTCACCATCAACAGGAAAACAATAATAGCTCACTCTAAATATGAAATACCAATGGTCGTATTGAGGCTTCTTACGCAATTAAGTAGGTAGTGTCTAATATCAACAAGAATGGCACAGAGTCTGTGGGTTTCTAATTAAAAAAAACTACCAGTATTCTGATATGCTTCTATATTGTTTCTTGATGCACGCCAACCTGACAAAGACTGATTCACTATATTGAGTCATGTTTGTAGGGTCTTCCTGTATTGTGAAAGCATTACCCTCTCATAGTGAAGTTGAAGTCCCAGGGCCACAATGAGATATTCATAGGTAATCTGCAATGGTTAAGAAACACCCATGACAATTGTACACCTCATGTTTACATTAAACTGTACAGATAGCACACACCACACAACTGAAGATAACGATAGTGCATTTATTCTGGCTTCACTACATTCTATTTAAATCATTGGGAGGTATGGTAGGTAGGTCCTTGGATTATCCTGCTGATTCAGCCACTTGTTACCAGAAAAACCAACGACAGCTAAATAAAGTTTCTGGCGTAGATAAGGCATCACCCGGTAGTCAAATGAGTCATTAAGGTTTGACCTACCTCTTTCCCACAGTCGGTGCGCACAGAGTTGGTGTCGGGGTTAACTTCTGTCACTTTGGATCTGATCCATCTCACTCCAGACGGCACTATGCTTGACGTGGGGCGCCCGGATGACTCTACGCTCTTAGCTCCTGCACCAACTAGAGTCCATATTGGCTGGTAGTAATGCATCTAAACCATTAGAATAACTGCGTCAACACTTGCGCCTTCGACTTACGTATTTATTTTGGCAGGCCAGAGTCGAGTCAGGCAAAGCACAGAAGCAAGACTATTATTCACTATTGTTAGGACAAAAAAAGATTAGACTACCTCACTCGGCTCCACTACAGCAACATTCTCGGCTCCAACTTTCCGTTTCATGCGTGCACTCATTGCAATTCCACCGCTTCCTCCCCCCAGCACCAAAACTTTCACGTGCTCCTTCGAAGTGGCGCGGCTGGTCGTGTGGAGGGACTGGTAGCTTGTCCAGTCACGAGCCCTCGAACAACCCCACCGGGACACTTGTGTGCGCAGAGCAGACGCTGACATGACTGTGCGTGAGAAAATATCGTGCACAAAAGTGAGATGATTTAACATTGACTACATCACCTCACCAACTTGTCACATTCCCAACATAACACCGTGACGACGAACATAGTAAGCTAGAAGTAGGCAATTAACTAGTTTAACATTCGCCTCTCACTGACAGCTTGGTCTCGGATGTGTTGTTCTGTTGTTGTTTTGTTCATATAGAGGCATCCCCCCCTCGGACTCATAATGAGTTAGCATAGCAGCTGACATTAAGAGGGACTTTGGGGTCAGAACTAGCAACCACGCACTATCGGTCTTGTCTTTGAACAGATAGAAGCAAGCTCTTGTTTAGTTGCACTAAAGTAATGTCTGCATACGCTGGTGTATTAAATGCGTGGTCAGTTAGCTTTTTATTAGATAAGTTGACGCTGGAGTCAGTGTAAGCTTCCTGCGTATTTGAAGTAGGCCTTATAAAAACATTTAGTAAATCCACGACGCAGTGCAGTAACCTACCTCCTTCTCTTCTGCCTCCTGAGCAATGACCATTCGGTAATGACCGTCAATTTTCTTGCGACAGTCCTTCTTCTTCCTCTCTTACTTTATTGGCAGCTGGATTCCAAACTTGCGACACCTCACTTACAGTATCCGGTTTGGCAGGCAGAGTTTGGGAGGAGGTGAACAGAGTTCAACCACCCTAATTTTTCACAACACACAGCCCAGGCTACTCTAGAGAGAGTGTCGTCCACCAGGAAGTATGTGAACGTCCAAACAAACGCCCCAGTATAAATAATGAGAATCAATATTAGACAAGTTTTCATAATACCATTATCAAAATAAGATAATCAAAATTACTAAGTCTGCACTATTCTAGATAAAAAAAAAACATATTGTTATTTCTAATGGTTCTTTTATTATCACAGGATGAGTCTAAATCTGTTTCCTGTATTATTTTTTTCAGCAGCAGTGTGGACAGATAAATATATTATAGTTAAAAAAAATTTACTCACTGTGTGGAGAGTGTCACATGACAACAGGTGTTTCTAAAAAGTCCTTAGACCTGAATGGGCCTGAGTGGTCATGTGATGACTCATCATAAGTAAGCATAGCAGCTGACATTAAGACGGGCCTTGGTGTCACAACTCATAGCAACCACACACTATCAACGTAATGGTCTTATCTTTGAGTAGATAAGAAGCAAGCTCTTGCTTAGTTGCACTAAAGTAATGTCTGCATAAGTTGGTGTATTAAATGCATGGCCAATTAGCTTGATGTAGACTCTAGGGTGATGATGGCGTCTGTGCTCTCTGCTCAGCGTGGGGCTGTGGGACCGAATGTAAATAACCTTCTTCATGTCGTGTTGGAACCGACATCTGTCCTTATCTAGGATTTTTCGCCTTGGCTAGATGGTCTGGAGCGGAGGCCGTGAGAAACAATTTCTTCCTGGAGGTGTGGACTCTGTTTATTAAAACAAGTGGCTCTGCCTTTACCCAATCACTAACGTCTGGTCATCACGTATGCAATTAGCCTACCTACGGACTACAATTCAAATGTAGCACACAAAGCCAATGTCCTCGCTCACAAACACGCCCTCTGTTCGCTGATTGGCTAGGAGTTGCTGGGTCCTCTTACATGACCTGCAACAGCCTACGGTCCAGACCCTCTGTACAAAATGAAATGAACTACGAGGGGCGGGTTTACCAGGCTAATATGACCCCCCCAGAGGTCACTAATGGGGTCTTGGTCTTTAAGGGCCCTGAGCCTCCTGTGGATGGTGTCATAGGGTCTGGCATGGGTGGTGATGCCTAGATTGCACAACGTGGGTGGTGATGCCTAGATTGCCCTCTATGTATGGCAGGGTGTCATGCCCTCTGGACCGGTTCTTCCTTTCATGGCAGGGGTGTGGTAGCCTGGTAAACCAGCCCCTCGTACTTCATTTCCTTTTGTACAGAGGGTCTGGCAGTGCTTCCACAGAGGGTCTGGCCGTGTCAGACTGGCTGCTGTCATGTATATATGCTGTCGTGTATAACTGTTTCAATATATAGCTGTTCCCATGTATAACTATTGCCACATATAACTGTTCCAATATATAGCTGTTTCCATGTATAACTATTGTCACATATAACTGTTCCCATGGAAGTAAATTGATGAGGCACTGAGAACTTTGTAAGTGTACACAACATTTATTAATAAAATATTTTTGACAGGCAGTACCTTGCTGTAGTTTCTCGTCGCCGCCATGATGAAAGTCCGCACAAGTTGATTGAGGAACACGAACCAGCAGGAAGAATAGGAGAAGAGGTAGTACAATCGACTTGTTTGGACTCTCATCATGGCGGCGACGAGAAACTACAGCAAGGTACTGCCTGTCAAAACTATTTTATTAATAAATGTTGTGTACACTTACAAAGTTCTCAGTGCCTCGTTTTTAATGTCAGGACCTGTGTTATACTACCGATGGAGTGTGGAGTTTCTTCGAGCTGTTTTAATGGTTTAAAAATAGCGTAGTCGTCATGCTTCGTCTGAGGGCATCTACCACCTCCATTGTTAGCCTTCTGGGACAAACGCTAAAAAATAGTTAAACTCTGAATGCAACAGGCTAAATCAATTTTGCTCCTCAGCACACATACCAACTCTGTATGATGTTTTAACATGCCAATTTTCATTTTACACCGAAGTTCTCCTTTAATTAGGGAACTGAAGGATTAACTGAGGAACCGAAGGGTTAAGTAGGGAACCGAAGGGTTAATTAAGGAACCGAAGGCCTACCCATGAGCTGCCCTATTGGCCATATTGTGCTTTAGAGGTCTATGAGCTACAAGTTTTTTTTAAGAAAGTTGAACACTTTCTCCAACAATCTGGTGACTGATTCCAGCCATCCCATAAAAGACATTTCTCACCTGTTTGATGTTAATGTTTAAGGTGACATGAGAATAGACTGAGAAGAAGTCTGAAATATTTTTAGATCCTAAATTGGAATTGGACTACTAAGGTAGCTACAAGGGCTGTTTTGTAGATGAGAAATGATGAGAAATTTAGTTCAGCCCAAACAAAATTTGAGTACAATTTAAACTGTCAAAATACTCCTTTTCCTTCTCCATCTCATCTCAGTCTAATTCTTATCTCACGTGATCGAAGAAACAGCTGCCGTTTCACTTATTTCTCTGGAGACAAAGAATATACATTCTTGAGATGAGAAATTTCCTCTAGGCAAAAATGCAGCACTGACTCCAGACCGGCCGAGTCCCTCTCCAGAATCATCTTTGGCATATGTGACATGTGTCTTAAGGTTCTGCTTCTTTGTGTATGTAATGCATCCAAAACTAGTTTGAGTTGTACCATCTATGTTGTCCCTGATACAATATAATTTGACTACCTTAGATGTTATTATTAATATGTTTTTTCATTCTGTATTTTCACATATATTTATTTACAAAGAACACACAGTACTTGTGCATGTAGGAAGAGCACCTTAGGGAGAAACTATAGCTATTACACCTACCCCTACACTATCTATAACCAAGTAAATAGTTCAGGCTGTTAGTCCCTACTCCCAGGTGTAACACGCACAACTGGCCGCTGACTACAGCTATTCACGCAACCTCATGTGAGCTGTACAGGACAGAGCAGCTGAGGGGATGGCCAACTGGAGCCGTACAGACAGATGCTCAACAAGGGTTAACCTGAACCAGCCGGCTACCGTTACAGTGACTGGGGCTGCTGGGGCCGTTTACATGATCCACTCAGCAGCACCTACCTATTGCTTTCCCCCATGGCTTTCACCATGCCAACAACATGCATCTCATCCAGGACCACTGGCAAGCCTTTGCAGTTTCCTCCAACATTTCCATAACAATTAAAATAAAAAAATAAAAAAATAAATAAAAAATAAAAAAATAAAAAAATACAAGACACTTGCACATGTGGGGAGAGCACCCATTGTACCACACTTGAGGCTTTCCTAACTACAGCCATTACAATTATCCATACACTATACAGTGTATAAAACACATTCTATCACAATTTAACGAGGAGTTACGTTATTTTTAGATTAGATTCGCTACACAACTCCTTGAACACATTTATTGAGCCATCTCAAAGGGGCAGCTCGCCCACGAGCTTTCCATAACGCACATGGCCGCAGGATTACTCCCATAGTCCCTATTCCGGTGCTGATCTAGGCAAGATGTCTTCTAGAGAAGACTGCAGATATTTCGTTTCAGGAAAAGTCTGTACTGACATCTCAGAAGAAATTTAGCTCAAGGCGTATCTTGATTTTAAGGAAATTCGTAGTTCTTTTTTTTTTCTTTCAGTTTTTTTCCCTTGGCTATTTGATTTTCAGTCATCAATTGTCTATTCGCAACTGTGTGGGAGCGCAAGCGGGCGCGCAGGAGAAAGAGAAGGAGGCAGCAGGGAGGGGGAGGAGAGAGAGACAAAGCGAGGGAGCGAGAGAGAGAGAGAGAGAGAGAGAGAGAGAGAGAGAGAGAGAGAGAATGCAGATGATTCCCCATGCAAAGACCTGCGTTAAAGTGTTATGCTGGTAAAGCGAGCGGCTCCGCCTCGTGCCGTATGCGTCTGTTATGAATGGAGGATGAGTTTGGTGAGTGATGGGAAATGTCTTGTTTTTATTTCATCTCCAGTCACATCATTGGTGACCTAGGAGTCGCCTACATGCCGATTCCGCAGTGTTGCCGAAGTGTTCCATGCTCTTCCTTACGCCGTAACATCCATTCACATGCTGTTCTAGAACGTGTTGTGTCTGTGACACGGCGGGGTCTACCTTCGTGCAGTAGGGCAGTCATAAGCGGGCTAATTTTCACCTCATCGATCAAGCTCGGAAAAGCACATCTCTGACTACTTCAGCAGGGACGTCTTTGGTTGATATCCAGTAAGTGTCTGAACTGTCACGCGATATGTGTATTACTTCAAAACGTTTAAGTTTGAGATTTAGAAGAATAAGCTTTAGCAGGGAGGAGTAAATCTTTACACAGGCTACCTTTACCTCTGTATTAGGTGTAAAGCAACGTGGTTTATTATAGCATCTTGTCTAAACATGTTTGTGTTTCTTTGGGATGTTAATAACAAATCAGCAAGTGAAAAATGTAAGCAGAATTATAATTCAAAAATGTAAACCAATTAAGACACAAGTATGTAGGCAGTGAAAATAGCACACTAGAAAGGCTAAAATCACAGTTGTGCTCCACTGGGTATTTTTTTTAACTTAATGTGTAATGGGAGAAGAGGTAGCCTAAGTGCGGTGTGCTATTTTTCCTGCGTGCAGTGTGTCGGAAAGTCAAGTGATGTAGCCTACTAGTGGCAGCAGCCCTCTCCTTTCCTCTCCCCTCCTTTCTTTTCCTCTCCTTTCTTTTCCTCTCCTGTCCTTTATTCTCCTGTCCTTTCCTCCCCGTGCGATGCGGACCCCTGGGCTTCATCTTATTAAGACAAATAGGAAAGACTCCTGAGACACACTAACTACCCCAGCCTCTCTAAAGACACATACTACCCCAGCCTCTCTAAAGACACACACTAACTACTCCAGCCTCCTTAAAGACACACAGTAACTAGCCCAGCCTCTCTAAAGACAGACACTAACTACCCCAGCCTCTCTAAAGGCACACAGTAACTCAGCCTCTCTAAAGATAGACAGTAACTACCCCAGCCTCTCTAAAGACACCCACTAACTACCCCAGCCTCTCTAAAGACACACAGTAACTACCCCAGCCTCATTCAATCCAATCAAGGACTGTTTTTGGTCTTGGTACACCTTGCACTGATATCATGATATGTTTGTTCTTAGTTCATAGTTGGGACCTCTTGTTCATAATGTCACATATGTCTTCTAATCTGCGACCCTGTAGAATAGGCCACCTCAGATGGGTTTCTACATAATGTGTGACTCTCACATGGTCCCGTGTGCTGATAACCTGTGCAGACCCACACATTTGGGACACACTGTGGGAACACAGACTTTAAAGTCACTAAAACATGGGCCCTCTGTTTTAAACCATGGTGGTTTTAAAATGTGTTCTGGGCCTGTGTTTAAAACCATGTTGGCTTTAAATGTGTTGTAGGCCACTAGATGCCAGTTGGACTGCACATTGTTGTTTAAAAGATGTGCAGCCGAATGGGTTTTTATCATTTTCAGATTCCATCATCACCCAGGCCACATGCATTGTAACTCTAATGCATCAGACATGGTGTATTTACACTACAAAAGATATGTGGCCAAATGCGGACCAAACCACCTCCACTTGTGGTTTGAGAGATTAAACCAACACATTTTGGTGGTTGATTACAGTTGTATTTAAATTTGTCAAGTTGCAATTTTAAAACCAGGTAGGTTTACAGATACCCAGGCCAAAGTATGACTTCCCCAAAAGAGCCTTGAGCCTAGTGTGGACGTGTTTGAATGTTTCACAGCGGGAAATAGTGTGACTGTATGCTAATGTTTGTAATGTTCATAGGCTGGTTTAGCTCAGCTGGACTGTGTGTGTGATGTTTATAGAGGAGAATAGCATGACTGCACTGTGTGTCTGTGATGTTTATAGAGGGGAATAGCTTAGCTGGACTGTCTGTGATGTTTATAGAGGGGAATAGCTCAGCTGGACTGTGTGTGTGTGATGTTTATAGAGAGGAATAGCATGACTGCACTGTGTGTCTGTGATGTTTATAGAGGGGAATAGCTTAGCTGGACTGTGTGTGATGTTTATAAAGAGGAATATCATGACTGCACTGTGTGTCTGTGATGTTTATAGAGGGGAATAGTTTAGCTGGACTGTGTGTGATGTTTATAGAGGGGAATAGCTTAGCTGGACTGTGTGTGTTGTTTATAGAGGGGAATAGCTTATAGCTGGACTGTGTCTGTGATATTTATACAAAGGAATAGGGCAGCTGTGCTGCTAACATCAGTGTGATGATGTCCTGTGGTCTGCTTGGGTCTGCACAGAGGAATGCCTGACAGCACCTGGAGATTGCCTGATGGTATGGAAGTTTGGAAGGCAGACACTGACATTGGTAAGACCACCTGAGCATTAATGTCATTGTTGTGTAGTGCACGTCACCCTTATACTGTTCCTACGTCACTGTCATACTGTGCCCATGTAATCCTTATGCAGTGCAAATGTCACCCTCATACAAATGCAAATGACACCTTTATGCACATATGCACTTATGCAGTGCACACATTACGTGATTGCTATGTGCGTGGCATAGTGGTGCCTTCATGTATTTATTTTTGTTTTTATTTATTGGGGCAATGGTGGCCTGGTGGTTAAGGCAATGGACCTGTGACCGGAGGGTCGCAGGTTTGAATCCACTAACTGCCAGAAGTGCCTCTGAGGTACCCTGAGCATGGTACCGTCCCCACGCACGCACACACACACACACACACACACACACACACACACACACACACACACACACGCTGAGGTACCCTGAGCATGGTACCGTCCCCATGCACACACACACACACACGCACACTAAGGGAACCCTGAGCATAGTACCATCCCCACACACTGCTGCCCAGGCGCTGTTGTCATGGCTGCCTCCTGCTCATGTGTGATAGGTTAAACGCAGAGGTTAAATTTGGTTGAGTGCACTGTGTGCTGTGGTGTGCTGTGTAATCACAATGACAAATGGGAAGCACTTCACTTCATTATACAGTAATGTAACTGACATGAGGAAGTCAGAGTGCTTTTTTTCTGGGTTTGTTTCTCTGCATGCGTTGGTCCTGAAATGTAATACAATCATCTTTCTTACCATTATAGCAGTGGCATTTGATTTATAAAACTGTCTGTACATTTATATAAATGATACCTGTGATTATTTTAGACGTCATGTGTTTACCATGGTTATTTATGTGCAATGACCTCTAACATTTCTCTTGTGCTCTGATATCTGTCTAACCACTCCATCTCTCTTCATGTAAAAAATTAAGAAAGTAAAACAGCAAAGTCCAAGTCCAAGAGAGGAGAATATAAAAACCCTGTAAAAACATCTCAGTAGCTCATCGCAGTGACCCCTGTGATGAAGGGCTGGCAGACAGAGTGCATGTAAACACCTTCTGTTGTAGTATACAAAGGTCATTCTGTTGTAGTCTATACAGGTCATTCTCTTGTAGTCTACACAGGTCATTCTGTTGTAGTCTATACAGGTCATTCTCTTGTAATCTACACAGGTCATTCTCTTATAGTCTACACAGGTCATTCTGTTGTAGTCTACACAGGTCATTCTGTTGTAGTCTATACAGGTCATTCTCTTGTAGTCTATACAGGTCATTCTGTTGTAGTCTATACAGGTCATTCTCTTGTGGTCTACACAAGTCATTCTGTTGTAGTCTATACAAGTTGTCCTGTTGTAGTCTACACAGGTCATTCTCTTGTAGTCTACACAGGTCATTCTCTTGTAGTTTACATAGGTCATTCTGTTGTTGACATTCCACAGTACCACTGACCAACAGTGTGCTGGGAATGCGAGAAAGTGTAAGGTCTGTCATCATGCATGGGTGTATAAGTGGGTGATAAGTGGGTCTTGTCTGTGCATATGTGTGTGTGTGTGCGCGCACACATGTGTGTGAATTTGTGTGTGTGACTGTTTGAGTCATACATTTTAACGCATGTGTATGTGCGAAAGAGTGTGATGATGATGCAGTCTGTCCTGTGACTGCAATAGAGAAAAGTGTGTGTGTGTTGTATCCTGTAGCTGTGACGTCAGGGTGTGTGTGTGTGCGGGCGTGTGTGTGTGTTTGTGTGTGTGTGTGTGTGTGTGTGCTGTGTCCTGTAGCTGTGACGGCAGTGTGTGTGTGTGTGTGTGTTGTGTCCTGTAGCTGTGACAGCAGGGTGTGTGTGTGTGTGTGTGTGTGTGGTGGGCAGGAACAGCACAGGGAGCTGGGAGTGGCCGGTAGGGTAGCACGTCTCCAGTAACCAGGGCTCAGTAGTCACTGAGTTCTGGACGTCTCAAGTGTGTGTCTGTGTCCAGCTAATATGACACACAGCTGTGTGTGTGTGTGTGTGTGTGTGTGTGTGTATGTGTGAATAATGGTGGATCTCTGTGTGGTCTTGGCAGCATAAGGAGCTGAGGGCATGAAGGTGATGAAGGTGGCTCCTGCAGGTAAGACCGTCTCTCTGTCGCTACGGCAACGCCAGGCTTGGCAAGGCAAGGCAAGGCATGTTTATTTGTATAGTGCATTTCATACACAATGGCAATCCAATGTGCTTCACAAAAATAAAAGCAAAGGACAATATGTAAAAGCATAAAGGATAAAGTAAGTGTAGAAGCATAATGGTAAAATAAGTGTAAAAGCATAAAAGTAAAATCAGTATGTGGTAGATAAAAGATATAAAAGCATATAAAATTAGTAGAAATCATTAACAGAAACCATCTGAAAACAGTTTGGTCTTAAGTCTAGATTTGAAACTGCCAACAGTAGGAGCATTTTTAATCTCTTCTGGAAGTTGGTTCCAGAGCTTTGCACCACATTTTGTTTTAACAGCAGGTTCTACCAACAGATTTTTCTGATGTGATCTAGAGAGACCTAGTTGGTGCATATAACTGAAACATATCCAATAGGTAGTTGGGTCCCATCCCATTTAACGATTTAAATACAAGAAGCAATGCCTTAAAGGCAATTCTATAACTTACTGGGAGCCAGTGCAGGGACCTTAAAACTGGAGTAATGTGGTCAGATCTTTTTGTTCTTGTAAGAACCCTTGCTGCTGTATTTTGGATCAGTTGAAGCTGTTTGATGGTCTTTTTAGGAAGGCCTATGAAAAGGCCATTACAGTAATCAACCCTACTGGAAATTAAGGCATGTACAAGTTTTTCTAGACCTTGTTTTGACATAAGACCTCTAAGTTTAGCAATGTTTTTAGGTGATAGAATGCAGATTTAGTGATTGCTTTCAGATGGCTGTTGAATGTTAGTTCACTGTCAATAAAGATTTTTAACAGTATCTTTTGCTTTAAGTCCCTTAGTTTCAAGAGCAGTGGTGATCCTACGTCTATCATCCTTTTTCCCAAATACAATTACTTCAGTTTTATCTACGTTCAGCTGAAGAAAATTGTGTGACAACCAGTTGTTGATTTGTTTAATACACCCACAGAGAGACTCAAGGGGGGTATAGTCATTAGGTGACAGAGCTAAGTAAACTTGGGTGTCGTCAGCATAGCTATGGTAATTGATTGAGTTGTTCTTGATGATTTGCCCAAGCGGAAGCATATAAAGGTTGAATAGTAATGGTCCAAGGGATGACCCCTGTGGGACACCACAGGTCAAGGACATAGATGCTGAGGTACAGTTTCCAGTAGCAACAAAAAAGCTCCTTTGTTGTAAGTATGATTGTAACCAATTGATAACTGTACCAGTGAATCCAACCCAATGTTTCAGTCGATGTAGTAGTATGCAGTGATCAACACTGTCAAAACCTGCACCAAGGTCCAATAACACCAAGACTGATGTTTTGCCAACATCAGAATTAAGACGTATATCATTTATGACCTTAATAAGAGCTGTTTCAGTGCTGTGATTGGCATGGAAACCTGACTGAAACTTATCAAAACAGCTATTTGATGTGAGAAAGGCAGTTAATTGATTAAAAACTATTTTTGGTGGGTAAGACGGTGTCTCTGTCACTATGGGCAATGCCAGGCTAGGGGGGTGGGGGCTTCAGGTTAGGAGGCTGTCTGTGTGTTTTGGGTCATTCAGGAGACTGTGTGTGTGTGTGTGTGTGTGTGTGTGTGCTGTGTCCTGTAGCTGTGACAGCAGGGTGTGTGTGTATGTGTGTGTGTGTGTGTGTGTGCGTGGTGGGCAGGAACAGCACAGGGAGCTGGGAGTGGCCGGTAGGGTAGCACGTCTCCAGTAACAAGGGCTCAGTAGCCACCGACTTCTGGACGTCTCAAGTGTGTGTGTGTGTGTGTGTCCAGTTAGTATGACACACAGCTGTGTGTGTGTGTGTGTGTGTGTGTGTGTATGAATAATGGTGGATATCTGTGTGTTCTGGACAGCATAAGGAGCTGAGGGCATGAAGGTGGTGAAGGTGGCTCCTGCAGGTAAGATCGGCTCTCTGTCGCTACGGGCAACGCCAGGCTTGGTGGGTAAGACGGTGTCTCTGTCACTATGGGCAACGCCAGGCTAGGGGGGCTTCAGGTTAGGAGGCTGTCTGTGTGGTTTGGGTCATTCAGGACACTCTGTGTGTGTGTGTGTGTGTGTGTGTAAGTGTGTGTCATTGAGGAAAGCCTGACTTATATGGATCTGGACAGAGGCCATTGTGATTGGGGCATTTTGTTTTCATTCAGCAACCAAAGTGGGACTATTGCTCTATATTTAGCAGCGGAACAAGGAACGAGGAGGCTCTCTATGGTTCTGTGAGGAACTCTTTGGCTCTCGATGGTTCTGCGAGGAACTGTTTGGCTGTCTATGGTTCTGCTCTGGTTTGTTATCAGTTATGAGCAGGACTGACAGACACAAACAACAGAAGTGGTTAAGCTGGAGAATAGTGTGTGACACAGGGACTTCACCCTGACCCCCCCAACACACACACATGTGCACACGCGCGCACGCACACACACACACACACACACACTACTGTGAAGCACAAGATTGCTGATTTTGATAGCAGAAGCAGACTAAATAATGTCTCTGTTGCAGTATCACTGAGCGTGTTGTTGGAGCTGGAGGACTTGCGAAAACAGCTATTTGAGATCGCGTCACACCTTGTCACCGTTTAGCCTTGCCGGCCGTATGCGTAAACATGACACAGAATGCAGGAGGTGTTCAATTATTAAACGGAGAATGGCATTGGGTTACACTCAGTGCACCTCCACTAAGCCAGTTCACACGCTAGGGGCAGACAGAGTGTGGAGGTGGAGCCACTTTTGTGTGTGTCCATGTGTTTATGTGTGTGTGTGTGTGTGTGTGTGTGTGACATCAGTTAGAAATGATTAACCCACCACACTCATATATGGGTGTGAGTGTGCATGAGTGACCTGAGTGCTTTTGGGGGTGGGAGGGGGAGAGGAGTAGGGTAATTTTTTTATAAAGTATTTAGACCTGTTCAACAAAACACAGACAAATAAACATTGTAAATAAACAGAAACACAACTCTGCCAATAAACATAAACACAGAACACAGGCAAACACAAATACAAAACAGAGGCAATACTGGTGGTGTTAGTGTGTGTTCATGTGTGCTGTAGATGGTGGTGTTAGTGTGTGTGGCTGTCAGTCACTGGCTATATGATAGATGCAATATACTCACAGTCTGAGTGTGAGAATGGCAGACCTTACACCTTCCTATATTTAGCAGCTGTGTGTGTGTGTGTGCGCGTGTGTGTGCGCGCGCGTGTGTGTGTGTAGTGGAGCTACATATCCTACCTCCAGTCTCCTACAGGCAGACAAACATGTGCAGACAGCATCCAGATGCATTCCAGAGCAGACACCACACACACACACACACACACACACACACACACACACACACACACACACACACACACACACACACACAGGGATGCTGAGAATAGGCTGCATACACTGTACACTGCATTTCCACAGAAGAGAGATGACGAGCCTGAGGACATGAGGTATTTACTGCTCTCTGTCTGCTCCCCCCAGTCAATTAGTCACTGCGATACCCCCCCCCCCCCCCCCCCCCCCTCCAGAGCGCAGGCATGTATTACCTGCAATCCTGTGGTGAGTGACTGATTTGTTAACTGTGTGTGTGTGTGCTGCGTAAGAATGAGGCTGCGAATGGGCAATGGCGGGGAGAAGGCTGAGAACGATACTACCGTGGAGAGGAGGCTCGACACCACGGCGGAAAGATCACACAAAAGGTAGATGTGGGGGTGGTGGTGGCTGGTGGTGGTGCTTGAGGTGAAGGTCCAGTGTCCCAGTGAGTTCTACTCCTACAAGGGTTGGCTATAGAGCTCCACTGTGCCTGCCTGTCTGTGCTGTTGGTGGGTTGTTGGTTGGTTGGTTGGATATTTTGTAACAGAAAGTCAAGAAAGGTTTCGCAAGGATGTCTGAACAGGAATTCCTGTTTTTTTAAGGTTTTAATACCAAAACAGATATGTTCTATGGTACACATACATTCTGGCAAGGTCTTAATGGTACATAGATATTTTGCTAAGATCTGTATGTTACACAGACATTTTGGTCTTTGTAATACACTGATATGTTTCTGTGACACATGAGACATTCATCTAAGGTCTTCATGAGCAGTAAAAATGTGGGTCTGAGATCCACTTTAAAACAGCCCTGCAGTTATCAATGTTAATCTGTCTGTGTGTACACCTTACTGAATAGTCTATCATGATCCTAACATTTTAATGATCTTCCATGTGAACAGAACGATTTATTTGGTGTGAACTGGACTTTTACTGTATATAATTAACCTGTAAAAAGACATTTAGAGGATGCCAAAATGTAAACACAATGTTTAAAGTCAATTTGAGTTTTAAATATGAACACATCAGGACGTAATTGGTGTTGAGTAGCTTTGCCTGTGTTTCATGAGGAATATTCATGTCAGTGTGTGTCATGTCTCCTCAGGTTATGCAGAAGAGGAGCGCCATGTCCGAGCTAACGACCGAATTTACAATGAGAAGTTCTCGTACGCTGTGAGTACGCCACCATGATCCCCTGTGGAACTATTTTATCTGCTCTTTAAATCGCTGCCCTGTCTACAAGCTGCAACATGTGCACACACACACCCCGTCTGTGGAGTTCCCTATAATCAGCCTCATAATGGCTCTTAATGTGTCTGATATTCATCATGATTATCATCATCATCATTCACCTCATAAAAACCTCCCCATGTCTGTAGAAGAGTAGGGGCTTCGGTATAGTTCATATTGCAGTTAATGTTTCTCTGTTGTCTCCTATAAGTAGGAGTAATTTGTAGTTAGTATTTATTTATTAATTGTCTCATCTGTCTAAGAGTTTAAGGACTTTGTAATGTATAGGTAATATTGCTCTGTTGTCTTTACTGTGTGCCACTGTAGGGGTTTTGTGGTTTGTGGCTAATATTTTTTTATTGTGTGTTCTGTGCAGGACAACCGGATTAAAACCTCGAAGTACAACATCTTCACCTTCCTGCCCGTCAATCTGTTTGAACAGTTTCAGCGTGTGGCCAATGCCTACTTCTTAGCTTTGCTCATTCTGCAGGTAAAGTCTACTTTTTAGCTTTGCTCAATCTACAGGCAATGTCTACTTTTTAGCTTTGCTCAGTCTATAGGTGACGCCTACTTTTTAGCTTTACTGATTTTCCAGGTAACACCTACTTTTTAGCTTTTATGTTCTACAGGTAATGACCCACAGGGCCACAGGGCACAATTTATTGCAGAAGTCACTGCATACTGCATAGGTCACACCATGATCACAATAAGCTATAGACGTACACAATAGCATATAGGTATGTTCTGGGCTATAGGTGCACAGGTGAGATACAGGCATAAGCTACAGCATGAGCAGTGGTTAAACACGTGCCTCCAGACCAGGATGGCATTATGAGGCCACACTTGAGAAACAGTAGTGTCATCTGGTATCACTGTAATCTAATGAATGGTCATGCATGAGAACAGATTATATGTTTGTCTTGTTAATTCCTGAGACACTGGAGTACTAATTGCATCATGTGTTTATCCTGTTGATTCCTAAGATAGCTCACAACTAATGACCTTTTCCCTTAGCTGCTCAGTCTCATAGTGTCTAACTCTAATTAGTTACTCATGATATCATGTTTCCTAGTTAACCCCTAATTAGTCACGGATGATGTTGTGTTTTCTAGTTAACTCCTAATTCGTCACTGATGACGTCATGTGTTTCAGTAGTTAATTAACCCCTAATTAGTCACTGATGATGTCATGTTTCCTAGTTAACCACTAACTTCTCACTGCTGATGTCATGTGTTTCAGTAGTTAAATAACCCTTTATAGTCACTGAAGATGTCATGTCTTTCGTTAGTTAATTAACCCTTAATTAGTCACTCATCATGTTTTTGTAGTTAATTCCTGAGATCTCCTCCCTCTCCTGGTTCACCACTATTGTGCCTTTAGTGATGGTGTTGGCCATCACGGCTGTCAAGGATGCCACAGATGACTATGTGAGTTACTGTCTTACAACTTAGTATTCAACCACACTTCATTACACATGACTGCATCAGTTTCTCACTTTAGCCCCCACACTATATTACAGATGACTATGTGAGTTACTCTATTACAGAGTACTCTATTCCTTTATTATTGTAATTGTGGTAACTCATTACAGATGACTGAGTTATTCCATGTTAACTCTTTTGTCATGAGTTATTCCATGTCAACTGTATGGTTATTACAGATGACTGCCTTATTTCGTGTTAACTGTATGGTCATTACAAAGGACTGAGTTATTCCATGTTTACCCTATAGTCATTACATATGACTGAGTTATTCCATGTGTACTCTATGATCATTACATATGACTGAGTTATTCCATGTGTACTATATGATCTTTACCGAGGACTGAGTTATTCCATGCTAACTCTATGGTCATTACAGAGGACTGAGTTATTCCATGTTAACAGGTGATGGAGTGATTTACTCCATGTTTACTCTGGCATTACCTACTTCAGATGACTGTTAGCTATTCTGTTTTAACATTGTAATTACTTCCTCACTACAGACCATTATGTGAGCTATTCTATGTTGCTGGCTGTGTGAGTTGCTCCATTTGTACTTTGCAAACAGTTCTGTGCTCATGAGTCATGTAGGAGAAGAGGCATTAGCATAGAGTACTTGAGTCAGTATGCAGAGGGAAAAGACATGATGTCACCTCGCTGTGTGTGTGTGTGTGTAAGTGTGTGTGTGTGTGTGTAAGTGTGTGTGTGTGTGTGTAAGTGTGTGTGTGCTGCAGTGCAGTGAGCCTGGTCTGTGTGTTTTGGGTTGCAGTTTCGACACAAGAGCGATGAGCAGGTCAACACTCGCCAGTCTCAGGTGCTCATCCGGGGAAAGTAAGTACACACAACCACACAACCACACACACAAACATACACATACACACACACACACACACACACACACACACACACATACACATATACACATACACATACACACTCACACACACACACATACACACGAACACTCACACACATACATACACACACATGCACACACCACACACACACACACACACACACACACACACACACACACACACACACACACACATACACATATACACATACACACTCACACACACAAATACACACGCACACGAACACTCACACTGACACACATACATACACACACACACACACACCAGTCTCAGGTGGTCATCCAGGGACAGTGTGTACCCCTCGGATTTGTGCTGTTCTATTCTCATCATTCATTTTTCATCCTTTTGTTTCTATGTCTTTGTGCAATCCATCTATTCTCATCTTTTGCTGTGCCTGTCTTTGTACTTTTTTTTCAATCTTATCTTTCATTTCTTGGTCTTTGTGTCATGCCTCCATTCTTATCTTTCATTTCTTTTCCATTCTCATCTTTTCACCTTTCTGTCTTTGTGCTGTCCTTCTTATGTCCATTCTTGTCTCTTCTTACTGGGGAAGAGAAGAAGAAGAGTAAAGCAGTCGCCAGTCCTTTATTGTTTCTCTGACCGTGTGTGTGTGTGTGTGTGTATGTGTGTGGTTGTGTGTGTGTCTGTTTCAGGCTGCAGAATGAGAAGTGGATGAATGTGCGAGTGGGAGACGTCATCAAGCTGGAGAATAATCAGTTTGTGGCCGTGAGTTCATGTCTGGGGGCAGAAATCATTGTGTAGGGGGTAGAAAGAACACTTTTACTTTCTCTCTGTCTTGTCTCTTGTCTCTGCCTTCTCTCCGCTCTCTCTATCTCTCTCTCTCTCTCTCTCTCTCTCTCTCTCTCTCTCTCTCTCTCTCTCTCTTTCTCTCTTTCTCTCTCACATACACACACATACAAATTTCTCTCTCTGTCCCCAGGCAGACCTGCTCCTCCTGTCCAGCAGTGAGCCCTGCGGCCTTTGCTACATAGAGACAGCAGAGCTGGATGGGTGCGACCACACACACACACACACACACACACACACACACACACACACACACACACACACACACACACACACACAGACACAGACACAGACACACACACACACACATTGACATTGTGTTACATGTGTAAGGTGCTGGAGCTGCCACTCATACTACCGCACAGTCTGCCACTGCTGTAACCGATACAATCGTACAGTCTGGCATGGCCGTAACTCATATTCATACTGTCCAGTGTGCCACTGCCTCTCTATATGATATGCTGTGTGATGTGCTGTGCCTTCTCCCCTCTACCTCCTCTGTGCAGGGAGACCAATCTGAAAGTGCGGCAGGCCCTGACCGTCACCTCCGAGCTCGGGGCGGATATCGCCAGACTGGCAGAGTTTGATGGTAACGCCTTTTCTTAAGCACTTATTTTGCGTAGTCATCCAAAGGTGGGCTGCCAAGAATGGCACTCGATAGTGGACCTACAGGCTTGGCACTGACCCCCTTGGGAAGTGCTTAGGGGTAGCATAGTGTCATCGTGAAGGTCTCAGTGACTATGTTTACATGCACTGCAGTATCCCGAATATGATCGGGATCCTAAGTATCCCAGTTTTGCGTTTGCACATGTAAACACCTTTTCCCGAATTCAGTATGAGTGGAGTACTCCGAAAGAAACCGGGATACTGTGGCATGTAAACACCTTATCCCGAATACTGAAGGTTCTGACAGCGTTGTCTGTGTAACAAGAAATCGGGATACTAGTGTTTTTCATGTAAACCGGGATATTAACAACCCGATTACTCTGTGTTCATGTAAACACTTCATCTCAAATTTGATCAAAACCGTGATAAGCCTCATCTTCAGGATACTTAAGTGGATGTAAACCTGGTCAGTGTGGGCAGGATAATGCCATTATGAAGGAGTCAGGGTTGCCATGGTAATGTCATTTTGATGGAGTCAGGGTTACAATGCTAATGTCATTATGAAGGAGTCAGGGTTACCATAGTAATTATTTGAAGGAGTCATTGTTGGCACGTAGCTGTGGTGAAGATTTCAGGGCGGCATGAGGCCATTATGTTTGTATGCTGTTTTTTTATTTTGTTTTATCCTGTATTTTGTATGATGTTCTTGAGTATTCTGGAAGGCATTTATTCATAAAATGTATTGTTATTATTATTATTATGAAGGTGTCATTATTGGCAAGATGTATGGTGCCATTACGTAGTCATCAGTATGGGCATGATGTCATTATGAAGCAGTGAGGGTTTGGCGTAGTGCCAGTAAGCACAATGTAATTGAGTGAGTGTGTGTGTGTGTGGGTGTGAGGGGAGGGGGGGGGGGGGTGGCACCCAACTAGGTGTTGGCCTAGTTGGCATGTTGACAACTAGGTGGGGTGGGGGTGGGAATCTTGGCAGCAAGAAGCAGTGTAATTAAATTAAAGTGCAGCATATGACTCTGCTATTAGGAGGGAGCTGCTGAGGTTGTAATGATGTTTGTTATTGTTATTGAAGTCTGTTTGTGAGCATGCGATTACTAATGACTATCTTTGACTTTGTTATTAGTGGTCTGTGAAGTTGTGACTAGTCATGTTTGTGTGGTTGTGATTAGCGATGTTTGTGAGGTTGGTATTAGCGATGGGTTGCTATTAGCAATAATTGTACGGTTGTGATTAGCGATGTTTGTGAGGTTGCTATTAGCAATCTCTGTGAGGTTGTGACAAGTCTTGTCTGTCATGATATTTGTAGTCATGATGATCTCATGGTCTGATGTTGCCGTTGTCTTTCTTGAACGTTAGTAATAATGTCCGACCCCCATTATGTATGCCCCGCCCCCTGTCCCACTGCCAGGTGAGGTCATCTGCGAGCCGCCCAATAACAAGCTGGACCGCTTCACGGGGACGCTGTACTGGCGCGGGAACAAACACCCGTTGGACAACCAGCGCATGCTGCTGAGGGGGTGTGTCCTCCGCAACACCGAATGGTGCTTCGGCCTCGTGGTGTTTGCCGGTACTTACACTCATACTCACACTCTCACAAACACACACACATTTTCTCACACATAATCACACTCTTACTATCACTTGTTCTGGTGTTTGCAGGTACACAAAGAATGCCCACTCTACATCTGAATCTCACACACTTTCTCACACACACACTCTCACCGTCACACACATGCTCACTGACACACTCGAGACACCCGCTCTCATATTATCACACACACTATCACACTCTCAATCTAACCTCACCCTCTAACACTAACATTTTTATTCTCTGTCACTCCCAATACCCAGCATAGCATTATTCTCCATCACCAGATCCTTTTGTAAGGGTTGCTTTGGGGACTTACTGCTTGCTGTGTTTGGGGAATATCACATAGACTCATTTAATCAAGATGAAAATACTTTTTTCAACTGTGTGTATGCATGTACATGTGAATGTGTGTTTGTATGTGTGTGAATTATTGAGCATGCACACACTCTCCTCTCTCCCTCTCTCTCTCTCCCACACACCCACACACACACACTCTCACAGGCACACACACACACAGTACTGTAGTGCCCTGTTGTGTGTAACCCAGGTCTCCAATCAGGATCCCAGACTAGCTGATGTGTGTAACCCTATTGTCCTATCAGGACCCCAGACTAAGCTGATGCAGAACTGTGGGCGGAGCTCCTTCAAGAGGACCAGCATAGACAAGCTGATGAACACGCTGGTGCTCTGGGTGAGGACACATGATGCTGGTCATGATGGTCATGATGCTGATGATGCTGGTCATGATGCTGGTCAAGATGTTGATGATGCTGGTCATGCTGGTCATGATGCTGATGATGCTGGTCATGATGCTGGTCAAGATGTTGATGATGCTGGTCATGCTGGTCATGATGCTAATGATGCTGATGATGCTGGTCATGCTGGTCATGATGCTGATGATGCTGGTCATAATGCTGGTCAAGATGTTGATGATGCTGGTCATGCTGGTCATGATGCTGATGATGCTGGTGATGATGCTAATGATGCTGATGATGCTGGTCATGCTGGTCATGATGCTGATGATGCTGGTCATGATGCTGGTCAAGATGTTGATGATGCTGGTCATGATGCTGATGATGCTTTGGATGATGTTAATGGGGATGATGCTGATGATGGTGGTCATGATGCTGATGATGCTTTGGATGATGATGATGGTGATGATGACAGTGCTGCTGTCTTTTTCCCATCGTGACGTTCCAGTGACCCAATGCTCAGTTTGCAAATTTGAGTTTAAATGTTTAAGAGAATAAGTGTGTGTGTGTGTGTGTATGTGTGTGTGTGTCAGTTTGTGTGAGTAATGAGGAGTCACTATTATTATTGTGAGATCCATGATCAAATATTCACACTGTCTTCATTCTGATGATAATAATGATGATAATTCTTATTATTCTTTCTCTTATTATCTTTCTTCTTCTCTCTCCTCTCCTCTCCTCCCTCTTCTCTCCTTTCCTTTGCCCTTTTCTCCTCTCCTCTCCTCTCCCCTCCTCTGCCCTTCCCTCCTCTCCTCTCCTCTCCTCTCCTCTCCTCTCCTCTCCTCTCCTCTCCTCTCCTCTCCTCCTCTCTGCCTCTAGATCTTTGGCTTCCTGTTCTGCATGGGTATCATCCTGGCCATCGGCAACACCATCTGGGAGGTGCAGGTGGGCAGGGCCTTCTGGACGTACCTCCACTGGGGGGAGCTGCTGAGCAACGTCATCTACTCCGGCTTCCTCACCTTCTGGTCCTACATCATCATCCTCAACACAGTCGTGCCCATCTCCCTCTACGTCAGGTGTGTATGCATGTGTGTGTGTGTTTTATGTGAGTGTGTGTGTGTGTGTGTGTGTGTGTGCCGTCTACTCTGGGTACCTTACCTTCTGGTCCTACATCATCATCCTCAACATGGTCGTACCAATCTCTCTCTAAGTCAGGTGTGTATGTGTGTGTGTGTGTGTAGATGCGTGTGTATGTGTGTGCTGGTATTTCCTTTCGGCTGCTGTGTGTGTGTGTATATATGTGTGAGTGTGTGTGTATGTGTATGTGTGTGTGTGTGTGTTGTGTATGTGTGTCTGTGCCTCTCTTCCCTGCTGATGTGTGAGTTGTGTATGTGTGTGTGTGTGTGGGTATGTGTATGTGTGTGTTCTGGTACTTTCTTTCTGCTGCTGACTATGTGTGTGTATATATATGTGAGTGTGTGTGTTGTGGGTGTATATGTGTCTATGTGCCTGTGCCACTCTTCCCTGAAGTGTGCTGATGTGCGTGTTATGTGTATGTGTGTGTGTGTTTGTGTGTTGTACTGCAGTGTAGAGGTGTTGCGTCTGGGCCACAGCTACTTCATTAACTGGGACAGGAAGCTGTACCTGAGCGCGCGGGACACGGCTGCAGAGGCACGCACCACCACCCTGACGGAGGAGCTGGGCCAGGTGGAGTTCATCTTCTCCGACAAGACTGGCACCCTCACACAGAACATCATGCTCTTCAACAAGTGCTCCATCAACGGCACGGTATATGGTGAGATCTCAACACACACACACACACACACACACACACACACACACACACACAGACACACACACACACACACACACACACACACACACACACACACACACACACACAGACATTCTACTTAGACAAACCTCCACATGCACAGACAGACAGACAGACAGACAGACAGACAGACAGACAGACACACACACACACACACACACACACACACACACACACACACACACACACACAAATGCACTTTTCACTTACACAAACCTGAGAAAGAACCTGTTTTAACTGTACTGAAGTGAATGTCTTTACTCTTCTCATAAACAGGTGATGTGTATGATAACTTTGGCCATACATTGGACATCAGAGAGGTAATCACTGACACATACACTGCACACACACAACACACACACACATACACACACACACACACATCACAGAGGTAATTCCTTTTTGCATACACACACACTGCACGCACACACACACAGCACACACACACACATCACAGAGGTAATTACTCTTTGCATACACACACACACATAACATGGTGTGCTGACGGTCTTATCCGACCCACTCCAGAGGACTTCGTCTGTAGATTTCTCCTTCAACCCGCTGAGAGACCCAAACTTCATCTTCCATGACGAAGGCCTGCTGAAAGCCATAGAGGCGGGAGAGGTGTGTGTGCATGAGTTCTTCCGGCTGCTCGCACTCTGCCACACCGTCATGCCTGAAGAGAGGAACGAAGGTACACACACACACACACACTAATCACACACACACACATTGATTTACACATCACACACACACACATACACACATACACTCGCTTACACATCACACACTCATCACAAAAACACTCATCACACACACACACACACACACACACACGACACACCCACTTATCTTCTGTATCATACACTCGGCCTCCCACATAAATTCATCTCACACACCCATCACACACACTCATCACACCTTTATTCTTCATAATCGTGCACCATAGTAATAATCTATTCCTCAGGCTCTGCAGGGGAGCTGCTGTATCATGCCCATTCACTTCACAAGGGTCATGGAACATCACACACACACACACACACACACACACACACACACACACACACACACACACAAACTAATGCTCCCGCCTCTTCATCAGGGGAGCTGGTGTACCAGGCCCAATCACCTGACGAGGGCGCTCTGGTGACTGCGGCGCGGAACTTTGGCTTTGTGTTTCGGTCCAGAACGCCCGAGACCATCACACTGTGTGAGCGGGGCCGACCCGTCACCTACCAGCTCCTTGCCTTCCTCGACTTCAACAACCTCCGCAAGAGGATGAGTGTCATCGGTCAGTCCCCCTCTCCTGTTGTATATCACTTCACAAGGGTAGCTGTGTCACAGTTACATTCTCTTATTGTGTGTTACTTCACACAATGTGGAACAGTCTAAATACTCCCATCAAACATCTCCTCAGTATTCTGTGTGCTTTGTGTTGATGAATAAGGGTGGGGCATTTCAGTTCCTGACCTTCCATACTGCAGTCATGTGAACTTGACATGAGTGTGTGTGTGTGCATGTGTGTGTGTGTGTGTGTGTGTGTGTGTGTGTGTGTGTGTGACCCACAGTGAGAAACCCAGAGGGCGTGATCAAGCTATATTCCAAAGGAGCCGACACCATCATGTTTGAACGGCTGCACCCATCCAATCAGGAGCTCATGTGTACTACCTCAGAACACCTCGATGTGAGCGCCCCGCAACTCCACTCTACTCTTGTTTACAACATCTCAGTTGCATTCCAAACTCACTTAGAACAGTGGAACACCTCAGAGTAACTGTGGTAAAAATAATACTTGCGACAGGCATCTCAGATTTATTACTGGCACTGGAGAAAGTCTTAAATCAGGCAACATGTCTGAAATCAGGCAACAAGTCTGAAATCACACAGACCAGATCTTCACTTTATACACCTTGTCCCTACACACATTTAATGTCATAAATTTCCAGCTGCTCCACTCTACTCTCACGTAGAACATCTCAGTTGCACTCCAAACTCACTTAGAACAGCCAAACATCTCAGGGTAACCTCCCTTCAGCTTCATTCTACTCTTCAGGAACACTTTAATATCACTCTACACTCATTAAGATCAGAGAACACCTTAATCTTCAGGGTATCCATCTTCCATGCCACCTGATGTAGGCTTTGCACCATCTGAGAACACTTCAGTGTTCGCATCAGTGCAGTTTGTTCAACTGTGGCTACAGTGACCGCCATGTTGAACCATTCAAACATTGCCTGTGGAGGTTTAAGCTTGGGGGAACATGCTAAAAGCTGTGAAGTTCTATAAATCTGGGCTGTGTGTGTGTGTGTGTGTGTGTGGGTGCATGCACATATGTGCATGTATGCATATTTCTGCGGTGTGTGTGTTGTGTGTGTGTATGTATGTATGCATGTGTCTGTGTGTGCATGCCTGTGTGTGTCTCAGGAGTTTGCGGGAGAGGGCTTGCGGACGCTGGCGCTAGCCTACAAGGTGCTGGATGAGGACGTGTTTGGGGAGTGGAGTAAGAGGCTGCTCTATGCCACCACCATGCTGGACACGAACAGAGACCAGCTGCTCAACCAACTCTACGAGGAGGTGGAGCAGGACCTGATGGTGAGTCCAACACCAACACCACTCTATTCTTAGCACCTTTCCTGCACATTGCACACTTAGTGCACTCAACACCACTCTATCCTTAGCACCTTCCCTGCACACCACATACTACATGCGTAGTGGCCTCCCTGCACACTGCACTCTCAGTGCACTCAACATCACTCTATCCATAGCACCTTCCATGCACACTGCATACTACATGCGGAATGGCCTCCCTGCACACTGCATACTACAAGCGTAGTGGCCTCCCTGCACACTGCACTCTCAGTGCACTCAACACCACTCCATTCTTAGCACCTTTCCTGCACACTGCACTCTTAGTGCATTCAACACCATCTGTAGTGCCTTCCCTGCACACTGTATACCACATGCTTATGCCTCCATGCCTAATGCACACACTTAGTGCACTCAATACTACACTACACTTAGCACCTTCACTGTCCACTTCACACTGCACACCTAATGCAGCACTCAATGCTCACTGTGCTAATGCAGTGATTAAGTCAGGCTCTGGATGCCTAGCATTAGCATAGCTTAGGGACTGGAGACTTAGCATTAGCATAACATTACATTACATTTCTGCAAATTATTTCAGTATCACATCAGTACATTACTTGAATATTACGTGTGTTTGAGTGCATTACTTGAGTATTATGTGTGTTTGAGCACATTATTTGAGTGTCACGTGCATTTGAGTGCATTACTTGAGTGTTATATGTGCGTTTGAGTACATTACTCAAATGTTATATATGTGTTTGAATATATTGCTCAAGTGTTATATGTGTGTTTTAAATACGTTATTCCTGCCGCTCAGCTGCTGGGTGCGACGGCAGTCGAGGACAAGCTGCAAGAGGGCGTTCCTGAGACCATCGCCTGCCTGTCCTTGGCCAACATCAAGATCTGGGTCCTGACCGGGGACAAGCTCGGTGAGTCAAGTCAAGTTTATTTGTGTAGCACATTTCAGACATGCACAGAGGCAATGCGATTCGAAATGAATGACAAGACAAATGTAAAAACACTGAATGAGGCGGGGTGGGTCGGGGGGGGATTAGATTGAGTTGTGCAATAAAAATATCTGTCTGCTCATCTCTAGGGAGTGACTGTATGATAGAGATAGGGAGATGTCTCAATCCTGAGTTGATAAATAAAATGGCTTTTATAGCTGTTACAGCAATAATCTCTGACCCTGAGCTAAAAGCCATAAAGATCATTCAAAGTATTTCCTGTAATGTAGTCTCAGTGGGGAGGGCATTGTGGGTCACTGATGCAGACCTAAGACTGCATTGTGGGTCACTGAGGCTGATCTAAGATGTGTCCTCCTGTGTTCCTTGTTTTTTAAATGGTTACAGAGACGGCCATGAACATCGGTTACTCGTGTAACATGCTGCGGGACGACATGAACGAGGTGTTTGTCATCTCGGGACACACCTCTGTGGAGGTCGCATGTGAACTCAGGTAGGAGGAGCCTAAACTGAATGAACCCTTTATTGCCCCGAAGGGAATGTGTCTCGCATTCAGGAAGCCACAATACAACATGGAACATTCAAACACACAGCAACAAATATTGATAGGAGAAGGCAAAACATTACAACATTTAGACTCTAAAGACATCAAGACATTAAAAGGGCAGAGCAATCTACACACAAAGACAAAACTACTGTAAGCGTAAATAGGCCTATAAAAAACAACATTGACATTCGTAGTATAAGTGATGAGCTAGATTACTTGAGATTAAATAAATTACTCGACTGTGCAACTCAACTGGCAGAGCAAAGCACTAATACACCAGTTCCTCAGCCTTCTTAACTAACATAAAACAAAGAAAACCAAAGGGAAAACCCTAACTGATAATTAGAAGAACATGGAACACCATGGAGATCCTCTTACCCAGCATAAGAACATGGAACACTAGCATTGGAACTTCTTTTACTGATACCTGATACCTGCAACAAGAACATGGAACACAAAGGCTAGCCCCATACTGATAATTAGCGTAGGAGTAACTGATAACTTGACTTTGACAAAGCTAGAAAGCTTTACCACAAAGCTAGCTTACGCAATTTAACACATAAGCTAGCACAAGTTATTTAACATATTTTTATTCAATCGTAAAAAGACATGTACAGTACTGTGCACTGCATGAAATAAAACTAGCTGCTGAATATGTAACAGACCAGCTGATTCCTCAGTGGTAAGTAAGCATCATGTGCTAAGCAGCAATGAATTATCCTTCAACACCAGAGACCCAAATATAGAAGAAAACTTCATAAATGTTTTTTAACCTTTTAGATGTTGTTGTAGGAGGCATATGATGCAGAAATCAGTGTTTATTTCTTTTTTGAAATCTACAATCCAAATGCAGTCCAAATCAATTCCAATGCAATGAAAATGACATGGTGCAACAAGGTGCTGTACATCAAGGCAGGTTCGCAGGTCGTATGACTTTGTGTCCAGGTTACTGAGCCTAGTTACACAATCTACCATCCAATTGCAGAACAGAACAATAGGACCTATTAGTAATATAAATGTGTTCTTAAAAAGAAAAAGAAATGTGAAGGTTTATTTTTGTAGAATTAAATGTGATAGTATTTATTACAGCAGTGTGTCTCAGGGGGTTAAATGTCTTCAGTGCTGTCTGCAGCCCTCACAGGGCCTGTGATGATGCTTTGTTTCACACTGGTGTGAGTTGTTGCTGAGGTCGAGAAAAAATTAAAGCTAGTCATCACCAGTGAGACCCCACAGGAGTGGTGTTGCCATGCCAACCTCCCCAGTGCTAACCTCCTGTTTAGAACTGCACGTTAATTACAGCATTGTCAACGTGCTCCTTTGGGCCCTTGACCTCCTCTGTGTAGTTTGTGTGGGTGTGGGTGTGTGTGTATGACCTTTGTTTGGTGTCTCACTCCGATATACTACTAAATCTCCTCTATCTCCTCTATCTATCTATCTATCTATCTATCTATCTATCTATCTATCTATCTATCTATCTATCTATCTGTCTGTCTGTCTGTCTGTCTGTCTGTCTGTCTGTCTGTCTGTCTGTCTGTCTGTCTGTCTGTCTGTCTATCTGTCTATCTATCTATCTATCTGTCTGTCTGTCTGTCTGTCTGTCTGTCTGTCTGTCTGTCTGTCTGTCTGCCTGTCTGTCTGTCTGTCTGTCTGTTTATAACAGTATAACACAAATAAAGGATGGGGTGACTGTGGGATGGGGTGTGGAGTGTGTGACGTGCTATGTAAGTGTGCGTGTGCAGTGGTGATAGTGTTATCAGGAGTATGTGTTGACACAAGTCTCTCCTTGGCCGTCAGGAGTGCCCGGGAGCGGATTCTGGGGCACAGCTGTGCCAAGCTAAGCACCGCTGGGAAGTCCATCTTGTCCGACAGCGACTCTGTGTTCGAAGAAACGATTATTGCGGAATACGCGTTAGTCATCAATGGTCACAGCCTGGTGAGTCCAGGCCCATATTGTTCAACCCACACAGCCTGCGCCACTTGGCAGAGATATGGTTAATAACTGTCACATGGCCACATGATTAAATATGGAGTTCCTGAGTCAGAATAAACAAGGAGTTCAAATATCTCCTCCTCCTGAGTCAGATGTCCTGTTTATGACCTCCCTAACTAAGACTGGAGCAGGATGTACACACTCCCTGAGATAGAGTGATGGAACCCTCTGTGAACTCTCTAAGACACTATCTGTAAACAACTTATTGTTGTTGTTGATGATAGTATTAGAATGGTACTTAGTGGTACTTTTTTGTATTACATTGTAACTAATTATTCGTTTTTATTAGTTTTATTATTCCAGCATTTTAAGTCTCTAAAGATAAAAGGATCTGCTAAACACATAGACATAAACTTCCTGTGTCTTTTCTGTGTCTGTATCTGGTAACCATGGCTATCTCTGTGTCTGTAGCTGGTAACCATGGCTATCTCTGTGTCTATAACAGGTAACCATGGCTATCTCTGTGTCTGTATCTGGTAACCATGGCTATCTCTGTGTCTGTATCTGGTAACCATGGCTATCTCTGTGTCTGTATGTGGTTGTCATAGCTATCTCTGTTTCTGTATCTGCTAATCTGCTTATGCGTGTGTGTGTGTGTATGTGTTTGGGTGTGTGTGTTCGTGTGTGTGTGTGTGTGTGTGTGTGTGTGCGCGTGTGTGGATGTGTGTATGCGTGTGTGTATGCATGTGCGTGTGTGTGTGTGTGTTTGGGTGTGTGTGTGTTTGTGTGTGTGTGCGCGTGTGTGGATGTATGTGTTTGCGTGTGTGCGTGTGTGTGTGTGTGTAGGCGCAGGCTCTGGAGGTGGACCTAGAGCAGGTTCTGCTGGAGGTGGCGTGCCTGTGTAAGACGGTGGTGTGCTGCCGCGTGACGCCGCTGCAGAAGGCCCAGGTGGTGGAGCTGGTCAAGAGGCACAGGGGCGCCGTCACCCTCGCCATCGGGGACGGGGCCAACGACGTCAGCATGATTAAAGGTGCGACAGTGCCACACCTCAGTCACCACCACATCATACACACACACACCTCATTTGTCACAGCCACATTACACACACACATACCTGAGTCCATATCACACATACACACAGCTGAGTCCATATCACACACACACACACCTGAGTCCATATCACACACACCTGAGTCACGTCCATATCACACACAAACCCAGTCCAGATGCAGCGATACAGACAGATGCATTGCAAATCTGTTCTAGTAGATGTAGAGGGTGGGCCATAAACAACTGGACCCCTTTTTAAAAAACAACATCTTTTCAATCATTTAGGCTTTTACAATTAATCATTGCAAACTACAATTAATCTGTGCAAATTAAAGTTCATTCCATTGTCTTTGCAATGATATCATGGTTTATGACCATGACAGCAAGGGGATGTCCACTACTATGCCCATTTGAATAAAACTACCTCTAAAAACAGTTGCCACATGCTTTCTCACATTTGCGTATTTATTCTGCCAGTTTTCTGAAAGTGACAAGTTCAGATCCTTTATGGGTTTATGGGTTTATATATAGGCACATTAAGGTGTTTAATGAGCCCACCATCTCTTTCTACAAAGACAACATCTTCATCATGAAGCAAAGGGGAGCTAACTAGTTGAATAATCTTCCTGACATGGGAGCAACATGCAACACAGTTGTCAACTTGAAAGCTTTAATTTGCCTCCCACGATGCAGATAAAGAGTGCTGGTGCCCTTGTTAGCTGGATGTTCACTCTTTTTGTTTGGCATCCCCGTCTCAACTTTGTGGGAAAAAATGAATCACTTTTGCCGTTTGTACTCATCTTCAGTAATGTGGTGAAAACTAGAAAATGTTCAGGAAGCCAAAACCCATTGGCAACTTTTTTTCAAGGGCGGTTTCTTATTAAAACTTTGTTATGCATGTGTGTGTGTGTGTGTGTGTGTGTGTGTGTGTGTGTGTGTATGTGTGTGTGTGTGTTTTTACCCCAGCGGCCCACATTGGCGTGGGCATCAGCGGTCAGGAGGGCATGCAGGCGGTGCTGGCGTCGGACTACTCCTTCGCCCAGTTCCGCTACCTACAGCGCCTCCTGCTGGTGCACGGCCGCTGGTCCTACCTGCGCATGTGCAAGTTCCTCTGCTACTTCTTCTACAAGAACTTCGCCTTCACGCTCGTCCACTTCTGGTTCGGCTTCCTCTGTGGCTTCTCTGCACAGGTGACCGCACAACACACCTGTGTCTTTCACAACTACACTACCTATGAATGCTGTCTATACTACAGATACTACTCGGAAAATTAGAATATCATGTAAAAGTTGTTTTATTCAGGCAATCCAACATAAAAGGTGAAACCAATACATTTTATAGAATCATTACATGGAAAGTGAGATATCTCAAGCTTTTTGTTGTTGTAATTTTGCTGATTATGATTTACAGCTTATTATAACCTCAAATCCAAAAACTTAGAAAATGAGAATACTGTGAAAATCTTCAGTATTGTAGGCCCAAAGTGTCATACACTAATCAGGTAAGTAATGCAAAACACTTGCAAAAGGATCCTGAACCTTTAAACATTTCACCTTTAAAGTTGAGTTACAGAAGTGCATGCACCCTGTAGTACCTGTATATAACATATAACATATTAGAACCATAGTTCGAATTACAGGTACCCCCTGCTCAAGACCCAGTACCCCCCAAAGTGACAAAAATAACAGGGTTGGGTGATACCGACATAATGTAATTAACGTAAAATATAAAAGGTGATAACCCCCAATTATGGAGGAGTAATTCATACTCTGACAACAACATTAAGTGCAAGGCCTTAAATGCGTAACAGCAGGGAGGAATTTACAGTGAACTGGCCCCATATTGTTTTGATATGCCTATTATATTACTTTAATTATCTCTCTTTTATTATTGTAAATGTGTGTTGATATGCCTGTGTGTACCTGTTCTCCCCCAGACTGTGTATGACCAGTGGTTTATCACCCTCTTCAACATCGTCTACACATCTCTACCTGTGCTGGCCATGGGCTTGTTTGACCAGGTAACACCCATAGGCTTTAAGATACCTGCTTACTATTACCTCATCAGTGTGACAGGAGTCCACCATTTTGACTATCGTGGTTTTGAAGTTCGGCAAGCTGCCTGTTACTTGCCATCCCTCGTTAGTGGTAGTGCAGCTTGATCAGTATATATACCCTATATTCACAAAAAAAGACTTTATTGATTTTGAGGTTTGGGCCATGATGGAGACTAGGAGGTGACCAGGCACCTGTGGTTACTGCTGGTCAGGACTGCCGATTGGGGGGGAAAAACGGGTCTCATCCCGGGCCCAGGGAAAGGGGGGGCCCTTCTGGTCCCTCCTTAAATTATGGAATATTGGGGTGGGCGGGGGGGTTACTAATAGGCTCACACGCCTGCTGAGCCCCTTCTCTTCCCCCTTGGCTGTGTGTAATGCTAATGTGAATGCTGACCCTTTACAGGCATCATTGTGCCTAATAGCACATTCCATTTGTCTTGACAACAGAGATTCGGAAGTTGGACTGACATTACATTTGCTAAAAACACAACAAAAACCGTGAATGCGTTCCTTTTACCAACCTCAGACTGAAGATGGAAGCATCTTGATAAATGACACAAAACGCTGTATTTCAGGAATAACTTGACTGTAACAGTTTGTAGTGTCGACTAAATCAACACTGATTATGTGCAAGGCTGATGACAACACCAAACGTCCTGACAAACATATAAATGGAAAATATCATAGCATTTAGTCACCATGCTTGAACTGCGAAGCCATCTTGAATTGTAAACTCGGGGTCCTCTGTGCTGCTCCGACTTTGTAAGTCGGACGTCCGAGACTTAGGGGCGCACGTAGCGTCACTTCCTGCTTTTGATTTCGGACAACTACTCAGAAACCGAGCTCCGGCTGCAAATGAAATGCACTATAACCCCCAGCTGCACCCCCTAGGATGTGTATGATGCAATGCTAATGCTAAAGGCCATCTGTATTATGTAATGCTAATGCTAAAAGCCATTCTGCCAACACCTGCTGTGCCCCATCTACAGCTCTAGCAAATTTTTCTAAAATCAGCATCTCTACATGTATGACAGCCATTCCTTTCCAGTGTCAGCTGAATTTGGAATTTGGGAAAAATGTTGTCAGTAGTTTACAGAATAAAACAAAAATGTTCACTTTACTTACACATAAATGGTTAAATCAGAGAAACTGATCATTTTACAGTGGTCTCTTAATTTGTTCCAGAGCTGTATTCTCCAGTATGTTTGTGACGCTAATATACACACAATAATCATAATGCTAACAGACACTGCGCTAACCTGCCGCTGTGCTGCCCCTTTGCCTCCCAGGATGTGAATGAGCAGTTCAGCCTGCGCTACCCCATCCTGTACCGGCCCGGCCAGCTCAACCTGCTCTTCAACAAGCGCAAGTTCTTCACCTGCACGCTGCATGGCGTCTTCACCTCTTTTGTCCTCTTCTTCGTGCCGTACGGGCTGAGCCTCTCCGCCGTCCGCGACGACGGCGCACACATTTCCGACCAGCAGGCCTTCGCTGTCACCATAGCAACCTCCCTGGTCATCGTGGTCAGTGTGCAGGTGAGAGCCGTGACACAGGTGTGTGCGCACACAGGAGAGGCTAACGGGAAAGACATACTGTATATCTGATTGTGAACAGGGCCCTGTATTGTTCTGTAGCACTGTGGGTCAACTGTTTGCATTTAAATGTGGCACTAGATACACCAGTGTGGTTGGCATGGCAACAGAGGTAAAGGAGGATGTGTGTGGGCACAGCCAAGATGACAAATATGCGCATATGTAATTACATAATTATATGTTATTATGTGCTATTATATATAGAGAATAGAAAAACGTTAGAAAAACAGAGTATAAAAACAGTTAATAGGAATACCCCAGGTTTGTGTGTGTGTGTGTATCTGGGTGAGGGGGCTTTATTATGTTTACCTACGTTTTGTTTCTGTCTGTGTTCTTCCAGTGCTGAAACTGTCAGTGGTAACTTATGTTTTAAAATACATATTTATATATTCACTGTATATTTGTTCCTGTGCCTCCTAGATCAGTCTAGACACCAACTACTGGACAGCGGTCAACCACTTCTTTGTGTGGGGTAGCCTGCTCATGTACTTCGCCATTCTCTTCGCCATGCACAGTGACGGCCTCTTCAGCATATTCCCCAACCAGTTCCCCTACGTCGGTAGGTGTGCATCTCACATTCACACAGTGTTCAAAGTGAACCTCTAACATTCAAACAACATTTAAAATTGATGTCTAACATTCACACAATGTTTAGAGTAACATCTAACATTCACGTTTACAGTTCATGTCTAACATACATGCAACGCTTAGAGTAACGTCTAACATACATGCAACATTTACAGTAACGTGACCTCTTAATAACTGCCATTTTCACTGCATATTGGGATTTTTGCTGTTAATGCCAGGCTAGGCATCTACAGTAGTAGTGTGTGTGTGCATGCATGTTTGTGTAGGTGTGTTTTGGTAAGTTTAGTACTACTGGTACCATAAAGACTGTGCATATCTATGTGCCTTTAGGTTTATCAGGTACATTTTGCAATGCCCTGACTCAAAAATGTATGTGTGTGTGTGCATGCCTGTGTGTGTGTGTGTTTTGGTGTGTCAGGTACTGCTCGTAACGCCCTGACACAGAAGAGTGTGTGGCTGGTCATCCTCCTGACCACTGTGGTGTGTATCATGCCCATGCTGGTTGTGCGCTTCCTCAAGAAGGACTTGCGCCCCTCCCTCTCAGACAAGGTACACACACACACTCTAACAGAAACACAAACACACACACACACACACACACACACACACACACACACACACACACACCTCACCTTCCACGCCTATGCCAGTCTCACACTCTAACCTACAGAGTCTTAAGTGGAGGATATATGAGTGTTTATGTCTGTGTGTTTCTGTGAGTATGTTTTTTGTGTGGATCTGTGTACGTGTGTGTATCTGTGTGTGTGGTGTGTGTCTCATGAGTGGTTGTGTGAGTGTTTATGTCTTTATGATTTTTGTGTAAATCTGTGTGTGTGTGTGTGTGTGTGTATGTGTGCGTGTATGTGTATCCTGTGCTCAGGTGCGTGTGCTGCAGAGGGCCAGCAGAAGACAGGGTCAGCAGGAGTCAGAGTCTCATGAATGTTTCCTCTGTGTGTGTGTGTGGTGTGTGTGTGTATGTGTGTGTGTGTGGTGTGTGTGTGTCCTATGCTCAGGTGTGTGTTCTGCAGAGGGCCAGCAGGAAGCAGGGTCCGCAGGAGCAGAGCCTGAGACGTGTGCGCAGGACCAGCTCTCGGCGGTCGGCCTATGCCTTCGCCCACCAGCAGGGCTACGGGGAGCTCATCACCTCCGGACGCAACATGAAGCTCGCCAGCACCGGCCACAGTGTCGACAACGCCCCCAGGGATGGCAGCCACACCCATCAGATCGACCCCACCCACAAGGGCAGCAGCTACACCCACCATATAGATCCTGCCCTCAAGGACGGCAGCCACACCCACAGCTCAGACCCCGCCCCTACGAACAGCAGCCACCCCCACATTGCTGACTCCTCCCCGGATTACAACAGTCACACCCACATTGTTGACTCCGCCCCAAAGGAAAGCAGCAACTTGATTGAGTCCGTGCTTGGGGGTTGGGGCTTTGGGGAAGGAGCAGCCAGTCAGGGGTCCTATGCGGGTCCCTCAGGCGGTACTGATGCCCTTGGAGGAATTAATGGAGGTCGCTCACATAGTACTAAGGTCCCTGGAGGAATTACTGGGGGTCACTCAGACAGTACTGAGGCCCCTGGAGGTGTTAGTGGGGGTCCCTCACACAGAACTGATGCCCCTGGAGGAGTTACTGGGGGTTCCTCAGACACAGGTGTGGAGTATGGGGAAGATCAGAGCTCAGTCTCAGAGATCATCGCCTGAAGATCACAGACAGACACCACGGCACCAACACATAAACACACACACACACACACCTGACGCCACCAACACACACACACACACAGGTGATGGTAGCCGTGTATTGAGCCAGTGTGTGTGATGCCGCTCATAATGTACCTCCAAACCAATCACCCGCAAACATGACAAGCACAGCACATATCAGAGTACACATCACATCACACTAAAGCACATTCACACACAAACACACACACCCACACACTATCTAACATTATCTTTCTGAAAGAAGCTCTTCTCCTCCGATGGCATCCTCTAGTAGCCCAGTGGTCTAGCTGCCTGCAGGAGATTTATAGTCTTTTTTATGCCAATAAACCCAACAGATTACTAGTCAAGTAACTTAAACATTTGTCATGGGCTTACCACACTCCTGTAACTGGCCAACTCAGTCAGAATATTCCAGAATGTAAAGATGGAAGTTTAACAAATGGTAGTTATTTGAAATTGTCTACATAAGAGTGACATGTTGTATGCATGTTATAAACATGACATGACATATGTCATAAACATTAATGACACTTTATTCATGTTTATGACTGTTGTCATTATGTTAAAGGAAAACTTTGGGATAAAATGAAAACTGGCATGTTAAAACCAGCTCGAAGAAACTCCACACTCCATCGAGCTGTTTTTAATGTTTTAAAAATAGCGTAATCTTCATGCTTTGTCTATGCCTTAGCGCTAGCATTGTTAGCCCTCTGGGCCAAAACGGTAAAAAATAGTGAAGTTCTAAATGCAACAGGCTAGCGCAATTTTGCTCCTCAGCAAGCTTACCAACTTGGTATGATTTTTTAACATGCCAGTTTCCATTTAACAGTTTCCTTTAAGTTGATATTTTATGGAATGCAGACAGGGTCTGTTGTCATACAGTTTAAGATATTGCACATTATGCTGTAGATATTGCGCAGTGAGATGTAGTGGGGCAAACCCATATTGAAGATAATCAACAACAGCAGTGAGGTGACAAAACCAAATTTGACATTGGTCAACATTAGTCAGCAGCAGTCGTAAAGTGACAACATGACTATTCGAAAAGCAGTATCACTGTTCTGTTGCATTTCAAGTTCTGACTGACTATGGCAAGAAGCTGTTCTTTAGTGTTTGTTTTGCTCCTGATGGATCTAAACCTCCTCCCAGAGGGCAGCATGTTGAACAGGTGATGGTTAGGATGAAGGTGGTCTTTTATGATTGCCCTGGCTCTGGTGAGACACCTAGAGCTGGCGATGGTGTTCAGGGAAGGTAGTGGACAACCGATCACCTTGTCTGCAGTTCTGGTGACCCTCTGTAATCTCTTCCTGTCGGCCACTGTACAGCCTGCGTACCGCACAGGGATAGCATGCACCAGCGTGCTTCTGCCTGGACTGACATGTTGAATGTCTGACTGCACTTTGGGCCATGAAAATTCAAGTGGCCATGCTCCACCACCCCTAAACAGACATATAGAATAAAGCCTATAGGTCATCCCCCCTCATATAGACATATTGCATATACTGTATATATGTAGGATTAAGGCATCTACAGAAAGATAAACAGATACCTCTGTGTTGTTCAACCAGGTTATTTCTATTTAGTTGATGGGTTTCAGTGTGTGTGAGACATAGCCTTGGTGGTGCGGTATACTCTTCAATAATATAACGGTATGTGTACCATGACTAGAAAAGCACAAGATTGGGTTGGCATTTTTGCCTGTTAGTGAAGCCCATACTGTTACCTCAGGCATCTTATTAGTTTGTAGAAGTCCTCATCCCCCCTTCACAAACACCTTAAGGTTTGCCCCTGATATATCTGCAGTGGGTGTAAAGAATGGATCATTGGCATGTTGACCAGCAGGTAGACATGACTGTAGAAGATGCCGGCTTCTGGAAGAAGGAACAACTGTGTGCCTTTCACATCTTCTCCTGGATAACGAGCGTTAGCATTTACTGACACAGATTAGGGGACTAGCAATAGCATTTACTGATATAGACTAGAGGACTAGCAGCATTTGCTGTCACAGACTAGCATTAGTATTTACTGACACAGACTAGGAGGCTAGCATTAGCATTTACTGACACAAAATAGGAGGTAAGAGTTAGCATTTACTAAAACAGACTAGGAGACTAGTCAGAGGCATCTTCTTCATATGATCTGCTATGAAGAGCATGGAAGTGCCTTTACCTCATGTGTAAGGGCAAGCACTGAACAGCCAGGGTCTCCCCTTGTCTGTGTGAGACAAATGTATTTGTACACATGTATGCAGAGTATCTCCGTGTGCGTGTGTGTGTGTAAGGGCAATGTGCTGACTAAAATCCCCCTTAGGTCCTAGGTGTGTATGTCCACCTGTCATAGCCACTCAGAATGTGTGATGCGGCCAAGTTATACCTGAAGGCTGCAGGCTCTCCTAACGTAAGAGCCCATGTTTTGATGATGTGTGTGTGTTTGTAAGGAAGGCCAAGGCCCCTATCTGTCACTGTTGGTGTGTGTGTTTGGAAGGCCAAGTCCTAAAGTCTCGCTGCTGGAGTGTGTGTATGTGTGTGTGAAAGGCCAGGTCCCCCCAAAGACAGGCATCACCATGGTGTGTGTAGCTGAAATCCGATTGTATGTCTGAATGTACAAAGCACAGTTTCACTGGTACAATTAGGCTATCAACAAGCACATGACTTCTACTTAATTCATTCGCATGCACTTTTATACAGCTTTGTTTTTTATATTCTGAATGTGACTTTTAGGTTGATTACTTTGTTTTTTTTTATCTGATACATGTCAATAAGTGTAAATTATTTGTATACTTGCTGTATTTAAAAGTTGTAAATAAAAGGTTTTTGTACGCATTTATGGTTGGCAAGTGCTGTGGTGCAAAGGCTCAAGGATCCAGTGGAGAAAAATACAGACACCGTAACCTTGACCACACATCTCCTGTGGCACTATAGCAAGGAGGCTGCCATGGCAACCAAACAGCTGTTTAATGCAGTAACCAGAGAAAAACACTGGAACCTGTTGTGTATGTAAGAATAATAATCTTTACTTGTATAAGAATCTTTCCTTGTACATTTCATACAAAAGGTGTAGCTCAAAGTGTTTTTAACAGTTTGGCAAAGAAACACAAGACAGAAATACACATGGCAAGCTTTGTTACAGTCCAGTAGCGCCGAAAAAATCCATCAGGGATGACAAAGAAACAATAATTTGTGTATTTATTCAGCAATACAATATGCACCTTTTATTATTTCCCTTCTTTCAAGATAATTGATTTGAGCAGAAAACTGATGAACTGATAAGATCAATGATTCGTAAACATGATGACTGTAGTGAGAGCTTTGGACCCGGGGTGGGTGGGGGGATGTCTGAGGTGCTCCTCACATGTCTTCAGTAAAAATAGCCGCTCCCCCTCCTGGCTTGGTCACAAACAGGCTCTGCTTCTCCAGTGCTGTCAGGCGAGGGTCGGGAAGATAATATTTCTCCCTGACAGTCTGGAGGAAAGAGTTCATCTTCTCAGCAGGTACCATGGAAACGGCGCATCCTCCCCAGCCTGCTCCAGTTAGCCTGGACCCCAAAGCTCCTGCTTCCCTGGAACAAGAACAGGAACAAGAACAAGAAAAGGAAGCTCTTTAAGGAAGCACAACCTCTGACAGCGAGCACCACATATGTCACCTCATGGGTACTCACTCTGTATTCAACATACATACATGCATACTCATAGTTATCGACATATACGTCACCTTATGCCTGAGATTGCGTCAACCCAGGAATACATGTCATTTTATGCATACGGTAGTGTGACCGTGCAGTATGACTCATACAGGTCCTGCAGCTCTGGTGTGTTTTGTGTGTGTGTGTGTGTGTGTGTGTGCATGTGTGTGTAGTACTCACAGGCAGATGTAGACAAGCTGGTCGAGCTGTGGGCAACTGCACTCATACAGGTTTCTGCAGCTCTGGTTGCGTGTGTGTGTGTGTGTGTGTGTGTGTGTGTGTGTGTGTGTGTGTGGTACTCACAGGCAGATGTGGACGAGCTGGTCGAGCTGTGGGCAGCTGAACTTGTACAGGTCTCTGCAGCTCTGGTGTGTGTGTGTGTGTGGACATACATGTGTGTGTGTGTGTGTGTGTGTGCATGTGTGTGTAGTACTCACAGGCAGATGTAGACAAGCTGGTTGAGCTGTGGGCAACTGTCTCTGCAGCTCTGGTGTGTGTGTGTGTGTGTGTGTGTGTGTGTGTGTGTGTGGTACTCACAGGCAGATGTGGACGAGCTGGTCGAGCTGTGAGCAGCTGCACTTGTACAGGTCTCTGTAGCTCTGGTGTGTGTGTGTGTGTGTGTGTGTGCATACGTATGTGTGTGTGTGCATACGTGTGTGTGTGTGTGTGTGTGTGTGTGGGGTACTCACAGGCAGATGTGGACGAGCTGGTCGAGCTGTGGGCAGCTGCACTCGTACAGGTCTCTGCAGCTCTGGTGGCTCTGGTTCATGAGCTGGCCCAGCTGCAGCAGCGCGTCCACAGGAGCCACATCACACACACTTTTAAAGCGCCGCACACGCGCAGCCTCCCCATACACATGCCTTGCTCGCTGGTACAGCTTAAACTGGGACACTGGAGGAGAGAGAGAAAGAGAGAGAGGGGAGAGATAGAGAGTGTGACAGAGGAGAAAGGGCAAAAGAGAGAGGAGAGAGGGAGAGTTAGAGAATGAGTTTGTTTGCATAAATGTCATGAATATGGAATATGGAACTTAAATGGTTCATCATACTGTATTGTTTGGATGTTATACTGTGGCAATGCAATTAACAATTTGTCGTGCAAATAAAGTTCACCTGAACTGAATTCAGAGAAGAAAGAGAAAGAGAGAGAGAGAGAGAGAGAGAAAAGAAGAACAGAGAGAGATGTTCAACGGTATTGTTTTTGACTACAAGTGGGAATCCAATTTTTCCATGTTTTCACAGTGACGTGTGTGTGTGTGTGTGTGTATGACATCCCACTGTACTTGTATAGTGACAATAAAGACTTGTACTTCTTGTGAGAGGGTGGCGGCTGAGCCCCTGTGTGCTCACCTTACTGTGTGTGAACTCTGTGTGTGATTATCTTGCTGTGTATTATCTGTGTGTGCGTGAACCCTGTGTGATCATCTTGCAGTGTGTGAAATCTGTGTGTTGGTGCTGAGGATGTCCTCACTGTGTGTGTGGGATCACCTTGCTGTGTGTGATCCTGTGTGCTGTGTGTGTTATCACCTTGTGTGTGTGTATGTGATCACCTTGCTGTGTGTTGGCGCTAAGGATGTCCTCGCTGAGCTGCTGGGGGGTGATGCCCAGGGTGGTGCACACCTCCTCTCTGCTGTAGGGCTCCGGGTGCAGCACCTCCTCCACGCGCCCCAGCACCTCCTCCAGGCCCAGCCCCAACTCCTCCTGCACCTCCCCCAACCTGTGGAGCCGCCGCCACTCCAGACCCCCCGCCTTCGCCAGCACCTGGAGAACAGTACACATGCACGCACACACACACACACACACACACACACAAATATACACAGACATATGCACACACACGTGCATGCACAAACAAACGCACGCACATGCACACACACACACACGTGCATAGATGTATGCACACAAACATGTGCATGTACACACACACGCACGTGCATGTATGTGCGCGCACAAACACACACACACACAATCACATTACCCCTCTCAGAATAACAGTATAACATGTCACTTACCCTATTACAGAATAAATAAAAACTGTACACATTACACCACTACTGTATGAAATAAAATGAACACTTAGCTATAGCTCATCTACCATGTTGCTTTTGACATAGTCAATCTGGTTCGTGTGATGCAATCTTAATGGTGATATCCAATTCAGCAGAAAACGTACATAAGGAATGTATGGAAAAAATAGCCTTTCATTTCACTGTAATAAATGAGTGGGTGGATGAGAGGTGGTAGGGGTGGTGATGAGGGGTAGTAAGGGGTGGTGATGAGAGGTGGTAAGGGTGGTGATGAGGGGTGGTAGGATTGGTGATGGGAGCGGTACCTTTGCTGTTTGTGAGAGGTGATGAAAGGTGGTCATGGGTGGTGGTAGGGGTGCTGATAAGGGGTGGTGATGAGAGGGGTACCTTAGCTGTTTGTGAGAGGGGTGATGAGGGGTGGTAGGAGTGGTCATGAGTGGGGTACCTCAGCCGTTTGTGAGAGGGTGATGAGTGGTGGGAGGGGTGGTGATGAGTGAGGTACCTCAGCTGTTTGTGAGAAGTGATGAGGGGTGATGATGCGAGGTGTACCTCAGCTGTTTGTGAGAGGGTGATGAGTGGTGGTAGAAGTGATGATGAGAGGGGTACCTACCTTGGCTGCTATCCGGCACTCCACCACTCTGATGTTGAAGTGTGAGGAGGCGGCCTTGTTCATCTCCACACAGCAGTTGGAGATCACAAACACAGCTCCGTCAGGCAGCTTCACGTCTGTGGCCCGCAGTGGGTTGAACTCAATCAATTTGGCCTGGAAGTCACACACAATGTCATAATCAGTGTTGCTCACACACACACACGCACAACGATAGGACTGAGCACGTGCACAGAGCTAAGATCACACACACCGTGCCCTCCTCCGCCAGGAAGGAGATGGACTGGTCCATGCCCCCGCCCTCTGTGCCGATGTAGCGCTCGCACTTGGCACACACCTCCGCTAGCTCCACCTACAGGACACAGGAGAGAGCACAGGACAGCTCAGATATTCCTCTCGGCGCCATAACTCCCCACCTATGAGCAGTAGATACTTTTTACAGAAGACTCTTCAGCTACACAGACGCAAGCCCAGCACCAGAACACAAACACTCAGGTATTCATAGAAGGCATTCACAGGTGGCGTACTTTGGACAGGTAATGTATTTTAGAGAGGAAACATGTTTTGAAGAGGTGATGTGTTTTGCAGAGGTGGCATACTTTGGAGAGGGCTTTGTGGTTGGCTTCCATGGTGACCAGACCAGCACAGCAGACCAGCGCACTGGAACTGGACAGACCAGAGCTGGCAGGGACGTTCCCGTCCACCAAACACCGCATCCCGGCTAAAGGGGACAGGCTGAGGCGCTCCTGTGGGGGGAATAAGGGCAGGGTTTTACACCGTTGCCCTCAGCTCAGATGGTGGAGGACTCCAGCACAGAAGAGAATACAGCAGGAAATACACTAAATGCAAACACTGAAAAGTAAACAAATACACTAAAAAGTAAACATTGGGTCTGCACTTACCTGGATCCCCTTCACTCCACACAGGAAGTAGTAGTACCACTGTGGGTTGTCACGGTCTATAACAATGCTGTCAGATGATACCTGGAAATCCCTGCAAAGACATTAGAAACACAGGCCTACCGTCAGGCTATAATACTGGGATCCTCTGAAGACAATTAAGAAAATGAACGTTTTTGGTACATCATGTTGTAACCTAATGCACAGGCTTAATTCATGAACATTTCCCAAATTTCTTACTGATATTTTTCATTGGTGTTAGCCAGGTGGATTGTTTGAGTGTTGTTAAACGAGACTGCAGCCAGAATGTTTTGCTCAATGGCCATGGGGAGCACAGCATAGCCACAGTAGTCAATGTGTTCTCCTAAGACAAGCAACACATTCATAGTTTTAAAACTGCTGAACAACACCAGGACAAAGTACCGAAGTGAGTACAAAAATAACTCGCCTCACCTATTAAATTTACCCGTCCAGGTGCACATGCGTAAAAGAGTGCAGGTTCTCCATATTTTTTCTGAAAAGTCTCCTTCAGTCGTTGTAACCTGTTGGTCAGCGTGACAAGTATCAATGCTTTTAAAGAATCTGCATTTACCAAAATGAAGCTGGTAAATCTTAAACAATTGCAATTACCATTCATTTGGAAACTAACCTCTCGCTCCCGGAGAGAAACACTTTGAACTTCGGCGGGTGAGATGTCATATCTGGCTCCCTGTGAAAACCCTTATTCCTCAGACTAAATCAGTTGGAACGGACGCAACTCCTGGAGCAGTATAATATTCGTTATGTAGTCAGCTGACTGTCATGCCTCTTTTCAGCTGTTACTTGCACACATACGGAAGAACATCCGCGTTGCCTCTGCAGCAGTTTTTTCCTCCTCTCCAAGTTACTAGAACAGAAGGTTTTGTAGCGCAAAGAATGCTGGGAGTTATTTAGGCTCCATACTGTGGTCAAGATGTCTGACATGGAGGATGATTTCATGTGCGATGATGAGGAGGATTATGACCTGGTAAATTCTGTGTGTTACAATCCTCAAACTACATAGATAATGCTTGTGTTGTTTTGAATGCAGGTGTTGCATCGCGCGCCGTTATTTTGATTCGTGTAACCAGTATGTGACAGGGGCTTGCAACGGTAGCTTAGCTTCGAGGCCGTGAATAGTTCACTTGTTGGCACAGGAAGCTAAATTGCTAACGTAGCGCCAAGCTAATGCTAGCATAATAATATATTCAGTCGCTTGTCCTGACAAGTAAAGTTGAATGGCAACATATTATAGATTATTTGAAAGACGGATTGATTATAACTTGTTCATCTTTGTAGTCATGTATAGATAACTTGAAACGCTAGAGAATCGTGCAATACTGTCAGCTATTGTGTCTTAACCATGCTATGTCACTGGCAAGCTAATAACATTAGCCAATATAGCAATCCGTATGTGTAGTTATTCCGCCGGTATAGCATTAGCTATTAGTTCTGCCCTGTCACTAAAACTTCAATGCTAAACGAAGCTTCACATTAGAAACCGGGATGCATTCTGTAACGGGACACATGCTTCCCTGGTCTCCATACAACCTATTATGTTTCGTGGGCTAGCATGCTCGTAATGATTTGTCTCAATGGACCTGGAGAAACAGCGATATCAGGTACTAGCTATTATAGGCTACAACGTAATGTCAATAGTCTCCAAGTAGCTATCTGCTCCCCTTAGCTAGCCGTAGTAAGCTATAGCACCTGTACTTCGGATACGTCCACTAGAGGCGCTTACCAGAAAAGAGGATGGTGAACATAATTATCTTGGGTCCGCTGTCATGAGCTATACACGTACCATTGTTAAGAATCTGGTCTTCGGTGTCATCTGAACTACTTACTAAAAGGCTATGTGGTCGGCCATGTTCGTTTATTTATATCGTGGTGTTTACATCCTGTCATTCAAGGAATACTCAGAGGACAGCAACTCCGAGCCCAATGTGGACTTGGAGAATCAGTACTACAATTCCAAAGCACTGAAAGAGGATGACCCCAAAGCCGCTCTCAGCAGCTTCCAGAAGGTTTGTAGATTTTCATCCAATATTTCACATATTATCAGCGTTTACTCAAACTGTTTCATGCATGCACATCTGTCTGTGTTTTAAAGTAAAACTAGTTTCCTGAGATACCCTTGAATGTTATTTTCCACCAGGTTCTTGAACTTGAGGGTGAAAAGGGCGAATGGGGATTTAAAGCATTGAAACAGATGATCAAGATCAACTTTAAGCTGGTGAGTGCAGAGTTGTGCAGATACTTTTAATTAGATGAAGTGGTGGTGTTTAAAAAAAAAAAAAACGCACACTAAGACATTTTTTCTTATGTGTTGCTCATACTGTAATAGAAAGACCTAAAGGTGCATTTTTACTTTGGTTGTTTTTTTTTCCTTTCTACAGACTAACTTCCCTGAAATGATGAATCGCTACAAGCAACTCTTGACATATATTCGCAGTGCTGTCACCAGAAACTACTCAGAGAAATCTATCAACTCCATACTGGATTATATCTCCACTTCGAAACAAGTATGGCTATTTTAAGAAAGTAGGAGGAACATGTGTAAATAGAAATACAGTCTATGGCCAGAATAAGAAGTGAAATTTACCATGTTCTTTATCTGCCCTCACAGATGGATCTTCTCCAGGAATTTTATGAAACAACATTAGAGGCTCTGAAGGATGCGAAGAATGACAGGCTTTGGTTCAAAACGAACACAAAGGTATCGGAGAAAGTGTTCTTGTGTGGAACAACTGTCATTAAACTAAATACTTCCTTGTTATTGTATAAGCTCTGATGTCTGTAAAACATCTGTTCACTCTTTGCGTTTGAAGCTCGGCAAGTTGTATTTGGAGAGAGAAGAGTACGGCAAACTCCAGAAAATTCTTAGACAGCTTCACCAGTCGTGTCAGGTAAAAGAGCACGTGTTGATGATGGAAGGTGTGGGAAGATGTCAGACATGACGTGAATATCACCATGTTCCTACTCTAATTAATTGTGGTGTCCAGCCTAATGTTCATTACCTGAATATTACCATGTTCTTACTCTCTTATGTAATTGTGGTGTACATCCTATGTAATATATGTTTTTGTGATGTTAAAGACACTTGACATTAGACATTTTCTGAACAGTTTTTTTCCTGACATCATAGCAGGTGTTTATCACCACCGTGTGTGTGTGTGTGTGGTTTTAGACGGACGACGGGGAGGATGACCTGAAGAAAGGCACTCAACTACTGGAGATCTACGCGCTGGAGATCCAGATGTACACGGCACAGAAGAACAATAAGAAGCTGAAGGCCCTGTATGAGCAGTCCCTGCACATCAAGTCCGCCATTCCACATCCCCTCATCATGGGCGTCATCCGAGGTACGCAGAGCATCAGCACTCAGGCTTTTTGGCACGAGGGAAATGTGTGGGGGTGCATGGCTCTACTGTGTGTTGCCCCAAAGAAACGTTTTGGGGTGTATGACTCGACTGTGTGTTGCCCAAGAAGTTTTGGGGTCTGTGTGTTGCCCCACAGAAACGTTTTGGGGTGCGTGGCTGTACTGTGTGTTGTCCCAAAGGAAAAGTTTTGGGGTGCGTGGCTCTACTGTGTTGCCCCAAGGGAAATGTTTTGGAGTCTGTGTGTTGCTTCAAAGAAACGTTTTAGGGTGCATGGCTCTGCTGTCTGTTGCCCCAAAGGAAACACTTTGGGCCGAATGGCTCGATTGTATGTTGCCCCAAGGGAATGTTTTTGGGTGCATGGCTCTACTGTGTGTTGCCCCAAATAAATGTTTTGGGTTCTGTGTGTTGCCCCAAAGAAACTTTTTGGGGTACATGGTTGTACTGTGTGTTTCCCCTGCTGGAGTTCTTGTCGCTATGTCTGCTGGTTTAACTCTAGAATAAAATAAAATAGAATAGAGTAGAATAAAACTTAATTAATCGTTTCAGAAGGTCCCTTCAGAGGAATTGGGAAGCGTAGACTAAAGCAAGACAGACACCTCCTTATCTAAAGTCTGGGTGCTGAACCACAGAACAGGCCTGTACATGTACAACCACTGTAATGGTTGTGTTTTGGGTGCTAACCAGGTCTTATGTCTGATGAAGGGCTAGCACCTGAAACGTCACCTTTAAATGATTGCTCGACACATATTACTGGTGTTAGAGATTAGAGTGCCACCCATAACACTTCACCTTCTCCACATGTCTGGGAAATACATCACAAAACCATACCGTCATGTTTAACTCTGTTGTGTGCTTCTGTCTAGAGTGTGGAGGTAAAATGCACTTACGGGAGGGAGAGTTTGAGAAGGCTCACACAGACTTCTTTGAGGCGTTCAAGAACTATGATGAGTCGGGAAGCCCGCGACGGACCACCTGTCTGAAGTACCTGGTGTTGGCCAACATGCTGATGAAGTCCGGCATCAACCCCTTCGACTCGCAGGAGGTGAGCAAACAGGAAGTGGCTTACAGTAGACCTCCTACCTTGTGACAGCTTAGACTAACAGCGAAATGTCTGTTTCTCTCTAGGCAAAACCATACAAAAATGATCCTGAAATTCTCGCCATGACAAATTTGGTAAGGTAAGGATGCCGTTATTACTATGACCAGACTTCTGCCACAACCCAAACTCGCACACTTGTGTAGGCTGCTAATTGTGGTGTCCATCCTTAACATGTTGTGGGTTGGTTAATTAATGCACAGCAGTATGTAAACATTCTATACTACACATTGCATGGACTTTATATACTGTTGGATGTGGATGTAGTCATCTTGACTGTCAGTTGCCAGACTGTCTAATGAGTGAAATATCTGTCATGTCAGTGCCTACCAGAATAACGACATCACAGAGTTTGAGAAGATCCTGAAGACGAACCATAGTAACATAATGGACGACCCCTTCATTAGAGAACACATTGAAGGCAAGTAGCTCTGGGTTCACACACCGACCATAGGAATAATACTTGTTCTAGTATATTTATGTTTTGCTTTAAATAATGATGCACTTATTCAACTATACATTAGTTTACACTTAGGTCCACATAGGTGTAGAAAGATATTACCTAGTGCATTGTTTGGCCGGGAACTGACGCTAGAGGCCTCCTCTGAGAGCCGTACCCCTGTGTCTGTCATGTTCCAATGGCCGCTAATTTGCTACGTTATTGAAAGTGAAAACTACATCCATTGACACTCTTTGAGCTCCTTAATTTGTGCTAGATTTATATTTATATTCTACCAAGTTTTCGGAGTTTTGTGTACACAGGAAGGTTCTGTCTGGCCTTCAGAATAATATCACTGGTGTCAATCCTGAAACTGGTTTTAGATCATGAAAACACATATATTTGAAGTGGATCTCACCAAAGCTAACAGTGTCAGTGTGCTGCCATATTGAATTATGGGTGCTGTGGGGTGACTGCTGCCAATCATAACAGGACTGCTTTCTCTTTCCTCTTGCAGAGTTATTGCGCAACATCAGGACGCAAGTGCTTATCAAGTTAATTAAGCCTTACACAAGAATACACATACCTTTTATCTCTAAGGTAAGGACTGGTGACACATGCCACAGTACAGTGTATTGTTATATGTTAATTCATGTTTAAATAGCCCAATTCTTTAGAATAATATATGGTAATAGAGTATAGTTGTGCAGCGTTGATGTTTAACACTTTGTAGCACCACTCCTTTCTTGTCCTCTCATAAGTTACGGGTTTTGAATGTGATTTACTTGTTTTTCTTTCTAAGGAGTTGAACATCGATGTTGCAGACGTGGAAAGCTTACTTGTTCAGTGTATATTAGACAAGTAAGTGTCTTTCTTCCCTAATTCTGCTCATGCTTTCATAGAGCTTTTGTGTAAAATGTCAAGGTATCTCCAAAATTGTTGTAATTTTTACAGTTGCACTTAATGATCTTGCACCTGGGTATGCTAATTTAACTTGGGTCATACTTCTGAGGTTATTTAGTGTGTTTGTTTGTTTGTTTATGTATTTCTATCCTTCCAGTACGATCAATGGCCGGATTGACCAGGTCAACCAACTCCTGGAGCTTGACCATCAGAAGAGAGGCGGAGCCCGCTACACAGCGTTGGATAAATGGACCAATCAGCTGAACTCTCTCAACCAAGCGATCGTCAGCAAGCTGGCTTGACATGCTTCAGATCGATCACCTGGCAACCATGGACAGTCGAGGGCAGAATACTACTGTCATGTCATGTCACGTCACATGGCACCTCCTAGCTGGGTGATGGTGTGTGAGTGTGTGTGTTCTGGCGTAACTGTGCGAGGCTGCTGCTTTCACTGGGGGCTGAATCCAACACTGAACCCAAGGCACACCCCATTGAGAATAAAACATCTAGACTCTTCTCCTCTGCCCAGACGTGCCCATTGTCAGTTGCTTTTTTTACACAGCAGTGATATTTATTGGGAGAGGCAAACTGATTCACAGTACTGACTTTGTCATGTCATGGTTCATTTTACGAGTTGATTTCCGTCATAGTTTTCTCAGCGATGCTCATTATCTCCGTGGCATAATTTCTCTGGTTAGCACTTCGGCGCCACCCACAGCATGTTCTCCTGGGCCCGCGCGGGCTCCGAGCCGCGATCAGAAGCACTGCTGATGTCTGCCTAATGCGTGTAATTATCGGCACTCTGTGTTTTTGCTGGGAGGAAACAACAGTGTCTCTGTTACATTGGAACGCTGTCTCTGTTCTTTTGTTTTGGTGGGAATAATAAAATGATGCCCATGATGCTATTGAGCCTGTTCTCATCTTTCATTTTGCAGTTTATTTCCCACTATTTTTCTGTGTGTATGTGTGTGTATGCTCATGATATTCCATTTGTGGTGGTACCATCAACAGCCTTTAAAGATTACTGTAGTGATTACTAACTTGGCAAACCAGCCCCTTGTACTTCATTTCATTTTGTACAGCGGGTGTGGCAGTGCTTTCAGTGACATTGCTGTATTAGGTACCAGCCAATCCTAGCCAATCAGCGAACAGAGGGAGTGTTCGTGAGCAATGATGTTAACTTTGTGTGCTACATTTGAATTGTAGTGTGTAGGCAAGGCTAATTGCATATGGGACGACCAAAAGTTAGCGATTGGGTAAAGGCAGAGCCACTTGTTTTAAACCTCAGCAGAGTCCACACCTCCAGGAAAAAAATAATTTCTCAATACAGCACTGCCAGACTGTACAAAATGAAATAAAGTGGGTCTGGTTAAGAGGGGATGGTTTATGAGGCTAGTGAATTACTACATTTCACTTCTGAATTGTCTAATTTGTGCAAATAGCATATTAAATACATGGAGTCGATGTGCCATGAAAACCTGAGCTTGTAAATATGATGGTATAATATCGAAATTACAGTAGAATACGATAATTTGTTTACCACTACTTTAAATTTAGCTGCATTTTGCACTGACAACAGGAACTGTGTGTTCGTTCCTACTCTAATGTTAATCTTATCTTGCATACAATAAGGTTGCAATATATAACAAACTCATGCGTAGCAGGTACATCTTTTGTTGGGTAGATGTCCCCAAGTACCCTTCACAATCAGCTGTGAGGGTGGGCGTTTCTGTGTCGTGGCAAGAATCCGCCCTTTCTTGTTCATCCACCAATCAGATGAGCGAAGAAGTTGCCGCCGGTTTAGGCGCCATATTCGGAAGTGCATGACAACAAAACCATTTTATTGTAACTTTACGGTGCCTGTGGGTTTTATCTGAAAGTAACAACGGCAGCGAAATCTAGATTTCAATGGACATGTCTTACGTTTACACTGACCACGTATCTTAACTGTCTGAGAACTTTGACAGCCGCTTTCATGTGTTGCTATGGTGGTACATAACGCAACGTTAGCATGACACTTTCAACTTTATCAACTTAACGTCATTTACCCTTTGTTGGCTTGCGAAGGGTAATCTTGTCTTTGCACTGTCTGTGTTGGATGTCCTACAATTTCTTCTGAGACACAGAAATTTTAACCGATAGTGGTAAGTGTCTGCTTTATGATGAGTTCGTAGAAGTTGCTAGCTAGCTAGACAACTAGCTGAGTTGGCAAGGCATGTCATTGCTTTGCATGGTCGTACTGCATTATCCCAATAGCTCTGCTGTGATACCAAGACATTTAAAACGTAAAGCTTCACTAACAAGACAGGGTTTACAGTTAACATCTAGCCTACTCATACAACCAATTGTAATCTGTTCAATTTAAAATTGAGACAGTAATTACAAAAATAAGGTGGACTGTCAACTTAAGCAATAGCATGTTTATCCGGTGGTTGCGGCTTAACTGAGTTTGCAAGACAATTTAGGGATGTCTTCTAGGGCGTCATCTTTGACATGAAGTCTTTTTAGCTGCCATTATATTATTCAAGTTGTATGTAAGATACCTTTATTAATATTAGTCTGGTGGTCGTTTGTGTGTTTGTTCGACTTAAGAGTCATTCTTCCAAGTTCCAGGTTAAGACCGTGCCCAATGTGTTGATTGTCAGGTGTAGGACAGGTAGCTGTACGAGCAGTGAAGTAGCTGACGTGTCTGTCCCCCGCTGCCTTGACAGAGGAGGGCTACCCCAACACTCCTCATCATGTCCATAGACTTCGACAGCAACGCGCTGCAGACCCAGCATGAGGAAGAAGAGTTGGACCAGGAGGACTACGCCAGGGAGCAGGAGGTGGGTCGGCTCATCCACCCCCTTATACATCACATGGCGCATATCGTACTATATATTCATCTGTGCCCCTGCTTCAATACATCACACATACTACATATTCATCTGTACCCCTGCTACAGTAAATCACGGAAAATGTGTTTATCTCTTCACTTGATACATCACACACACAATATATTCATCTGTCCCCTTGATGCAATACATAACCCGGTCAATACAAGGTGTTCCAAAATTTTTGAAAGATGAGTATCTAAGTAATTACTAGTTAGTCCTGGACAAATTACTTTAGATATGCTTCATGTTGAATAATAAAATATATATTTATTAAAATTCAAACAGGATAAGCAGAGGGGTATAGAATTTATATGAACCAATTTCACAACGCTTCACAAATGTTGAATATTTTAACAAAATGTGTAAAACTAACGAGCCGAGATAGTGAGACTTGTGAAATCAGTTATAAATTCTATGTCCCTCTGGCTATGTCATTTGAATGATAAATAAATATTTTATTATTCAACATGACACCTATGTAATTACGTTTGCCTAGGACTTGTAATTACTAAGATCTTCACATTTCAAATGATTAAAATTTTTTGGAACACCCCGTGTATTCATGTCATCTTGCTACAGTATAGCACGCATACAATATCTATTATTGGTGTGGGCTTATGACTGGAGGTAGAACTGTTTATAAGTAAGGTCTTCTTGTGAAACCTAGTGGTGGACTGCCTGCCAGCAGCTAGTTCCATATAAAGCTGCATTGTTCAGCAGATCAGCAAACCCTATATTAAGCCCTCTCAACCCCTTCCTGTCCATCTGCTGTAATTGTTTTGTGGCATTGTGTGTGCATGTGGAGTGGGTGGGAGCGGCAGGTTCTCGGCTCGTCAGTTATTACACAGACGTGTGTGTGTGTGTGTGTGTGTGTGTGTGTGTGTGTGTGTGTGTGTGTGTGTGTCTGAGAGCGAAAGTGCCCTGAGAAGGGTGGAGGTTTTTAACACAGTGGTGGAACCAGCCTGGTGCAGAGCTGTGTTTTCTTGTGACTCATGCAGTGGCAATGTTGTTGCACTCTGGACTTGCGCTGCCATTGGTGGAGGCAGAGTGCAGGTGGGTTGGTCTTCCATGGCCACGCCTCTCCAGTCCCACATTCACATGTGGAGCAGAACTCAGCCTGAGAAGTTAAAGTTAACTGCTTTTTCCATCTGTGCCACAATGGACTGTAGACATACAATTGAGAACACATAGCACCCGACACAACTTAGGAAGCACACTAATAGACGCTTTGTCTTCACTGGAATTATGTGTTTTTGTTCTGATGAGCGTGGGTTGTGTTTGCAGAGGTATGCTAGCCGCTCTGGTATGTATGTGGGAAGCAGAGGCACTGGTGGGTGGGAGCAGGAAGTTGTGTTTTGTATTTAATCAGTAGGCCTAATGTTTCTGCTCCAGTTAACCCCAATGTATGGTCTGACCTGAGCGCTGGGGCGGTAGCGTTAGCCGACCCAAACACGGCTCACTGGAGCGGGTGTGAGGTGGCAGCTGTAGTGCTCTCTGCCCACTGCACATGAGCGCTACTACTCTGGTACTGCTGCACGCCGCTGCCACACACACACACACACACACACACACACACACACACACACACACACACACACACACACACACACACACACAGGGCGGTGCCGGGAGTCGTGTAAGGTAGCGGGTAGATGCGTGCGCCAGGCAGGTGGGTCGAGGTGGAGGAGTCTGTGCTGGAGGTGCGGCTCATCAAGAAGTCTCTCTGGGAAGTAAGTCAGAGCTGCCACACACACACACACACACACACACACACACACACACATACACACACACAATCTGGTCTTATGTTAGAGCTGCTACACACACACACACACACACACACACACACACACACACACACACACACACACACACACAGTCTGTGCTCAGTCTGGTCTCATGTTAGAGCTGTCACACACAGACACACAGACACACACTGGTACCGCTGCACGGCACTGCCACACACACACACACATACACTCAGTCTGGTACTGCTGCATGGGGCCGACACACACACACACACACACACACACACACACACACACACACAGCCTGGTGTCATGTTAGAGCTACCAGGCTCTTGGTCTCACACTGGTCTCAGTCTGGTATTGCTTCAGCATCCTGTGTGTGTGTCAGGGAGGGCTGCTTCATGTCTGTCTGTGACAGGCAGGTGTGGTTTTTTTGGAGGGGGGGGGCACTGACCTTAGGGAAAAGTGCTTTGGGGTGGGGTTGTTGGGGGAGCACTGTGGTTAAGGAAGTGTTTGTTTGGTCAGGGTTTGGGGTTGTGTTTGTGTGTTAAAGAGATGCTCTGGTCATTGCTTTGGTAACCATGGTGATAACAGTTCACATGACCTACATTTGAGACATTCTTTATGTGTGACACTCTAGTTCTGTGTTGTTGCAATAGAACAGAGATTAGCTCTGAGCTGGAGGTCTGTGACTGTTTTCTCTGCTGCGTGTATGAGGTTGTGTGTTTAGGTGTGTGTGTGTTTCCAGGTGTGTGTGAGGTGGTATGTTTCCAGGTGTGTCAGTAAGATTGTGTGTGTGAGAGAGGTTTTGTGTTTCTAGGTATGTGTGTGTGTTTAGGTGTGTGTTTTCAGTTGTGTGTGAGGTGGTGTGTTTCCAGGTGTGTCAGTAAGATTGTGTGTGTGAGAGAGGTTTTGTGTTTCTAGGTATGTGTGTGTGTGAGGTTGTGTGTTTTCAGGTGTGTGTGAGATTGTGTGCTTCCAGGTGTGTCTGCAAGGTTGTGTGCTTCCAGGTGTGTGTGTGAAGTTGTGTGCTTCCAGTGGTGTGTGTGAAGGTGTGTGCTTCCTGGTGTGTGTGTGTGTGAGGTTGTGTGCTTCCTGGTGTGTGAGGTTGTGTGTTTCCAGGTGTATGTGTGGTTGTGTGTTTCAAGGTGTGTGAATTCTGAGGTGTTGCTGTGAGGTGTTCTGTGGTGTTTGTGTGTTGGTTATATTATTAAACTGTTTACACTGTAACTGTTTACATTATGAAGCATTCGGGTATTTGTGAATGCTGATAAAGGCTTTGTAATAGCCCTATTGAAGCAGTGGAATATTCCTTGTTGATCTTTCTTTTAGTTCATTGATATCTCTACAGTAAGTTCACAGTAGTTGTTAAACCAGCATGGTGTGTGTGTATGTGTGTTTGTGTTTTGTTGTGTGTTCACTCTACAGCTGCACAAGCTCCTGACCGACCTCCCAGATGACATGTTGGAGGACAGCCGGGACTCCTCCTCTCCCGAGCTGGACGACTCGCCCCCGAGTAACCATGGTAACAGGTACAAACAAACAGCCCTGAGTCCTCTACACTTCCACATAGACGCATGACGCTGAGTGTGCAAACAGGCCCTGCTGCCTTCATCCCTCATGGCACTCTGAGTCATGCGGGTTAAATTGTGTCACAGGAGAAGTTCTAGAATCTCATATTAGTACCGGTAATGCTCTGTCTCAGTTTGGCCCGATAAGCCCCTCTCCTGGATTACTCACTTGTAAGCCACCAACCACCCTTGTGGTCCACGCCACTGGGCAGGTGTATGTCTGTGTGCGTGTGTGTATGAGAGAGAAAACACAATCCTAGACTAGCCCTCTTCGATTTTCTTCGATCTTCGATTTTTTAATAAAAAACTCGATTCACGATTCGAATCGATGGTGTTTGGTGTTCATCAGATGCTGCAAAACGAAACCAATTCCAAATTACGGATGTTGTGGGACTTTTGGGCAGGAGCCCCTCTTTCTCGCCGTCTGTTTCTGTCGCCATGTTTGTTTGTGCATGTGATATTACTGGGGGTTCGAGAGAAACTCACTGCAGGAAGTGAAGTAGGGATAGCCTTGGGTCTTGGCGAATGTAAAAATGAAACGCATGCGCTTGGAATATAAACTGTATGGGGACGGGATTTAAAAAAAATCTTTTAACTCGAGTTTCAGGAAAAATGAACTTGATTTTTAAATCTTATCGATTTTTTGCACAGGCCTACCCTCTTGTGTTTCGGGTTTATGTGTTTTCTGTGTGTGAGAGGCTGCTCTCATTTCTGGATCAGAAGTCCTGAGGTGTGTGTGTGAGGCTGCACTCATGGTTCCATATGTGTGTGCTTCAGACCCCAGCAGGTGTGGAATGGGCAGACGGAGTGGGCCAACCCGCAGAGACCCCCGCTGGCAGAGGAGGTGAGATTGTGTGTGTGTCTGTCTGTGTCTCTGTGTGTGTGTGCATATGTTATTTATCCACCAGCGCACATGTGCTTTGACCCTCTCTCTTCTACTACCTGGAGCACTGTTAGGGCTAATTTAGTCGCTTGACAGAATATGACGTAACAGAGGCTACATTTCTGTCTCAGGGCTAAGCATTTGAAATGGTGCAGATGTTATCGTGAAATGTTATTGCATTGCAACTCCAAAACTTTTGTGTGCTGAAATGTTGCTTTGGTCACATCCACATGCGTCCTGTTCAGATGAGTTTGATAGTGTTCGATGTGAAAGTGTTTTTAGAAAAGCCCCTAGCATCACGACATCTATCGACAGCTTCGTTCTGTTGTGGAACGACACTTGGCCTGGCCACTTGGCATTCCAAGTGGCCTGGAATGTCGATTGACCTTTACAGAGACACAAGGGTGGGGTGCGACCAGTGATCAGCAAATGAAGACTAAAAGCCAGATCATCAGAACAAAAATTGAAATACTAAAACTAAAAAAAATATGTTTTGGATAGTGCTGTGTGTGCTTGCAGCTTAGCCTAGTAAACCAGCCCTTCGTACTTAATTTCATTTTGTACAGAGGGTCTGGCCTTGCTGCATTGAGAAACAATTACTTCCTGGAGGTGGCTCTGCCTTTACCCAATCGCTAACATCTGGTCGTCACATATGCAATTAGTCTACCTACGCACTACAATTCAAATGTAGCACACAATGTCATCGCTCACGAACACTCCCCTTTGTTCGCTGATTGGCTCGGATTTGCTTCCAAATGCATTAATGTCAACAGCAGAAAGGCCAGACCTTCTGTACAAAATGATTTACGGTTTATGATTTATGGTTTACCAGGCTACCTGAAGCTGTCCTTGGTCATGTTGTGAGTGACCTGTTTGTGTGTTTCTTGAGGCCTACGAGGACACATATGGGGATGAAGCCTCCTACCAGGACTACAGCTACGAGAACGGCCACCCCCCCCTCCGCCAGGCCCCCGACCCCGAGTACCAGTACGAGCGCGAGGGGTACCCCTATCCAAACGGGGGCCCTGAGGAGTCCGCCTGCACCAACGACCTGTCCGTAGAGGGGGGGTACGAGCAGGAACCCTTCTCCCCCTCCAGGCATCAACACGGCCAGCACGACTACAACCAGCTCAGGAACCACTTCCAGGTCAGTGGAACGGAGATGATTTTAAGTGTTGTACTTCACCACTGTGTGTGATGGTGTTGTGGGATGGTAATGGTGGAGTGCGTTGGTAATGCGGGGTGGGTTGGTAATGCTCGGGTGGGTTTGGTAATGGTGGGGTGTTTTTTGTGTGTAGAATATAGACGGTGGGGTGGCAGCAGATAAAATGGTGGATCACTATAAGGCCACCTACCAGCCCCGCCAGCCTGCTCAGATGTTCAGTCAAGATGGACACCAGAACGGGCACCTTCAAAACGGGCATCTCCAAAATGGGCAACTCCAAAACGGGCATCTCCAGAATGGACACCTTCAAAATGGGCAACTCCAGAATGGACACCTTCAAAATGGGCACCTTGAGCAGCTGCAGCGAGACTTCCTGGACTCCAGACAGAGTGAGTGATCTGGAGATATCTGCCGTTTACTATATGTAGTCTAGAGAGAGTGATATGGGACCTTTACTGTGTACACTTTAAAGTGAGTGATATGGGTCCGTAATGGACTGCAGAGTGAGTGATATGAGTCCTTTATGGACTCCAGAGTGAGTGGTATGGGTCCTTTATGGACTGCAGAGTGAGTGATGTAAGTCCTTTATGGACTCCAAAGTGAGTGAAATGAGTCCTTTATGGACTGCGGAGTGAGTGGTATGGTTCCTTTATGGACTGCAGAGTGAGTGGTATGGTTCCTTTATGGACTCCACAGTGAGTGATATGGGTCCTTTATGGACTCCAGAGTGAAATGAGTCCTTTATGGACTGCAGAGTGAGTGATATGTGTCCTTTACTGACTACAGAATGAGTGATTTGTGTTCTTTACTGTGTAGGGGCCTAGATCATCAGAACCACTTTAATCTTTTCTCTCCACAAACACGGCCCCAGTGTTCTGGCCTGCCATTGTGTCTGATGGAGCAGTAGTAGGTGCTGTGGGCTTCTTCAGAACCTACCGCTCAGTGGCTCTGAAGCCAAGGCTGATAATCCACTACCTTGTTGCACCAGGCCATGTGTGTGGGCTGTTCTCTGTCTTATAGGTTTGTGTTTGTGTGTATGCGTGCGTGCGTGCGTGCGTGTGTGTGTGTGTGTGTGTGTGTGTGTGTGCAGGCACTGTGGAGGGTCAGCAGCTAGCCCAGCTGCAGGTGTTGCACCAGGCTCAGGCCCGCCAGCAGGGGGAGCTGCAGCAGCAGCTGGAGGAGGCCAAACGCAAGATCCGCTTTCTGGAGCACCAACTTGCCATCGTCAAGGGTACGTGTGTGTGTGTGGAAAACCAGCTCACCATCCTCAAATGTGTGTGTGTGTGTGTGTGTGTGTGTGTGTGTGTGTGTGTGTGTGTGTGTGTGTATGTGTGTGGAAAACCAGCTCGCCATCCTCAAGGGTATGTGTGTGTGTGTTTGCAGATCTGTGTGTATGTGTAGAAAACCAGCTCGCTATCCTCTAGGGTAGGTGTGTGAGTGTGTGTGTAATACCAGCTCTCCATCCTCAAAGATACGTTTGTGTGCAGGTGTGTGTGTGTGTAACAACAGCTCGCCATCCTCAAGGGTACACGTGTATGTTTCTGTGTGTGTGTGTGTGTGTGTGTGTGTGTGTGTGTGTGTGTGTGTGTGTGTGTGTAGATGAGAAGGAGGGTCTGGCCGTGTCTCTGAAGGAGTCGTCTCGTCTGCTGGAGGACACGAAGGGCAGAGAGGCTCAGCTGCAGGCCAGCGTCAAGACCCTGGAGCAGCAGATATACACACTCAACGAGAGAGAGCAGGAGGTAACACACACACACACACACACACACACACACACACACACACACACGGCAGTGGTGGTTAACATAATGGACCTGTTACCACAGGGACGCAGGTTCTAATCCCACAGGTAACGTAATGGACATGTGACCTGTGACCTGTGACATCTGCCAGAAGTGCCACTGGGGTTCCCTCCCCACACACTGCTGCCCCCCACACGTGTGATGGGTTATAAATCCAAATGAGGTTGGATTTAATTGTGTGCACTGTGTGCTGTTTGATCACAGTGAAAATTGCATTACTTCGGGTCTGGAGTACGCTCTAAACGAGTGTGTGTGTGTTAATGGTGTGTGTGTGTGTGCGTGTGTGTGTGTGTGTGTGTAGAGCCAGAAGAAGCAGCGTGTGGCAGAGGCGGCGGTGGACAGCCTTCAGCAGCAGATGAAGGAGGTGTGTCGCTCAGACACACTCACACGTGCTCGTCAGCAGCACGAGAGAGACCTAAACACACTCCGCGAGCAGCACGACGCCAGGGTCCTCGCCCTGCAGCAGATGCTCGACACACACACACAGGCCCTGCAGGAGCAGGTGAGACACACACACCCACACACATGCACACACACCCACACACAGGCCTTGCAGGTGACACACACACACACACACACACACACACACACACACACACACACACACACACACACACACACACACACACACACACATACATACACAGGGCCCCCAGGAATAGGTGAGGAACAAACACACACAGAGGAGCTGCAGAACTAGGAATGAAGGAAGCATACACACGCACACACACACACACATTGACCCCATAGGTCAAATGTCCAATCACAAGTTTCTATATCTGTGTGTGTGTGTGTGTGTGTGTGTGTGTGTGTGTGTGTGTGTGTGTGTGTGTGTGTGTGCGTGTGTGTGTGCGCGCGTGCGCGTGTGTGTGCGCGTGTGCGTGTGTGTGTGTCAGACGGAGCAGGGTGCGCGTGTGCGTGAGCAGCTGCGGCAGCTGGAGCGTCAGAGGGAGCAGGAGCAGGTGGAGAGGGCCTCTATCATCAGCGCCCTCACGCAGCGCCTGGAGGACAGCCAGAAACAGTGCGCCAAGCTCCTGCACACAGGTATGGGTGTGTGTGTGTGTGTGTGAGTGAAAGATGGTGGTTGGGGGGGGGGGGCTCCATCATCAGCGCCCTTACACAGCGCCTGGAGGACAGCCAGAAATGGTGCACCAAGCTTCTGTCACACTCATGACAGGATAACTACTACAGTATTACAGACACACACCCATGAGGAAGGACAAATACTACAGTATTACTGTACGTGTACACCAGAAGCGACCAAAGCGATCAGGTCGCCGAGGTCGTTGAAGAAGCTTCGCCGTTGAGTTCGCTTTGTTTGCTTTGTTCGCTCATGACGTTTCATTTGGAATGTTAGTCATTTAAGAGCCGCAGCAAAAAACAAACCTCCCCGACCAACAGTTGTGAAAGCGGCAATACATGTATATGCGTAGGGCAAAACATCGATGTACTTGAACTTTGACATGTTTGGTTAATAAAGGAATAAAAGAGTATAAAATGTCTACATGCACTGACAGCTGAAAAATATTCATATTCATACAGTAATTCATGAATGATTTAAGCCGCTGAACTGAGTACATCAATTTACTTTTTAGTTAGAATTGTTTGCATCCCTGTAGAAAAACAGGGCTGGGTCGTAGTGAACCGAAGAGCCTGCCACTGCTGTGATGAGCTTCTCCGTTGCCATTTTTAATACAAAGTAGGAACTAGGTACTAAAGTTACACCGTTTGTTTCCTCGAACCCACCTGATTGCCGGACGTTGGTAAATCAATGTATTCCGATTGGTATTCGCCGAACCGCATCATAGCTCATTACCATAAAGTTAACTGACTTTTAACTTCTCTTTTTCGCTCTGGTCGCCCAGTTCGCTTCGCTGCCGGCGAATTCGCTTTGTTCGCCCAATTCGCCGACCCTCCATAGAGAAACAATGACTTCCGCCGCTCTGGTCGCCCTGGTCGCTTCTGGTGTACACGTACAGTTACAGACCCACACACTCAGTACAGGGAAGAAATAAAACAGTATTACACACACACTTATGAGAGAGGAAAACTACTACAGTATTACAGACACATGCTTATGAGAAAAGACAAATGCTACAGTATTACACATACTTGTCATTAAGGCAAATATAGATTATTTACAATCCCTCTCCTTATACAGGTAAACTAGATTATTTACAAATGGTCATCATTACTTACAAATGTTGTCATTATGAAGATAAAATAGATTACTTGTGAACACTCTTTTAGTAATTGGCACAAAAAAACACTAACAACCCTGTTATTGCTGTGGGTTTTCTGTGCAGAAGTTACATGATGTGGATAGTGTGTATTGTATCTGTATATATCTATGTGTGTGTGCATGCATGATTGTATATTAGTGTGTGCATGCCTTCATGTGTGTGTTGGGGCTGTGTTGTTTTGTATATGTATGTAAGTTTAGTTATTTAATTCCGTGTGTGTGTCTCCAGGCTCGGTGCAAGAGATGACTCAGATGCAGATAAGACTGCAGCAGGCCCAGTCTGCTAAGAGCATGAGCGAAGAGATGAACAAAGCGCTGCAGGTGGGCGTGTGTGTGTGTTTACGTTTGTGTGTGTGTGTGTGTGTGTGTGCATGCGTGCGTGCGTGCTGTGTATCAATGCTGAATTATGTGTGTGTGTGTCAGGAGGAGCTAAATGACCTGAAGGATCAGATCAGGCTGTACGAGGCAGCAGTGAAGCATGGTGCGATCTCATTGGACAGCGCGGGGGCGGCAGTGAAGCATGGTGCGATCTCATTGGACAGCGCGGGGGCGGCGGTGAAGCATGGTGCGATCTCATTGGACGGTGTGGGGGACTGGGACAACCAGCTGTCTGACTCCTACACTGAGCTGGGCATCAAGAAGGTCCACTGGAAGCCCACTCACCTGCACAGGTGACTCATGTGGTTCATGGTATTCACAAACACACACAGACAGACACACACACACACACACACACACACACACACCGTACAAGCACGCACCATACGAGCACACACTGTACACGCGCACACCACACACTGCACAGTTGCCCAATATGGGTCGTGCTGCTAACATGCTCATACAGTTCATGCTACTCACACACACACACACACACACACACACACCACACACTCCTGCATGGGTCGTGCTGCTAACATTGCTGGAAACCCACTCTCCAGCACAGGTGACTCATAGGGTTCATGCTGCTCACACACTCAAACACCATACAGGCACACACACACCCCCACACGTCATTGCATGTACCCTGTACCACATTGCATGTACCGCACATGCTACCCCCCCCCCCCCCCCCCACAGGGCAACAGGGCAACAGGGCATTCACCTGCTCCATGCTGCACATGCTACCCCCTCACAGGGCAACAGGGCATTCATGTGACACATGCTGGGAGTGTCCCTCATGTGTGCCATGTTGCCCCTGCCCCGTGTGTCATATTGCCCTGACCTGCCCCATGTGTGATATTACCCCCTGTCTTTACAGTACCCCGGTGCAGCCTGAGGGTGTGGAGGGCGCTAGAGAGGAGGTGCTTAGGGAGTTGAGGGCGGAGCTCCAGCGCTGCCTGGCCAGCCTGAAGGACAAGCGCCACCGCATCTCACAGCTAGAGGGCGACCTACACGCCACGCAGCTCCAGCTGCAGCAGCTGCAGCAGGACAACAGCAGGACCTCGCCGGTAAGCCTTGTGTGTGTGTCAGTTGTGTGAAAGCAGCAGTACCAGCACTAAATTCCTGTTGCGGATGCATTCGTGTGTGTGTGTGTGTGTGTGTGCTAGCATTAGGTCATTGTGTAGTGTGTGTCTCCTCCCTGTAGAAGAAGGACAGCTGTGAACAGAAGGCTCCGGAAGCGGCGGATGGGCCAGCCACAGTGCCGGCGTCGGGGTCCTCAGAGCTGACCTCCCTGCAGGAGGAGCGACAGCGCCTACAAGACAGAGTAGAGGTCAGATGTCACCGCACCTTACATCTCTACTTGCATACATTAACCATGATGCCCAGCGGTGGTAGCAATCACACGTCACCCCACCCTACATCATTGCCGGCATACATTACCCATGTCCGAGGTTACCCCACCCTACACCAGTACCACATATGTGTGTGTACATGTTTGTAGGCCTTGGAGAAGCGTAATGCGGAGCTGAAGCAGAGTGAGGAGAAGGTGAAGGCGGCCAACTCTGAGCTGTGCTCCAAGATGAGGGAGATGATCCAGGAGCTGGACCAGGAGAAACAGGAGGCCCAGCACAGGTGGGGTGGAGGGGGCAGCCCGGACGGGAAATAGGGGGACTGGGACTAGCGTGGGTGGGGGGGTCTGTAACACTGGGCGAGGGGGCAGCCCAGGAGTGGGAGTGGCCACTGAAGGGCGGGGAGATTTGAGGATCCAGTGGAATAGGGGGATGCAGTTGTATGAAGTTAATTTGTTTGTGTGTGTGTGTGTATATATGTGTGTAGGTATGATAGGACGCAGCAGCAGTTCCGTGATGACGTGGTGAAGCGTGTGCGAGCTGAGCTCTCCCAGGAGCATCAGGCCCAGATGGAGGAGCTCAGGGCCCAACACTCGCAGCAGACACACACACTAGAGTAAGACACGCACACACACACATCCCCATTCCCATTTCACCCAACACTCGCAGCAGACACACACACTAGAGTAAGACACACACACACATCCCCATTCCCATTTCACCTAACACTCGCAGCAGACACACACACTTGAGTAAGACACACACACACACACACACACATCCCCATTCCCATTTCACCCAACACCTGCGGCAGACATACACACACCCAACATCTGCAGCACACACAACAGCAAGTACGACACACACCCAACACAATATCATGTCATCATCACGGCACGGTTCTGTCAGTCTGAAAACGCCTAGAATGTGTGTGCATGTTAAAGTCTAAGCTGTCAGAGGTGCAGCTAGAGACTAAGGGAACTGCGTGTGCGTGTGTGTGTGCGCGTGCGTGTGCGTGTGTGCAGGTCTAAGCTGGCGGAGCTGCATCAGGAGATGGCTGTGGTGCAGGAGTGTTACCTCTCCATCTGTAAGGAGAAGGACCGCCTGGAGGAGAGCCTGGCCAGCACCGCTCAACAGCAGCAGGTTTGTAGGCCATCTATACCGTACCATACAACCATAGCATGCTGTCATAGTATACCATAGCATAGTATAGCATACGACCATAGCATAGCATACAGCGATGGCATAGCATAGCATGCTTTGTGGGGCAGCAGAACAGTGACTGTGAATGTGTGTAGGTGAGTGAGTGTGGAGCAGCAAGAGAGTAAGTTGTGGGGAGCAGTGTGTGTGTGTGTGTGTGTGTGTGTGTGTGTGTGTGTGTGTGTGTGTGTGTGTGTGGAGCAGCAGGAAAGTAAGTGTGTGTGCTGTGGAGAATGAGTGTGTGTGCTGTGGAGTACGAGGAGAGTGAATGAGCGAGTGAGTGTGGAGCAGGAGAGTAAGTGTGTTTGCTGTGGAGTGTGAGAGTGAGTATGTGTGGTGATGAGCACCATGAGAGAGTTAAGTGTGAGTGTGTGTGGTGGTGAGCACCATGAGAGAGTTAAGTGTGAGTGTGTGTGGTGTGGAGCACCAGGAGAGTGAGTGTGAGTGAGGGTGGAGCAGGAGAGTGAGGGTGGAGCAGAGCAGCTATGTGCAGCACTTCAGTGTGAGCAGCAGGGGGCGCTGTGGGGCCAGTGGGAGGCGGAGCCTGGCCTCAGCCAAGCACAGCTGGAAGCAGAAGGAGGTGGGCTAGCATTCCATGCATTGCTCAGCGCACACACCACACTCTGTTGTTAAGCATCCACATGTATGTGTTTGTGTGTTTTTGTGGATATTTACAGTATTGCTGAGCATCCACATGTGGTTGTGTGTGTGGTTGTATGTGTGTGTGGATGTGTACAGCAGTGCTGCGCTATAACGTTTGTGTGGTGTGTTTGGGTCTAAGCTCCCGTCGTGCACTGAGTTGACCCCACCACCGCTGTCTGGAGATAATATTAATGGCCCTAATGCGCAGCATTAGTGTGGAAATAATATGAAGGCTCCATATGGACAGCGTCTGTATGGAAATAATATTAAAGCAAGACTGCAACTTTTTCGAGTTAATTAATCATCTTCACAAGTCGGTAAATGCTTAAATGAGTCTTTACCAGGTGAATGAAGAGTCTCTCAACCACCCCCACTGTCTGTGGACAGAATACCACGCTTGCATTATCTGGGTGTCCGTACTGGCACCCTGAGACTCACAAAGTCTCGAATATCGCAAGAAGCAGGGTAATGTTAAATTCTGAAGAAATTTTGACCTTCCTCGGTGGACATGACTACTTTTGCCGATTACTCTGTTCAGTAGAGTTGAAAACACATGCACAGTGTGAAGTGAAAATGGTCAATTTTTTTGAGTGTCTATTTACTTGACATTAAGGGGAGGTCCTTTGAGAAAAAGCACTCAAAGTTGCATAGTATTTCTTTAGGACCCCATATGCACAGTGCCTCTGTGGGAATAATCTTGCTGGCATATGCATAGCTTCTTTGTAGGTAGTGCTTCATAGGTCCTTGGTCTAACCCATCCTAAGTCATTGGTCATTGTGTAACCCATCCAAAGTAGAGGTTGACCGATACGTTTTTTTCATGGCCGGTGATGTACTAATATTTTAGCATGTTTCATTCTTTTCATCCATTCAATATCGCTAATATCAGCCGGTAATTGGTCGGTCCCTAGTAATTCTTACTTTAACAAAACACTTGTGTCTCTCTTTGTGCTCATAGATGTGCCTCTCTGTAAATCGGGCTAATATTACGCAGATATCGGCCAATGCCAGTATGTTTCGAAAAGTCAAATATGGGTCCGATGTGTAGGTGGAGCAGCCCTGTATCCTGATGTGTGTGTGTGTGTGTGTGTGTGTGTGTGTGTGTGTGTGTGTCTAGGAGGAGGAGAGGAGGCAGCGGGAGGTGCTGACCCAGGACGGCGGGAGCCAGACCGAGGTGGGGGAAGCGCTGGCCACCGGGGTCTCACAGAAGGAGGTGCAGGAGGAGAGGCAGCGACTGCAGGAGGAAATGGAGAGCCTGAAGAAGGAAGCCCAGGAGGAGAAGGAGCATCTGAAGAAGGAGGTGCAGGTGGAGAGGGAGCGCCTGCAGAAGGAAGCCCAGGAGGAGAGGGAGCGTATGGAGAACGAGGTGCAGGAGGAGAGGGAGCGAATACAGAAGGAGGCGCAGGAGGAGAGGGAGCGACTGCAGAAGGAGGCGCAGGGGGAGAGGGCAGCAGCGGTGGAGGAGGCGGTGAAACGCACTCAGCAGGAGCTGGAGCAGAAACACCTGAAGGAGGTGGCCAAACACGTGGGTATCCTAGGGGTGGGCGGTATAGCCTAAAATTTATATCACGGTATAAGTTGAACCATAGACGGTAGACGGTATATACCACGGTATACTTTGGTATGTAACAGTATTAACTGTTAACAGCTTCTTAATGCAGAATGTCAATATTTCTGAACGTCACCAAACACGATATAAAACATTGTAACATTTTCGTGTGGAAACTTGGCTCAGCCAGAGGTTAGGCAAACCGGGACTGAGCTGAATATACAACACGTTCAGAGGAGAATAACGTCGTATTCCACAGGATCCGCAGACAAAACAACTACATGAACACGTGAGAATGATAGCACAGGAAATTATGATGTTGGGAGAGTGCAGTCAATCTGTGCGCTTTGGCAAATGGACAGAGCTGGGTCGTCAGTGACTTGCTGTCAGCGCAGATGGGTCAGTCAAGTGCAGGTGTAGCTGTCTATGAAACAGCACGACAGGCTCCTCATTAAGCATTACCTAAAGCAGTGGCGGTTCTACATTGAATTACTCCCCGGGCGAGACCCCCTCCGAGTATAGTTAAACTATGCAAACTATGAGTTGCAGCAAATTGCAAATGTTGAAACTACCATAATAACATTTGGCTAATGACAGGGCTCAACGTTAACCCAAATTATGGAAATCAATAATAACTTGTAACCGTTTTGTTGCAAAGCCAAATCTTATGGTGAAATTAGATCTTGTGTTTGTTGAGCTAAGACCGAATTATTGTTGAGTATAGCAATCGTAGTATCTATCATAGCTAGAAGGCTAACAAACGTAATTAGGCTATACCATGATTAACATTAGCCCTTCATTCATGGCATGGATAAGGTGATCATGCAGAGAGAACAGTTACCTTCATCTTTTGCTCGTTTCTACACTTCTAATGGCTTTGACCTTTTTCTGCCCATCTCCTTCTGTTTGTAACTCGACAGTCAACATACTGCTTTTCCCATCCCCGAACTCTGTCACTGCCGACCAGGAGTTAAGACTATTTCACCTTGGTGACCGCCTACTCGTTTTGTATTGCCCTGTTTTATTAGCCTTTCACACAATTAAAAAATATGCAGGAATTATAAACTTGTAAATATAATGTTAGGAATAAAATGTGCGTTATTGGGAAGGAAGCTTATGTGTGACTGACTTCGCTCACTAATTGCAGAGTATTGCCCACTTGTGCATTGCATTTGAGAGACTCAGAGGTGCTGCCCCCCGCGCCCGCGCCCCCTCCCCTTTGCCGTTCTCTCACAGCTTCTGTGCACTGGAGCTTTATTTACAAGGTTTTCCAACGTAGCTGACTTGCTGTAGCAAACCGACCGTAAGTAATGTTACAACCGCGGAAGATAAGCAATTTTGAAAATAGGCGTGTCAGAATAACGTGAATTCTGCAGATTATGTTTTCCTGTTCAGTATCCGACACCTCGTAGCCAAATCATGACCAGATTACAGAAGTTGAGCCTGTCTTTTTTAGGAGCTCCTTCTATTCCACGTGATCACTGCGTGCAGCTATTTTTCCTTCTTCCTTGTTGTGGTGACGCATAATGAACTATCGCGGTAGAAGGTATAACCCAAAATCTCTACCGTTGGCCAAATTTATACCGCATACCGTTTATACCTTTTATACCGCCCACCCCTAGGGTATCCCCTGTTGCCTTGCTGTGAAGCCCATGCTGTGCTGAGGGTGTGTGTGTGTGTGATGTGCTGTAGTGTGTGTGTGAAGCTGTGTTGTGCTGATGGTGTGTGTGTCTGAGGCCTGTGATGTGTGTGTGTGATGCCCATGCTGTGGTGTGTGTGTGTAGGTGGAGGGGGCTGTGTCAAGGGCACACACACGCTGGCTGGAGGAGATGACCACACACCCTGAGTACAAGACCCGCCTCCAGGCACAGAGGAGCCAGTGGGAGAAGGAGCAGGAACAGCACACACACACTCAGGTACAGCAGCACACACACACACACACACACACACACACACACACACACACACACACACACACACACACCCTCAGGTACCACAGCGCACACACACACACACACACAGGCACACACACACACACACACACACACTCAGGTATAGCAGCACACACACACACACACACACACACCTTCAGGTACCTCAACACCCTTTAGGTACCTCAACACACACATACACACAGACTTACGTGCAGCCACACACACACAGACCCTGAATACAGTAACACACAAAATTTCTCTTGGACAGGGCTCTCTCCTGTCTGCTTCAGGTAAAGCAACACTCACATATACACATACACAGACTCAAACTTATATTAGTCCATCTTTTCTGCCTGCCTCAGGTGTCTGCTGCTGTGAAGGCAGCAGAGGACCAATGGGAGGAGAGTGTGCGGGCGGACAGGGCGGAGCTGGAGAGGAGCAGAGAGACAATTGGCCAGCTCCGTGAGGAGGTGCGCTCCCTGGGCTCCCAGCTGCAGCAGTCCCAGCAGCAGCAGGAGACGCTGCTGGGAGCGGAGCTGGCGGCCGCCCGCGCCGCCTGGAGCAGGGAGCGGCAGGAAGAGGCCGCGCGCCTCCAGGAGGAGCACCGCGCCCAGATGCAGCGGCAGCAGGAGCAGCACCGGCAGGAGGTGCAGCGGGTCCAGGAGGAGGCGGCGGGGCACCGGCGCGTGGAGCTCCAGGAGGCGCTGAGGAGGCAGCAGGAGCTCAGGGCTCAGGAGGAGCGGGAGAGGGCCAGGGAGGAGGCACGGGAGGAGGTGAAGCAGGCTCTGCAGGAGGCGCTGCGGCTCCTGAGGACGGACGGGGAGCAGACGGAGGAGAGGGGGAGAGGAGACGTGAAGGAGCTGTGCAGGGACGCGCTCTCCAGAGCTGTGGCCCTCGCCCGCCACCACTGGACCAAGGTGATACCCATATCCTCATTTAGAACCTCTCCGTCCTCATTTACAACCTCCTCATCCTCATTTAGAACCTCTCCGTCCTCATTTACAACCTCCTCATCCTCATTTAGAACCTCCTCATCCTAATTTCGAACCTCTCCGTCCTCATGTAGAACTTCACCATCCTCATTTAGAACCTCTCCGTCCTCATTTAGAACCTCCCCATCCTCATGTAGAACTTCACCATCCTCATTTAGAACACCCCGTCCTCATTTAGAACCTCCTCATCCTCATTTAGATCCTCCCCATTCTCATTTAGAACCTCCTTGTCCTCGTTTAGAACCTCCCCATCCTCATTTAGAACCTCTCCATCCTCATTTAGAACATGGTTTCTTAACTGGTGGGTTGGACCCAAAAGTGGGTCGTGGAGCTGTTCTGGGTGGGTCGCAGAGGTTGTAGTTAAAGAAAAATAAATAAATAAACGAACAAGAACATTGCTATGCCAAATCTAATGCCAGGGCATTGCATTACTTAAAATGTAAAAGAAAATCCCATTCATCACAAATCAGTTTGCTGTTCAGTTCATGGTGTGTCCTGGTTATATGGATGAAATAGGCCCGTGGGGAGGGGCAAACTTGGGTTGCGACTTAATGGTGATGAGGAATTGTGGGTCTCTAGGCCACACCGGTTAAGAACCACTTATTTAGAACATCCTCATCCTCATTGAGAACCTCCCCATCCTCATTTAGAAGAACCCCTTCAGTTAGATCTTCCATGTTTAGACCATCCTCCATCAGTTAGAAACACATCATTTAAAACCTCCCCATCATGTAGAGCAACCATTTAGAACCTGTGAGGAGATCCTCCATGTAGAACTGAAGGAGTGTGTGTGTGTGTGGTGTTCGTGTACCACTGAGGGAGTGTGTGTGTGTGTTGTGTCCATGGAGCACTGAGGGAGTGTGTGTGTTGTGTCCATGGAGCACTGAGGGAGTGTGTGTGTGTTTTCTGCGTCAGGGGAGCGAGGAGATGCTGAGGCGTGTGCTGAAGGAGACGCAGGAACGACACGAGAAAGAGATTCTAAAGCTGCAAGGTACGCGTGCGTGTGTGTGTGTGTGTGTGTGTGTGTGTGTGTGTGTGTGTTTGTGTGTGTGCGCGCGCGCGCTTCTTTAGATTAGCTCTCAGCCCTATGTAACACTGTTTCACATTAACAGTTAGCTCATCTATTAAACAGGTTGTATGACTTCAGTAAGTGAACTTGGTGTGTGTGTGAACTTGGTGTGTGTGTGTGCGCAGGCTCAGCGGAGCGTCCGGACGGTGTGTGTGTGAGTGAGCGGTGCCGGAAGGAGGTGTGTGTGCTGCAGGGCAGGGTGGAGGAGCTGCAGAGGCAAGTGGAGAAGGCCTGCAGACAGCTGCAGCACACGGCCCGACAGCACAAGAGCGCTCTGCACACGCTCAGAGGTACCGCCAGTCCTGTCTATACTACTCCTACTGCTACCACTGCTAGTACTACTACTACCACTATTGCTACTACAGCTTCTACTGATACTACTACTACTACTACTACTACTACAACTACTACTGCTACTACTACTACTGCTACTACTGTTACTACTACTGCTACTACTGCTACTACTACTGTTACTACTACTACTGTTACTGCTACTACTACTACTACTACTACTACTACCTGTATTACTATTACTACTACTGCTACTACTACTACTACTACTACCTGTATTACTATTACTACTACTGCTACTACTACTACTGCTACTACTACTACTACTGTTACTACTACTACTACTGTTACTACTACTGCTACTACTGCTATTACTACTACTGTTACTACTACTACTGTTACTGCTACTACTACTACTACTACTACTACTACTACCTGTATTACTATTACTACTGCTGCTACTGCTACTACTGCTACTACTACTGTTACTACTACTACTGTTACTACTACTACTGTTACTTATTGTCATCTTTCTTGTAATGAATTCTTCTTGATTTGACTTGACTGTACAGACATGGACCAGCAACATCAGGGCTTTGTGTGTGTGGGGGGGTACAGCATTAGACCAGCAACACCAGAGCTGTGTGTGTGTGCAGCATTAGACCAGCAAAACCAGGCCTTTGTGTGTGTGTGTGTGTGTGTGTGTCAGGGATGGAAATTAACCACCCGCCAAATGCGGTTAAATATGAGCGTTGGCGGGTGAATTTTGTCATTTTACCTGCCACTGTGGCGGGTGTGCAAATGCTGTCCAGCCACAAGTTCCATATAGTGTATGAAAGTCGCTCACTCACTTACGCATTGTGTCGTAGCTAACAGTTAGGGCTCATTTCCACCAAACTCTCTGCGTGTTCACCGCGTGACCGTTTTCTGTCCGTATTCGTTTAGAATGCACGTTAACAGATGAGACCATTTCCACCGCAGGCGTGATCTGAGCGTATTCTGCCCCTATACAAACCTATTGTACACGGATACGCACTGTACACGCTCAAGCCGGTGGAAATGAGGCCTGAGACAGCGCAGGTGCTTACAAGCGCATTTATTGATAAACAACAGTCAGAGCGTTTCTTCGGGCGTGGAACACATTTTAGGTCAGGGGTGCTGCATATTTGAATCATGGATTTCTTCCTATATATATATATATAATGCCGTTTTAGTGCACTTGATATCCCTCCCATTGGTACCCAATGTTCCATATCAACGCCATATGCGCACACAATTCCAGAACCAACTCGTGATTTTGGCTTATTAGGCTAATTGCGCGACCATTCCGATGGCACATTAAGTGGATATTTTTCTATGACTATGATATAACTATGATGATGGGAAGATATAAAGATTGACTATCATTTTAACATATCCTGAAATGGTGTGGTTATTCCAAATATGATCTTGGTAACTTTTTGTTCGCCAATTTCTGGTAATGAAAGCGCAATCATGATTATTATAGCCTAACTGTCCAATCGGGAATGCATCAGTATTGCCTTATCACGTTGATGATAACGCCATATGCGCACAAGTTAATTAAAAAAACCAACCTGTGATTTTATCCTAACCTACCTACCTAACCTGTCAACTGCCACCAACACCAATGTCAGAGGAGGACGGGTCCATCTCCGAAGCACATACAGCCACTGCTTGACTGACAAGCTTGCATATAAACGCGTCGTAGAAGGCCAAAATCCAACAGTACACAACAAAATCAGAAGCTACATCAACAACAATCAAAAAACAGTATTTGTGAATACTGAATACTATTTTGGAGATAAACATTGTAAACACATAGAAACAGCACTCGGTGATGCTATAGCCTACCTGGAAGTATCCAAACATAAATTTGCTAAGTTATGGTAAGAGAAAGCGGATTTACTGTTTCTAAGCGGGGGGGGGGTACAGCATTAGACCAGCAACACCAGGCCTTTGTGTGTGTTTGTTTGTGCATAATAGCATTTCTGGTAACTGTGTCTCGCATTCCCTTGCACACAGCTGGATAAAGCCCAGGCTGTGGCTGTATAGAGGGCAGGGTTTGTTCAAGGGAGTTTCTCAAACACACCCTCTGTGGTGGGAGTGTGTGTGTGTGTGTGTGTGTGTGTGTGTGTGTGATTAATGCCAGGTGTTTATTTGGGGATGTGATTTATAACTGCAGCTCCCAGTTCATAACAAACGAGTCACAGGAGTGTCTTCATTCCAGTGCTGTGTGTGTGTGTGTGTGTATGTGTTTGTACATATGTGTGTGTGTGAGAGAGAAAGAGTGAATGTGTGTGGCACAGAGAGAGTGCAACATTGATCTGGAACAGAGGGGACAGAAGAAGGGGTCTTGTATGTTCTGTGACGTTCTACACAAGAAGCCCTGTTATCGATGGAAAAGGCCCACACTCGGCCCATAGGGGTGGAGTTAAGTGTGGTGGAGTTAAGTGTGGTGGAGTTAAGTGAGATGGAGTTAAGTAAGCTGTGGGGAGTCTGTTCATGTGTCGTTAAGCAGTGTAGCAACTCAGCAGAGCTCAGCTAGGTTGGATATCTGCATGCACGCAATGGTGATGATGGCTGTGTGTGTGTTTGTGTGTGTGTGTGTGTTCTCAGAAGAGCACAAGGAGGCCTTGAGGGAATCCCATGCCAAGGCTGTGGAGGAAGCCAAAAGATCCACTAAGGAAGAGTACGTACCACACACACAAACACAGACACACAGACACACACACACACACACACACACATACACACGTTTTAGACTTGCTTATAGGTTTTGTGCAGTATGGTGTGGAGGAACACAACTCCTCAGAACACACAGAACCCTCATTTAAGGTAACTGGAGCTAAGTGTGTTTGTGTGTGTGTGTGTGTGTTTGTGTGTGTGTGTAGATCTGAGAGTGGTCAGAAGAACCTTGAGGCTGGTCTGGAGGAGATGAAGGAGCAATACACCACCACATTGAAGAAGATCAGAGGTAACACACACACACACACACACACACACACACACACACACATACACACACACTAGTGAAGATCAGTAGTACACCATTACACCATTATCAGACTACACTAGTGAAGAAGAGGTACGACTGGTCTTATATACACACACACACACACACCACTGCAGGTCTCGATCTTATTGCGCTTACACACTGGCTGTAGTGTGGGCTCAGACGTATGTAAGTGTGTGCGTGTGTGTGTGTCAGCGGACATGGAGGCGTACGTGCAGGAGAGTGGGGCGCGTGCGGCGGCTCTGGTGCGTGAGGAGGTGCGGCGGGAGCGGGAGGAGACCACGCGCCGCATGAGGAGCTACTACCTCACCTGCCTGCAGGAGCTGCTCTCGGACCGCGCTTCCAGCAGTGGGTGAGGAGGGGGGGCAGGCCTTGTTTGGGGGGGTGTCACAGCAGTGGGTAAGAAGGGGAGGGGGGTTGGGGCACTTTGTTTAGTGGGGGGGTTCATGGCAGGGTGGTGTGCAGCTTTGGGTGAGGGTGTTTTGGGGGGGGTGGGGGCTAGAGATGCAGGGAGAGGCAGCAAATGGCGATAGACTGATAAGGAAAAAGAGCAAACAGATTGACAGAGGTGTAGAGACTCTGAAACCTCAAGACCGTAATGATTTAGTCCAACCTCAGTGTTAGAAATGTCTTCTTAGAAAAGGTTCTTCTGGGTAATGTGGTTAAGCATTAACGCTGTGTGTAAAGTCTAGTTGTGTGAAGTGCAGATGACCTCTCTGCTTTATGACACTGTTGTCCTGCTCTCCTCTACTGTCCCACCCTCCCTCCCTCCCTCCCTCCCAGAGCGGAGAAGAAAATCATTAACGCTGCCAGCAAGCTGGCCGCCATGGCCAAAGTTTTAGAGACGCCGGTGACCAGGAAGAAACTGCCCAAGACTCAAGGTGTGTGTGTGTGTGTCTGTGTGTGTGTGTGTGTCAGGAATGGAAATTGCCACCAGCCAAATGCTGGTAAATTATGAAGGCTGGTGGATTGTGGACACAAAATAATGATTTACTCTTCAGTGGCTGGTGAAGTTTATCATTTATTTGTCGGTACCTGGTAAAGGTTCACATTTCATAGGGTTCATGTGTGTGCCTGCATGCCTGCCCTTGCTCTCATACTACAAAAATCTATTTTAACATTATTGCTGTTTTTATTTGTAAGTATTTTTAGTAATTGCTGTTATTTTGTCTTGTCTGCATGATGTTTGCCCTAATGCTGCCTTGACTCCTATCTGCAGAGGGTTCCAACCCCATCAGTGTTCCTGGCCCAACCGCTGGGCTACCCTCCGCCCTGGGCCCTGGGTCTAGGCTAGGAGACCCTGTAGCAGGGAGGACCAAGGACCAATCCTCTCAGAGATTAGCCCTGGCCAGCAGCACCCAGCCCCACCCCTCTAGAAAAGCCCCACCCACATCCAGCCCCTCCCTGAGCACCGCCCCTTTCATCAGCAGCAACCCCCCCATTCTACAGGACCCCCAGACCCACAGCACTAACCTACGCAGCCTACAGGACCCCCAGACCCACAGCACCACCCCTCTATCTCACAAACTTCTTGGTGCTGGCATGCTATCCCACAAACCCCCTGGTGCCACCCCGCTATCCCACAAACCCACTGGTGCTGCCCAGCTATCCCACAAACCCCCTGGTGATGTCCCGCTATCCCACAAACCCCCTGGTGCCGCGGCCCCCCTGTTCTCCTCCTCGTCCCGTGGGGAACACCTGATCACGGCAGGGGCAGCAGATGTGAGCCTGGCACACGTCACCATGAGGAGCCAGCGGAGAGAGAGGGACAAGGAGGCGCAGAGGGAGACGCAGCAGAGGCAGAAGCATCCCCGCCGCTCCGACTCAGACCCAGGGAGGACCAGGGAGGCGCAGGTGTCCGGTGCGCCCCACCTGAAGGCCCCCTCGCACCTGCAGCAGGACACACCCCTCCCCCAGGTCATGCCGCTCTCCCAGGACACACCCCTCCTCCAGGAGCCCAGCTTCGTGCAGGAGGCTCCCGTAAGAGACGGGGGCCAGAGCGACTGGAGTATCAGCAGCAGCGGGTCTTACGTGCCCATGCTCTCACACACACACTCAAACACACACTCGCACACACTCAGCAGCAGTGCTGGCTCCTACCTCCCTGCACACACACAGACACTCAGCAGCAGTCGGTCCTACCTGCCCCCGCGCACACACTCTCCCGTGATGGACCTGTTCGGGCCTCTGTCTGAGCTGAGGAACGAGTTTGACACGCTGGGCAGTCTCCTGGGGGACAGTGACGCCACCATCTACAGGGACATCGTCAAGGCGCCCGCGTACCCCCCCGAGGGTGGCCAGGACACAGGGGCGCCAGGGGGGAGGCGCAAGCTAGGCCCCAGGAGCCTCTTTGCGGAGCTGGGGGGGCAGCGAGACAGTGGCTTTGATAGCCCCCCCTCACAGCTGAAGAAGAGACAAGCCTAAGGACACACACACACAGACATACACACACACATACATATTGGACAGCTGATTGCAGACTGTGGTACACACACATTCTTCACTTTGGGGGTTGAGAAATGTTATGATTTGTTGTAGAATCAAGTGCCTTGAGTGCCTGGACTGGAGCTCCGAGGCTGCAAGTGTTTTTTTATTATTATTATTGTATTTATTTTATTTTAAAGCTTTTTTATACAGTTTCTCCAATCTATGTGTCTTTGCATTTGTTTTTATATCAGTCATTACGACGTTTTAAATGTGTTGGATTTAAAAGTGTTTTGTCACTGCTAATTAAAGTTTTATAAAGAAATATGTATGCATGCCATCGTTCTAATGTGTTTTGTGTTCATCAATCACTGCTTTCCTTTGGCTCTCGAGACAAAATAAAGCCACATGTTATTCCGATTAAATGATGTCTTTCACGTGACCATTGCCCAAACACGTGCTCAGATGCTCTTCCCGGTTTTGTTTGATAAGGGGTGTGTTGCATTGAGCTTATCAGCGTTGTCTGTGAGAGTTGCCCAACCGACAGTGACCCACTGGGATCACTATGTGGTAGAACCGAGTGCAGTGGGACGGCTCGACTGTCACCCCGCCTGTGAACGACTAAAAACGCACTGTGTTTGGTACATGTCGCAGTTAGAAGACAATGTTGCTATGGCTAATTCTCCTTGTTGTTTTTGTAGTTCTACGATACAGATTTCCATATTTGCTGAAGGACATAAAGTACGGCGTTCAGACGACTTTATTTGGATACCGACTGGCTAAATACGCAAAGTCCAAACCGTACTTTACAGTACTGGATCGGTTTTTGGAAAAGGCGAGCAAGCAGCCAAACAAAACTTTTATTTCCTACAAGGATGCAACTTTCTCCTACCGGGAGACCGACAGGCAGAGCAACCGGATCGCCAGGGTGCTGCGGGAACACGCTGGTGTCAGAGAGGGCGACACAGTGGCGCTTCTCCTAGGCAATGAGCCTGTGTTCCTGTGGACGTGGTTGGGGCTTGCCAAGCTTGGCTGCTCTGCCGCGTTCCTCAACTATAACCTGCGCTCCCGGTCGCTCCTGCACTGCTTCTCCTGCTCCGGGGCCAAAGTTCTGCTCGCAGCGACAGGTACCTAGTCGAGCTCCTCTCGTCATACAGACTCACAGAAAAGCTGTCATGGCAGGATTTGTAAAACCTGCGGTTTTAAACGTTGTTAAAATAATACATATGTATTTTTTGTTTACCCTTTATTTTACCATGAATAATCCAAATGAGATTCAGAGTATCTTTTTCAATTGAGTCCAGGCCAAGACAGCAGCATATATAATTCCATGATTTAAAAATGGCAGTTTGACAACAATGGATAATACACATAATGAAGTGATGTGTGTGAAACCAGCTAAATGTCAAATTGAAGAATAAATTCATTTTTAGTGAAGCTGCCTTTATTTTTAGTGAAGCAGTGTGTCATTACATCATTCAACCCACTTGTCAGAGCTCAAGGATGCTGTGGAAGAGGTACGTCCGGCTCTGACAGAACAGGAGGTCGAGGTGTATTTCCTTACTGAGACCTGTGATACTGTCGTTGGCATGGAAACCCTCTCTGACAGGATCCGAGTGGCTTCGGAAGACCCTCTGCCACCCGACCTCCGTGCCCACGTGACCTTCTCCAGCCCAGCCGTCTACATCTACACCTCAGGCACCACAGGTGATGGACACACACCATGGCATCTTTCCTTTATAATGTTACAACCATGGCATCTATATGTAATAGCTACTATGCCCACCATGCCATCTATCCTTTATACTGTATCGTACCTGATATCATGTCAGGTACGTCTGTGCTCACTGGTATACTGTGTGTGTAACTGCATTGTGACCTGTGTCCACTATGCTGTGTAATACCATAGTAAGCCAGTACCTGCCAGTATACCCGCTGCTTTGGTGATTATTGCCAGAGTAACCTGTGCCCATTCTTGTGCTGCGAAGCAGCATGATAACCTGTGCCTGCTGGTGGACTGTAATGCCAGGGTACCCTATGCCCGCAGCTGTGGTCTGTAATGCCATGTTAACAGGTACATTACCCACTGTTCTGCTGTGGTGTGTGTGTGTGTGTGTAGGGCTGCCCAAGGCAGCAGTGGTGAGTCACCAGAGACTATGGGCCATGTCCAATCTTCAGGCCCTCAGTGGCGTAGGCTCTGATGATGTCGTCTACATCAACCTGCCCCTCTACCACACTGCTGGATTTGCCCTAGGCTTCACTGGTGCCATCGAGAGAGGTTCGCCACCAGCCCATCACACACACCTACTGGGAAAGAGATGCACACACACACACACACACACACACAGCATAAACAACACATTTTTGCCTCCCTCTCATACAGTTAGATTTCATTACAGTAACAGTCCACTGTTAGACCTCTCCACACTCAGCATACTCATCATACTTCCTTATATACATTCCATATTTACCATACTAGCCTTGTTCACCATACATATTAACACACTCATCATACTCACAATACTCTTTATAATCACCATACTTACTTTCATAATCATCATATTCACTATATAACGTATATACTCACTATGCTTACCATACTCACCATACCTACTACATGTGTCATAATCACCATACTTACCATACCAACGACACTCACTATACCAACCATACTCACTACTATACTCACGTACATACTTATCATACATACCATACTCACTACACTTACCATACTCACCATACCTACCATACTTCCCTCTACCCCCACAGGGGCAAGTCTGGTACTGAGGAAAAAATTCTCAGCGTCACAGTTCTGGGATGACTGCAGGAAATACAATGTGACTGTCATGCAGTACATCGGCGAAACCATGCGCTACCTCTGCAACACTCCAAAGGTACGCACTCTCCCCAATGCACTCTACTCAACACTACAAACCTAGATACACCTCCTCAACGCGCTCTACTGAACACTCCAAACCTAGATACACCTCCCTAACACACTCTACTCAACACTCCAAAGGTAGATACACCTCCCCAACACACTCTACTCAACACTCCAAAGGTAGATACTCCTCCCCAACACACTCTACTCAACACTCCAAAGGTAGATACACCTCCCCAATACACTAGCCTGGGTGTGCCCATACTGCCTATGACGCTGCATTTTCATTTCGCGAGCAAGTCAGTCTGGCCAAGCTGCCTATCTACACCGTTTCTGCTCCGGCAGGAATATGGGGCCAATGAAAATCGAGCATTTCAAAATGGTAATGACGCGGTAGTTGGGCGACCGGAAATCTATCTCAGTCCCTGTCAACATGGCAAACCTGGAGCAAACGCAAGATTTCAATGCAGCTGTAGCTGCTGTTTTGGACGAATTCAAAGAGAAGTTCCCTCTGAAAATACAGCAAAGGACAGCCCTTGAATCATTTGTTGCGGGAAAGAACGTTTTCGCAATGCTACCGACCGGCTTCGGTAAAAGTTTAATTTAGCAGTTAGCCCTGCTGCTAGCCAAGTCGATTGGGCTTTGCGAGAACGCTGTTGTTGTGGTTATTTCGCCTTTGATCGCACTGATTCGTTTTTCGAATATTATCAATATTAAATGGCCAACACCAGCCACTCTCATGTTCACCTCACAAGTCCGACAAAAATCATTTAACGCCATTTCTATATGACTACAGGCTACTACTACTTTTTGTTTGGATCAAGCAGTTTCGCTGGGTATACGTCAGAGGGCAGAGGGGTGTGATTGATTGAAGCTTCGTCCAGTAGCAAACAGAGGCATTTGAAAGAGGCGGGTTAAGCCCGCCTTCTGAGAAATGGGTTTACAACGCAGCTTGGCCAGACCAATGCTCGCAGAGCATTGACAAGTCGCGATAGCCAGGCTACCAATACACTGTACTCAACACTGCAAAGGTAGATACACCTTCCCAATACACTGTACTCAACACTGCAAAGGTAGATATACCTCCCCAACACACTTTGCTCAACACTCTAAAAGTAGATACACCTCCCCAACACACTCTGCTCAACACTCCAAAAGTAGATACACACGCTCCTCAATGCACTCTACTCAACACTCCAAACCTAGATACACCTCCCCAACGCACTCTACTCAACAGTCCAACGGTAGATACACCTCCTCAGTGCACTCTACTCAACACTCCAGAGGTAGTAGATACACCTCCCCAACGCACTCTACTCAACACTCCAAAAGTAGATACAGCTCCCCAACACACTCTACTCAACACTCCAAAGATAGATACACCTTCCCAACGCACTCTACTCAACACTCTAAAGGTAAGTGGTCTACTCATCACTCCAGCAGTACGAGTCTCCACACACAGCTGGTGAATTACAGCAATGCTCAGGCTTGTTTAGGAGGCATGATAGCTGGTTGTGAACCACAGACTCTAACCCTTACTCAAGCAGTCAAGTCCACATACTCCAGGCCTTTACTGAGCCCTTACTCAAGCGGCCCAGGCGGAAATACCCCATTAGGTTGTCATGTATCCCTTTAGATTGTCATAAGTACCCCATAAGATTTTCATAGGCAAGCACGCTGACGGGGGGGGGACAAATGGGTCTTTTGTCCCGGGTCCAGGGAAAGGGGGGGCCCAGAACAGCAGCATCAGATTATCTTGTCCGGGGCCCAGCCAAGGCCCTGGTCATAGGGTACCCCATTAGGCTGTTATTACCTGATCCTTCACAGGTCAGCAGGGGGCACTACAGTACTCTAGAACCACTTTGTTTCTGTGTCCAAATCCTATTCATATCTGCTAGTCTTATCTTCTTTAAATCTGGCCATGTTGCGTGCCTCCCTACAGTCGCCGATCGACCAGGTGCATAACGTGCGTATCGCCTTCGGCAATGGGCTGCGTGCGGAGGTGTGGAGCGAGTTCCTGCACCGCTTCGGCCAGGTGGAGATACGAGAGTTCTACGGCGCCACCGAGGGCAACATGAGCTTCGTCAACTACGTTGGGAAGATCGGAGCCATAGGACGAATCAACCCGCTTCACAAGGTACCTGCGCTAGCTTAGTAGCATTGGCACAGCCACAAGGTCCTTATTTTACCTCAGCATAGTTAGCACAGCCATAAGGTCCTCGCATTACCCCTTAGCATAGTCAGCACAGCCAAGCTCTCAAACACAGCAGGCAGTGTGTCTTCATGTATCTTAATCATAGAGTTCACTGCACACCTCTCCTCTATGTTCATCATTAACAGTGCCCATAGCACCAGTACTCAGACATTGAAATGCAGTTAGCCATATGTACATACAGTACATAAATATGTTTACCATTGGCACATGTCTGTGTTTACTTCAATGTTTCCCATTGGCTAATCTGTGTGTTTCCTGTTTGCCCATCTGTATTTTCTCATTGGCTCACCCCTGTGTGTTCCCTCAGTGGCGTTTCCCATTCGCTCTGATCCAGTACGACCTGGAGAAGGAGGAGCCAATCAGGAACGCAGAGGGCTTCTGCATAGAGTCACCTAAGGGTACCCTCACTCAGCAGCCTGTACACACACACACATACAGACATTTAATTGCTTTTATTTAGATCAAAATGACATGCAAGGAACACATGATCCCGAATATTTTGGAAAAGTCAATGACACGATTTACAAACTTAAAAGTCCTAATATAGTAGTTATCGATTAATAAAACATCTTTGGTAACACTTTATAATAACTCTAACTCCTCCTTATAAATCATGTATACATGTATTTGTTAACTCTTAATTAACACTTCGTTATCATCATTTGTTAACATTATTGTCACATTATTTCTAATCAATAAATCATTTATAAACATATTTATATTTTTGCTGCTTGTGTATTGGTTGTATGTCTGTATAAAAGAAGAGAAGAGGTGTGCACATTCAAAAAAAATGTAAGTGTAGCAGGTATTTAACGAAAGGCTGGACCGCACACTGTTTTGCACCAGAAAATGATTTTATTTAACTCTGTCTTGTTTATTAAATAAAATATTTTTTTCTGGAGCAAAACAGTGTGGAGACCACCTCTTGTGAAAACAACACTGAGGTGTGAGTGTGTGTGCAGGTGAGACCGGACTGCTAGTGTGGTGTATAAAACTGAGATGTGTGTGTGTGTGTGTGCGTGCAGGTGAGACAGGACTGCTGGTGTCGCGTATTACCCAGAAGACTCCGTTCATGGGCTACGCCAGAGACGAGCAGCAGTCGGAGCGGAAGAGGCTGCGTGACGTGCTGGAGAGGGGAGACGTCTACTTCAACAGCGGAGACCTGCTCAGGGTCGACCGCCACAACTTCCTCTACTTCCAGGACCGTGTCGGAGACACATTCAGGTACGTGAGCCACTGTGACATGCCTGGTGCAGAGGAGGGTTGGGTGGGGGGGAGTTTTATGTGCTGGGTGAGGAGTTTGTGCAGTTGTGAGTCTGCATATTTGTGGGCATTCACGTGTTTCTGAGTTAAGGTGCTTGAGTTAACGTGAGTGAAATAAAGTGTTTTAGTATGGCTGTAACTCTGTGTTCTAACTCTGGCTTTGCTACTCAGGTGGAAGGGGGAGAACGTGGCGACTAATGAAGTGTCTGACGTCCTCACGATGATGCCGGCTATCGCAGAGGCCAATGTGTACGGTGTCAGAGTGCCAGGTGAGAGCTCCACCCTCTTGCCCGGGGTCACCTGCCCATCCTCCACTTCCACCTGCCCATTCCCAGCTACACCTGCCTATTCACCTGCTTATCCTCTATCTACACCTGCCCATTCCCCAGCTAGACCTGCTCACCCTCCACCTACACCTGCTCACCCTCCACCCACACCTGCCCATCCCCAGCTACACCTGTCCATTCACCTGCTCAACCTGCCCATTCCCGTACTCATCCTCCACCTACACCTGCTCATTCCCCAGCTAGACCTGCTAATTCCTCATCTTCACCTGCTCAACCTCCACCTACACCTGTCAATTCCCAGTTCCACCTGCCCATTCCCGTACTCATCCTCCACCTACACCTGCTCATCCTCCACCTACACCTGCTCATCCTCCACCTACACCTGCTCGTTCCCAAGCTTTACCTGCCCATTCACCTGCTCATCCTCCACCTACACCTGCCTATTTCCCAGCTACACCTGCTTATTCCACAGTAGTTCTCTGTTTTGAGTGAATGTTCTGTTGCTGGTTCCACCTCATGGCTGTCCTGCTGGAGGGTGAATGTGCTGTGTGTGCTGAGGTGTGTATTGGGACTGTCACTTTATTCTGTGTGCGTGTTTGTGTGTGTATTCTGTGTGTGTGTGTTTGTATGCAGGTGCGGAGGGCAGAGTGGGTATGGCTGCAGTGAGACTGCAGGAGGGGGAGGAGTGTGACAGCAGCGCCCTCCACATCGCCCTCTACAGGCACGTGTGCACATACCTGCCCACCTACGCCAGACCACGCTTCATCAGGATACAGGTAGCACCCTCTCTCTCTAGCCCCCTCTCTCTATCCCTCTCTCTTTATCTCTCTATCTCTAACCCTCTCTCTAGCCCTCTGTCTCTCTTTCTATTCCTCTTTCTCTGTTTAAACCTCTCTCTCTAGCACTCTGTCTCTTTCTCTCTGTGTACCACTCTCTCTCCATCTCTGTACAGTCCTCTTTCTCTCTGTCATTGTCTGACCTTCTGTTTCTCATAGTCCACTAATGAGGTCTGCACACCTCACATCCTGTCTTTACAGTCCACTAATGAGGTCTGCACACCACACATCCTGTCTTTACAGTCCACTAATGAGGTCTGCACACCTCACATCCTGTCTTTACAGTCCACTAATGAGGTCTGCACACCTCACATCCTGTCTTTACAGTCCACTAATGAGGTCTGCACACCTCACATCCAGTCTTTACAGTCACACAGACATTTTAGACTCAGCATTAGTAAATCTGCTCTCATTGTTGTCACTCCCTCTGTTGCCCCTGGCAGGGCCATCTGGAGGTGACGGGCACCTTTAAGCAGATGAAGGGGCGGCTGGTGACTGAGGGCTTTAGTCTGGACACGGTGCAGGACCCCCTCCTCCTCCTGGACGAGCAAGAGGAGCGTTACTCCCCCCTCACACGGAAGGCGTATGACGCCATCCTTCAGGGCTCCCTTAAACTCTAACAGCAGCTTCACCAAACTCTACCAGCAGCTCGCTGCTCCCACACAGGACTGGGACTGTAGCGTCACATAGATACAAGTAGACACACGCACATGTACATCTACACGTCTGCTTTAGTGCATGTATGTATGCCTTATTTCAGCAAAAATGTGTGGTACATGAAGTAAAGCAAGGTTGTGGTTTTTATGCAAAATGATTGTTGTTTGAATATGTTTGAATTTGAAGTTGTGTTTGGATTTGTTTGGCTGACATGTTCAAGAGAAAAGTAAGAAAGTGTTTTTTTTTTTTTTTTAAACTATGCAGTGTTTGTTCTGTTCTTCCTGCAGCTCCAGCGGTGCCCCAGATTCCTTGGTTAAAAGGATATTTGGATTAATTTGATAGTTCCCAGTATAGTTGCCATAGCCCACCACAGTCTGTTCCAGCTTGAACTTTTACCTAAATGTGATCTTTCTGTTGCCCAATCCCTGGACGCACATTCAACCTTTGGTATGCCCGCCCACTCCCCCAAACTCTACTGCGCGCGCTGAACTTCAGGTTGCCAGATAATTGTAGCCTAAAGTTTGACAAAAACAAAGTCGACAAACATGGGACAAAACTGTAAACAATAAATGTCAGTTGTTGTGCTTCTGTAATTCACCCAGCCATCCTCGGTCTCAAGTAGTTAGTCTGTTACCAACAGATAGCCCTAAATGAAGCATTCTTTATTAGTCGGGTTAACAAGCAGGGACAGAAAACTCGTCTCATTTCGCTTTACATAATGAAATGACATCAGTAATTAACCTCCGGCGTGCCAATAAAGTAAACAGTCTTAAGGGTTAACTGTACTGAAAGCGTTGTTATTAATGTGCGTAGCTGCAGGGCTGTTAAAGCCATGTAAAGAACCATTGTTTCATTCTCGTGAAGAGGGGAATGAAGGGGAGCTCTGTCTGGCAACCGCGTCAGAATCTTGAATCAGGGGTGGAACCGAAGCGTTCGAGGGTGGGTTTGCACGGAGACTGCGAAATGAACATGAAGTCTGGCTGATTTTTCACTCATTGCACGTCTCATAGAATAACACAGCTATGCGATATCGCCACTTTTGATGTGTGCATGGACTAAACTATACTTTTTGCAGGATGTACGTCTGGTTAACTATTTTAGCGGGATTGGCTGTTTTACCAGCTATTCTGAAATCACTGTTTCCATATTTTCTTCAAGACTTCAGGTATGTCTTGAACACTATTCGGTTCGGGATCAGGCTTACTAAATACAAAAAAGTAAAGCCTTTCTATAGCATTCTGGATTGTTTTTTGGATGCTGTGAAGAAACATCCGAATAAGATCTTCATCCACTTTGAAGGACAAGCGTTCACTTATCTGGAGGTCGACAAACAGAGCAATAAAGTTGCTAATGCTCTGCGGACTTACGCCTCCCTCAAAGAAGGCGATACTGTCGCCTTGTTTTTGGGGAATGAGCCGTGCTATGCATGGATATGGCTGGGCCTAGCCAAACTTGGCTGTCCAGTCGCACTCCTCAACTACAACATAAGGGCCAAATCGCTCTTGCACTGCTTTACTTGCTCGGGAGCCAAAGTTCTCATCGCAGCTGCAGGTAAAGCTGACGCGGGGGTCACTTGATCACGACATTTGGTTCAGAAGGGCAGTTTGCGCAGGTGTCCTGTGTCCCGGGACTTAGGCGTATTTGTGAACAAACATGACGTCACGCTTATTTACTGAAGGGGAATGAGTTAAAAATCAGACACGTGTTCCTTGTGTAACAAACATCGTGCTCTGATTACATGATTTAATTGGGATGTAAGCGAGATTTAAGTATTATTTTGCATGCAGTGTTTGATGCTGTTAAAGTTTGAGTTGCTTGTGTGCATGACATGAGCTGTGTACTGAGGTGAGGTCATGCTTCGTTTGTGTTGAACTCCGAGCAACATTAAACACATCAGTAGCCTTTCACATCAGAACTAACCGTCTGTCTCTTTCAAGGACAAACAACATTCCCAGCGAAATCTAACACAAATATTATGTAAAGCAGACTGATCTACTAACACCGGCGTCCATGCGTAGAAAGTTCAAGTTCAAGTGTGTAGGAGAATAATTTCGTATCGGGAAGCACTTGTCACAGTGTAACAATCCCCAGAAGAGGGCATGAAAAACAGTCAGATACGGTGAGCGCAGCAGTACAGGCCGAGCCAGAAGGTTAGGTAAGAGAGGTTATCTGGGTCCTACACTTTTCAAAGACTTGCAAGGCTTTGTCACAGGAGATAATTTGGACTGGTCACTGTGTCATCACATCACAAAACAACCCAAAAGTAACCCATGTGCTGGGTCATATATGGACCGACCCAGCACTGGTTTGTATTAACTCAGGGTGCTGGGTAACATGTTTTAAACCAGCATGTTGGCTTATGTACTCAACCTAGCAGCTGGGTTGAAATAACTATATTGCAGAGCTGAAACTACCCTAAAAGTGGGTTACAATTAACCAAAATTGGGTTAACCAAAATTAGTAGTTATTTTTGATGTTTTATCCATCCATGCTGGAGCAAAGCTAAGAAAATAGTTAGTAGTTATTTTAGCTTATTTATGATTATTTCACCTCATCATTTCACCTTATGTAATCTTAGTTGTGAATACTAATTACTATATAGACACAGCTTTGTTTTAAATGCCTCAATTTATTTAATCAACATACATGGCCAAGACAGTAACAACACACATGAATCAATAAACCAACCAATGTCACATTAAGTATTAATAAAAAACAACAAACAAAAAGATGCAAAAAAAAAAACAAAAACAAACAAAAACAACATGCATATGACTTCTACCTCAAACAAAGTATCAAGTACACACACACAGACAGAGCTTCTAACTGAAACAGCCATGAGTTTAAAGGATCAAGTACTAAAAAAAAGTCACAAATATGGAAACTGCAACAAAAATATGTTTACTCTAACCATCAAGTATTAACAAACACACAAAACCTCTAACTGAAACGGCCATGAGTTTAAACTTTAAACTTAAACTTAAAGTTTTGTGTGTTTGTTAATACTGTTAATACTCAAGTATTAAAAAAAGTATTAATACAAAATACTACAAAAAAATGAAAAGATTAAAAAAAAACAAAAAACAAACATACAAATGACCTCTACCTTAAACGACAATGACTTAAAAGTATCAAGTATTAAATTTACAACACTGAAATGGTCACAGAGAGAGAGAGAGAGACAGAAAACCACATCCTACTTCCCGGTTAACTTCCCTGAGGATGCAATACTGCAAAATCCTGAGAAATCTACAAGCAGAACAATACAAATGTAATTTAAATTGTAAAATGGCCCTAGGCATGGGTGCACAATGCCACGGACCAAGGTTTAAGATTTCACGTACAGTATAACATGGCAAAAATCTATTCAACTACTATTTCACAACACTACAGCATTGTCAAAGTCATGAAGAACACCACACATTACACATAGGGAATCTTACCATGCCAGGAGTATCTAGTAGGCGTGGAAACTCATAATGTCTTCAATTGGCTTTGTCTCAGTCTGCAGCATGTATTCAAAATCCTGCCTCTGTGGCCACACGTTGTTTTTTAGCCACTGTGCCATTGCAATGGCCCGCTCTGGTGTTACAGTCGCTTCTATGATGAGAATGGGGGGGAAGAAAGAAATAAAAATTCACAGTAAAGTTCATTTGCATGCAAAATATTGTATGTGAAGATTCAAAAGGTATAACATATGTATTAACACAGAAAATGTCAAGATCTTTAGTTCTACCTGCCAAAATGGCTGGAGTTTCCGGCAATGCTTGTGGTGTTAAATGTGTACGCCAGCCAGACCAACAGACCCTGGAATTAAATTTTTGGTAAATGGTATCATGAACAGAACCCTAATCTTAACAGCACAGAGAAGCTCTGAAGTGCTATAGAGAAGAATGCACATGTAGGACCTAAAAAATTGGAAAATCTGGATAGAGTGTGTAAAGAGGACTGCTCTTATAGATTTATGTCAAAGGAAAGGAGTATCGTAAAGCTGTACAATTTACTAAATGCATGGAGTTTATTTAAAAAGTTGCGATGTTTTTAGGCATTTTGTTGCAATAAAGATGCGGTAGTAAGTAAAAGTTCCAAAAAAGTTGTGATTTTTTTTTTTTTTTACCTATTAAACATAAAGGAAACTAAAAACTTGTGACCGTATGAACAGCTTGTTGAATAGAGTGTCAAATCGTGCTAATACTCCTCTCCAGTAGTTGGCAGACATGTTGTAGGCTACTTTAATATTACATCCTCCAATACATCCTCCAAAGCAATATTACATCCTCCAAATTCTTTAGAGGAAACCCCATTGAATCCAATGGCAGTGGCGCTAGTGCAAAAAAAAACCCCATTGAAGCCAATGGAAAATGCGCTAACGCTAGCAGTGTAACAGTGAGCTGAATCAGTGAGTGAAGCTGAAACGATATACTCAGATGTTGCGAATAATTCCACTGAATAAACATCCAATTGTACCTAAAAGGTAACTTGTAATGGCATTGTCTCCTGTTTACATGTTTTGTTTCTGAATGAGAGTATGTGCCTTTAGCACATGGCTGTCTGTCTTTGGCTGTAACCCAGCATTTGGGTTACTAAAATAACCCAGCATTTTTTAGAGTGTAGATATATATAATTATATACAACTACACCCCCCCCCCCAACCCCGACGCTAGTGTCAGGGTTTTACATCATCTAGAGCTGTATGTGGTGGAAGAATACTTCCCAGAAGTATTTTTTTAATCTCTTATATTCCATATAAATCATATGGAAAACAAGTCATATCAATATGTGATGTGTGATTTCTCTATGGTCATTATTAATGTGTGCCGTGTGATGTGTTTGTGCTCAGTATTGAAGCGTGACGTGTGTGTGTGTGTGATGTGTCTGTGCTCTGGTAGAATTGCGGGGGGCGGTGGAGGACGTGCTGCCCGTGTTGCGGGAGCAGGGCATCAGTGTGTACCTGCTGTCGGAGCAGGGGGGTGCGGAGGGCATCAGTGCGCTCTCAGACAGCATCCAGCAGGCCTCAGACGCACCCCTTCCCCGCTCGCTCAGAGACAACGTGGGCGTCAGGAGCATCGCCCTCTACATCTACACCTCTGGCACAACAGGTACACTAACACACACACACCTGGGTCACAACATGTAACTAACACACACACACCTAGGGTCACAACATATAACTAACACACATGCACTTGGGTCACGACATGTAACTAACACACACACACACACCCCTCTGGTACCACAGGTAGACCAACACACACACACACACACACCTGGGTCTCAACATGTCATTAACACACTTATGGCACCACAGGTAGCTTAGCACACACACAGCCACGTGGAGTATAACCTCTAATTTACACACACATCTGAAGCACCTGTCATAACTAACACACACACACACACACACACACACACACACACACACACACACACACACACACACACACACACACACACACACACACACACACACACGGCAGCACAGATGCCTAACACATACACCACAGGACGCAAAGGTAACCTCTACATACACACTTGGGATATTACAAGTAGCCTAACATACACCACTGGTAACACACACCTGACATAATACACCATACACATAAGACACCACACATAATATACCCACACATATACCCATATATAACGTCTAGATAACCTCTGCATAACCAACAGCAACGGTAACTCTACACTTTCGGTAGCGCAGGTAGCTTGGCACACCTGGGCTACCACATGTAACCTACACACAAACTTACACACACATCTGGGGCAGCACAGCTTGGCTACACACTGACTGACGGTGAGAGTCCTTAATTGAGTGATTATAGGGAGCAGATTAAGAAGGGTGGCTAAAGATTATGGCTGATGAGGATGGTTACTGTGTGTGTGTGTGTGTGTGTGTAGGTCTCCCGAAGGCGGCGCTGGTGACGCATGAGAGGGTGTGGGCGGCGTCCTTCATCCAGGCGGTGTCGGGCGTCGGCAGCAGCGACATCTTCTACATCAACCTGCCGCTCTACCACAGCGCAGGCTTCCTCATCGGCCTCGCCGGAGCCATCGAGAGGGGTACACACACACACACACACACACACACACACACACACACACACACACACAAGGCCATCGAGAGGGGTACACGCACACACAAACACAAACAAACACACACACAGACACACACACGGGGCCATCGAGAGGGGCACACACACACACACACACACACGGGGCCCTTAAGTGGGGTACACACACACGGACACACACACGGCCATCGAAAGGGGTACACATACACACACGTACACACAGGGCCATCGATAGGGGTATACACACACACACACACACACACACACACACACACACACACACACAGGGCCATCGAGAGGGGTACACACACACACACACATACACACAGCCATCGAGAGGGGTACACACACACACACACACACACACACACACACACACACACACACACACACACACAGGGCCATCGAGAGGGGTACACACATACACACAGGGCCATCGAGAGGGCTACACACATACACACAGGGCCATCAAGAGGGGTATGCCGGTATTATGCAAATGCACACATACACACAGGACGATCAAGGGTTACGCCAGCGTTTTCTGCATACATACATGCACATGCAGAAACGCGCGCGCGCACACGCACACGCACACACACACACGCACACACACACACACACACACACACACACACACAAACACACACCAGTAATCTGAGTTCTGCTTCCTTCTGGTCTGGTGCTCAGGCATCACAGTCGTGCTGAGGAGGAAGTTCTCTGCGTCTCAGTTCTGGGACGACTGCAGGAAGTATGATGTCACCGTGATGCAGTACATCGGAGAGACCCTGCGCTACCTCTGCAACACGCCACAGGTCAGCTCACACTCATAATACACACTTAAGATCAGCTCACACTCATAATACACACTTAAGATCAGCTCACACTCATAATACACACTTAAGATCAGCTCACACTCCTAATACACACTTAAGATCAGCTCACACTCCTAACACACAGTACAGGTCAGCTCACACTCATAATACACACTTAAGATCAGCTCACACTCATAGTACACACTTAAGATCAGCTCACACTCATAATACACACTTAAGATCAGCTCACACTCCTAATACACACTTAAGATCAGCTCACACTCCTAACACACAGTACAGGTCAGCTCACACTCATAACACACACTACAGGTCAGCTCACACTCATAATACACACTACAGGTCAGCTCACACTCCTAATACACACTTAAGATCAGCTCACACTCATAATACACACCACAGGTCAGCTCACACTCTAAACACACACCACAGGTCAGCTCACACTCTTAATACACACTACAGACCAGCTCACACTCCTAATACACACTTAAGATCAGCTCACACTCCTAATACACACTTAAGATCAGCTCACACTCCTAACACACATTACAGGTCAGCTCACACTCATAACACACACTACAGGTCAGCTCACACTCTTAATACACACTACAGATCAGCTCACACTCTTAATACACACTACAGGTCAGCTCACACTCTAAACACACACTACAGGTCAGCTCACACTCTTAATACACACTACAGACCAGCTCACACTCTAATACACACTACAGAATAGTTCACACTCCTGACACACACTACAGACCAGCTCACACTCCTAATACACACTACAGACCAGCTCACACTCTTAATACACACCACAGATCAGCTCACAGTCTTAATACACACTACAGACCAGCTCACACTCCTAACACACACTTAAGATCAGCTCACACTCTTAATACACACTACAGACCAGCTCACACTCCTAACACACACTTAAGATCAGCTCACACTCTTAATACACACTACAGACCAGCTCACCCTCTTAATACACACCACGGGTCAGCTCACACTTTAAATACACACCACAGACCAGCTCACACTCTTAATACTCTTAATACACACTACAGACCACAGGTCAGCTCACACTCCTAATACACACCACAGACCAGCTCACACTGTTAATACTCTTAATACACACTACAGACCACAGATCAGCTCACACTCCTAATACACACTACAGACCAGCTCACACCCCTAATACACACCACAGACCAGCTCACACTGTTAATACTCTTAATACACACTACAGACCACAGACCAGCTCACACTCCTAATACACACCACAGACTAGCTCACACTTTAAATACACACCACAGAATAGTTCACACTCCTGATACACACTACAGACCAGCTCACACTCTTAATACACACTACAGGTCAGCTCACACTCTAAACACACACTACAGGTCAGCTCACACTCCTAATACACACTACAGATCAGCTCACACTCTAAACACACATACAGGTCAGCTCACACTCTAAACACACACTACAGACCAGCTCACACTTCTTTAGTAACACACACACACTACAGGTCAGCTCACACTCTAATACACACTACAGGTGAGCTCATGCTCTCAATACACACTACAGGTGAGCTCATGCTCTCAATACACACTACAGGTGAGCTCATGCTCTCAATACACACTACAGGTGAGCTCACACTATGAACGCACACTACATTTGCTCTGCCCTCCACCCAGCGCTCACCCACCTGGACAAGAAAGACTCATGTGAGAATGCTGTTCATAGACTTCAGCTCAGTGTTCAACACCATAATACCACAACAACTAATCTGCAAACTGGACAAACTGGGCCTCAGCACCTCCCTCTGCAACTGGCTGCTGGATTTCCTCAGCCAGAGGCCCCAAGCGGTGCGTGTTGGCAACAACATCTCAAGCAGCATCACCCTGAGCACAGGGGCTCCACAAGGCTGTGTGCTCAGTCCCCTCCTCTTCACCCTGCTGACACATGACTGTACACAAACCCACAGCTCCAACCACCTCGTGAAGTTTGCAGATGATACGACACTGGTGGGCCTCATCACCAACGGCGACAAGACCCACTACAGGAAAGAGGTGGAGCTTCTGACCAGATGGTGCAAAGACAACAACCTCCTGCTAAACGTCAGCAAGACCAAAGAGATTGTTGTCAGCTTCCAGAGAGGCCATACCCAACACCCCCCACTGATCATCGACGGTGCTGCAGTGGAGAGGGTGAGCAGCACCAAGTTCCTGGGGGTGCACATCAGTGATGACCTCTCCTGGACCACCAACACTGCATCACTGGCCAAGAAAGCACAGCAGCGTCTCTACTTCCTGCGCAAACTGAAGCGGACAAGTGCTCAACCACCCATCATGACCACGTTTTACAGAGGAACCATTGAAAGCATCCTCACCAGCTGCATCACCGTGTGGGGCGGAAGCTGTACTGACTACAACAGGAAGGCTCTACAACGCATCGTGAGAACAGCTGAGAGGATAATTGGTGTACCACTCCCATCCCTGCAAGACCTTTACACCACCCGCCTCACCCGCAAAGCCATCACAATCGTCAACGATACAAGTCACCCTGCACACAGTCTGTTCAGCCTCCTGCCCTCCAGAAAGAGGTACAGGAGTCTCCGCTCCCGCACCACCAGACTCACGAACAGCTTCATCCACCAGGCCGTGAGACTGCTGAACTCTCTCCCCTCCTCACCCGTGAGACTGCTGAACTCTCTCCCCTCCTCACCCTCACCCTCACCCTCAGCCTCAGCCAGAAGGAACACCAGGCTGGCAGGAGAAGTCTAGGGACATTGGACTCTCACCCCCCCACCTTACCTAAATTGCACACACATGCTGCTGTTATATTTATATTTTTATTGCACTAGCCATCACTTTATATTTATATTTTTATTGCACTAGCCATCACTTTCACAATAACAACTACCTCTAAATGCACACACTCAGTGTTGTCTTGCCTTGTCTCGTCTTGTCGTCTTGACTTGTCATACCTGGTTTAGTTTTAGCAACACTAGGTAACAGTAGCCTTAAGCAACTGCACTTTATTTATTATTTACAATAACTTAGCTTAGGATTTGTCTTGTCTTGTGCACTTGCACTTTACTGTTGTTGTTGTCTATGTAAACGCATAGGATAGTAAGAAACGTAATTTCGATTCCTTTGTATGTCAAGTACATGTGAAGAAATCGACAAATAAAACTGACTTTGACTTTGACTACAGACCAGCTCACACTCTAAATACACACTACAGACCAGCTCACACTCCTAATACACACCACAGATCAGCTCACACACTAATACACCCTACAGACCAGCTCACACTGTAATACACAACACAGGTCAGCTCACACTCTAAACACACACTACAGATCAGCTCACACTCTAAATACACACTACAGACCAGCTCACACTCTAATACACAACACAGGTCAGCTCACACTCCTAATACACACTACAGGTGAGCTCACACTCTAAACACACACTACAGATCAGCTCACACTCTAAATACACACTACAGACCAGCTCACACTCTAAACACACACTACAGGTCAGCTCACACTCTAAACACACACTACAGGTCAGCTCACACTTCTTTAGTAACACACACACGCTACAGGTCAGCTCACACTCCTAACACACACTACAGGTCAGCTCACACTCCTAACACACACTACAGGTCAGCTCACACTAAATACACTCCACAGGTCAGCTCACACTCTTAACACACACACACTACAGACCAGCTCGCATTCCTAACACACAAAAGATGAGCCCTCACTTCTAACACACACCACGGGTCAGCTCACACACACACACACACACACACACACACACACACACACACACACACACACACACACACACACACACACACCACTGGTGAGCTCACCCTTCTAACACACACTCTTAACATGCACTACAAGTGAGCCCTCTCGCCTTTAGTACTAAGTTGGTCTAGACCTGTTGAGAGTTCAAATAGTTTGGGGTTGACTTGACACACTTACAAATGTAGGTTGCCCTGGAAACAGCAGGACACTTAGGAATGTTTTAATGATGAAGCTAAGAATGCTAATCTAATTGTTGGTCTTTGGTCTGAGGGGATTAGATTGTGTGTGTGTTCTCCTAGTTTGGTATGTGGGCATCCAGTATGCGACACGAGTCTTCTGACTGTCTCTCATAGAAGGAGAATGACAAGCAGCACAGAGTGCGCATCGCCATCGGGAATGGCGTCCGCACTGACATCTGGACGGAGTTCCTGCAGCGTTTTGGCGACATCGCCGTGCGGGAGCTGTACGCCGCCACGGAGGGGAACGTGGGCTTCATCAACTACACCAGCAAGGTCGGCGTGGTGGGACGCGTCAACTTCCTGCACACGGTGAGGCTCTCAGCTGAAGCACCACACCTCAGAGTCTAACTCAGCACTAACGGGCAGCTCAGCGCTACAGCTAGTGGCAGATAAGTCTTAAATCTGAAATTTGTCCTGTGTCTATAGCATAGTAATTAACACAAGACAAATTTATGTGACAAAGTGTTATCTATCTATCTATCTGTCTGTCTGTCTGTTGATTGATTGCCAACAAGCTGCCCTATAGAGGCAATATATACACACACAGGCCCCTATAGGCAGTACACTGACACAGGCTCAAAAGTGAGTTTAGACTGGAAATTGACTTTATAACACCTGCTTTATATTATGAATAAATATCTTGGTTCTTCCTATTAAGAAAGTACATGAAAGCATCACCACTATTACACCTACAACATATTGGAATGGGCAGTATGACAACTTTATAGTAATTTTTCTCAGTTTTAATGTTTGCATTGTAACTGCACTTTGCCTCTGTAGGGCAGCATATAGGTATACACACACTGGCGCCTATAGAGGCGGTACACAGACAGGTCTGCCCAAAGTCCGGTTGGCCATGGCTCTAGCACTCCTGTGAGGGTGCACTGTGCCTCATTCTGCAGCTGAAGGGCACCATCTGCATTGTTAAAAGCCATTTAAAAGTAGAAGTCTTTATCATTACTATACAAGTACAGCCAATAAGATCGATAAGCAGTCGATAAGAGAATTAAAAAGAATATAGGTTCTAAAATGTATATCTAAAAACAATATATACAACTAAAAATATAAATCAAATATACAAACCTACCTAAAAAAAGTTAGTCACAAGGTATAAATAAATAAAATTGGGTGTTGTGAATGAGTTTGTGTGAGATTGATTGTGAAAGTTTTCTCTGTTTTAGAGGTATGGTATGTCTTTCCTGTCTCCTGTTGTAGAGGATCTTCCCATACTCGCTGATCAAGTTCGACGCGGAGAAGGAGGAGCCGGTGAGAAACGCAGAAGGTCTCTGCGTACGAGCTGCCAGAGGTCAGTTACTCTGTGTGTGTGCCCGCGGTCGAAGGTCAGAGTTCACAAGGGTTACCATGGTCACCACAAACAGTCACTGCATAGTGTGTTGCCTGCAGTGGTGGAATGTAAATCATCGTCGTGAATGCATAAGTGGTGGTGTCCAGGTGTTAAGTGTTGCTCAACAAAGTAACAAATAAAGTATTCAAAAGATGCCACGGCGCTAGAGGCTTTCATTGTTTCAAGCCGCGGACAACAGTCTGTTATAAATTATAACACTTCTTCAAACTAGTTTGAGCAAGGATGTTGTGCATGATCAAAGCAACACTCAGGAACCCAGAACATTGAGTTGCTATCCAATCAGAGTAGGTAACAATATCTGTAGCATTTCAAATATTTTTGATAAAACTCTGTGACACACCAACAGACAGGATTGTTGCCTCTTTGACGTCATATTCTGTGGAGCAACACTCGTTGCCTGGACCATAAGCTGCTCCACTGAGGCGGCATCTGTCTGTGTGGCAGGGGAGACGGGGCTGCTGGTGGGGAAGATCACCAAGCACTCCCCCTTCGTGGGCTATGCCGGGAACAAGCAGCAGACGGAGAAGAAACGGCTGCAGGACGTCTTCAGGAAGGGAGACCTGTACTTCAACAGCGGCGACCTTCTCAGGATCGACCACGACAACTTCGTCTACTTCCAGGACCGGGTGGGGGACACCTTCCGGTGAGTCTGCCAGGTGGCGCTGTTTGCTCAAAGTCAAACCCAAGCATTAGGGTCAGAGGTCAGTCAAGCTTGACTCACATAGTGACTATGTGGCCAGGAGACTCGACAATAAGTGACATGGTTTAGGCAGAAGACTACTTGGTGTATCAGGCTCCATGCGTCTTCACTAGTAAACTCTCTCTCACACACACACACGGTAACACCCTCTAGTCATGGCTCTCACACACCTGCCATGTAACACCCTCTAGTAACCTCTCTCCCACACACACACACACACATACACACACACGAACACACACACACACACACACACACACACAGTACAGTACAGTAAAGTCATCACCACAATGTGTATTTAGCACTTTCTAGTGAAGGGCTGAGGGGCCTCAGTTATTTAGCCTCACTAAGCAGAAGTGTTTTTTGGTGCATATAGAACTTCACTCCCAGCAGTGTGCTGTCGACATTCCTGTCGTCTCCCACAGTCTTCTCTGAGCATCGCTCATATGTAACTCACTGTTTCAGACATCATGGACTCCCCTTCAGACATACAACTGCAGACAAATGCAAAACATAACAGTAAAATTGCATTAGCGGGTTCCCCTGTGTTTTGCTGGTAACAGGTGGAAGGGGGAGAATGTGGCGACAACGGAGGTGGCCGACATCCTGACGGCAGTGGACGGCATCGAGGAGGCCAACGTCTACGGCGTTAAGGTTCCAGGTGACTCCCCATTGGCTGTTTAAGACATACACATACCTGTAGCGCCCTGTGCCATGTTACACCCCATTGGTGACGTCTCACAAACCTCCACACACACCTCCTCAAACACACCTCCTCCACACCTGTGCTGCAGGGCATGAGGGACGCATCGGGATGGCGGCCATCACCCTGCGGGAGGGGGAGGAGTTTGATTGTGTCAACACCTGTGGTCACGTGGCCAACTACCTGCCTGTGTACGCACTGCCTCGCTTCATCCGCATCCAGGTAAGACCACCATCCTGGAACACCTCGGGCATACCTCTGCACCTGTACAGTCCTTGACCTCAGATCAGTGAGGTAGTCTGGAGGTGTGTATACCTGTGGTTTGGTGGTTAAGGTAACAGACCTGTGACCAGACTGTCACCAGAGGGTACCCATGGGCAGTTAGTGGATTTTAACCTGTGACCCTCCTGTGACCGAAGGATGTCACTGGGGTGAGCATAGCACCATCCCCACACACAGCTCCGCGGGTTCTGTCGTCATGGCTGCCCCTTGCTCATGTGTGATGGGTTAAAAGCAGAGATCCGCCCTCCAGTGATGGTGGCATTTTACAGTCAGCCGCAAACCTAAACACTTGAGCTCACATATTCAGGGATGACTGAGCTAACTCAGATCATCTATGTATTCACCAAAGACCCAGTTTGGTCCTTTGCTGGGCATTGCTCTCCTTTGCCCTCTCAGATTCAATCAACCCAGATTGCAGGGTTAGTGTCTGACTTTGTTAAACCTGCTCTCTGAAACACCACCCTTGGGATTAAGCATAGACCAACGTCGGCCGTCTCTTCCAGAGCTCTTTGGAGATGACGGGAACCTTCAAGATGAAGAAGGTGAAGCTGGTGGAGGAGGGCTTTGACCCCGAGGTCATCCAGGACGACCTCTACTTCCTGGATCTGGAGCAGAAGAAATACGTGCCCCTCACCAGGCAGATCTACGACTCCATCTTGGCCAGAGAGGTGAAGCTGTAGGAGGAGAGATGAAGGATGAAGGGGAGGGAGAAGAGAGATGGAGGAGGGAGAAGAGTAGGAGATGGAGGGGGTGTATAGGAAGAGAGAAGGAGGGCGGAGAGATGGAGGGGGGAGGGAGAGGAGAGATGAAAGAGGGAGACGGGAAATGGGGGGGGGGGTGGAGGAGGGGAAGGAGGAGAGATGGAGGGGGGTATAGGAAGAGAGAATGAGGGCTGAGAGAGGAGAGATAGAGGGGGGGAGGGAGGAGGGAGAGGAGGAGAAATGGAGGGGAGGGAGAGAAGGAGACATGGAGGGGGGTATGGGAAGACGGAATGAGGGGGGAGAGAGAGGAGAGATGGAGGGAGACGAGAGATGGACAAGGGAGAGAGGAGAGATGGAGGGGAGGGAGAGGAGAAATTGAAAAGTGGCATAGAGGGGGTGGACTCCATCTTGGCCAGAGAGATGAGAGCTAGGGTGAAGTTAAGGGGGGAGGTGGGTGGGAGGGGTGGGGGTGCAGGAGAGATGGGTTGTTTGGTGTTTTGTCAGTTATGTGTTGGGTAGACTGCATCTTGGCTAGAGAAGTGAAGCTGTTAAGGGGCAGAGGAGGGAGAATTGGGGGGTGGGGTGGGGTTGGGTGGGGGGCTAGACTGTCCATCCAGGTGTATCTGGTGATGACCATTAGCCCAACGGTTCTTGGTCCTTCAGGTTTTGTATTTGTCAGGAACTAACAGCTAGCCATGTAAACTAACCTCAGGGAAGATCGCTACACTAATCTGCAGTGTGCCAGTGGTACGTGGCATTCCATCAGTCAGCAGCTATACCTATGTGTGCCTGTGAGAAGCTATACGTGTGTGTGTCCTTGAGAGAATGTTTCAGCAGTACTGCCTGAAATGGAAGAATGTGATTTCTACAGAATAATAAATGACTAATAAATCTGCTGTTGTTGTGTCTCTGTGAACACAACGCTGGATGCTGGATCCCTGTCAGCAGCATGAGAGGGGCTATCGTCACAGGGTAAACTCCAGATAGCACCCATTGGGTTGGCTGAATCAGTAGACGGGTACGCCCTGATTGGAGAGACAGACATGCAGTCTGACCAATCACAGGCCCTCAGATTTCACCTCAGCAGTCTGGACCTCTCTGTAACACACACCCAAAAGCATTCAACACACACACACACCACAAACCAAACAACGAAACGCATTCAATACACACACTACAGACAAAACACCCAGACACATTAAAAACACCCCAGACAAAACTATCAAACAACACACACCAGAAACGAAACACCTTAACATATTAACCACACCGAGTGATGCGTACTTTAAAAATGAATTTATTTATTAATTCAGTGGTATACTTAGAAATGTGCTGCAAAGAAAACAAAAGGTAAACGAAACCCAACATAGAGACAGTCAGCCAGACGAAAAGAAGGTAAAGCTGGATCCAAGCCATGTTTTATCAAAACAAAAGCGGGACTGATGTGCCTGTTAAATGGTCTATTAGTACAAAAATACCTTTGAGGGCACCAGACAGCATCCGGTATGGCGAGTAAAGAATGGAGCCTGCTGGCCCACAGAAGCAGACCAGCACACACACACACTCTACGTTAGATCAACCAAGCACTTCCTAGTTCGTAAATAAGAATAAAAAGTTTCTGACTGTTTTAAAAATGCCTTTAAATAGTGTTTATATATATATATATATATTTATATATTTATCCATTTATTTATTTATATTTATATTTATATATATATATGTAGGTAGAAAAAAAGTTGTTTTTATGCTAAGTTCCAAGGCTCCAGAGTATAGCCAGAATACAAACATAACCAATATCATTTTTCTTTTCCTTTTTTTAAGAAACATTTTCCTCTTTAGTTTTATACAAAATAACAAAGATGTACAAAAAAGTCATTTACAGCGAACCAAGGCCATATGCTAGCAGTATGTACAGCAAGTTTAAACATCACCTAGAGTTTTCTGTCTTCGTGTTTTTTTTTCTTCATTTCTCGTCATATGCATAGGTGGGACAGAAGCATACCTGTGTGTTAGCCTTGAGTAGGGGGGGGCCCAGTCTGAGCTCACCAACATAATGGGCTCTGATTGGCTGTTCCCAGTCTGAGCTCACCAAGGTAATGGACTCTGATTGGCTGTTCTCAGTCTGAGCTCACCAATATAACGGGAGTAAGGGGGTGGGATTGGCAAGAGACAACTTAGATCTTTGTTTTGTTTTGTTTCGCCATAACTTACTGCTACAACTTAATGGTCTTGTCTGTGTTACAATTTTTCCTTTTTTTTTTTTTAATTTAAATATGCTGGAAAAGAAAACGTCTTATGCAGATAAGGCATCACTGCTTGCAGTGTAGAATGGAAGAGGCGGTGTGTCTGTAGGCTGTGTGTGTGTGTGTGTGTGTGTGTGTGTGTGTGTGTGTGTGTGTGTGTGTGTGTTGAACTTAGGTAGCAGGCTTCTGGACCTGAGTCTTTGCACATGCATAGATCTCTAAAGAGCAGGAGTCGGAAACTCAAAAGTCAGTAATTCTACAGTAACTCATCAGTAGAAGAGGTCAGCTCTACAAAGAACAGGGGGCAAGTAGAGTCCTTCAGAGGTCAGCTCTACACAGGCATAGGAATCCCAGTAGAGTCCTTCACAGGTCAGCTCCACAAAACACAGGGGGCCCAGTAGAGTCCTTTGGAAGTCAGCTCTACAGAGCGATGAGCCCAGTAGAGTCCTTCACAGGTCTGCTCTACACAGCAAGGAGACCAGTAGAGTCCTTCCCCAGACCACTCTTCATCAGCAGGATCCTTCATTTGGGACCTTCATGTTTAACAACTACATTTCCCACAATCCTTCATATGTGGCCTTCATGTTCTACGACTACAACTCCCACAGTCCTCCAGTACCCTCTTCATGGGCTCAGCATTCCTCGTCCTTCAGGATCCCGTGCCCAAAACAAGCAACACCAAAGTCCTCAAAAACAAAAAGTTCAAATACATCAACTTTTCTGTTTCTGAGCATAGAAGTAAAATTCTCAATGCATTTTTTAAACTTATTAGCGTAATTTTCTATATTATTATTTTTTATTCCACTGGCTCTAGGCCACGTTTTCTCTTTTGCTCTTAGGTTTGAGTAGAAAAGGGAGGGAAGGAGGGAGGGGGCCAGGGTGGGGGGTCAGTCAGCACGCTGTAGCCCCCCCTCATGCAGTCAGCACTGGGCCAATTCCTCAGTCACTGGGGTGGGGGGGTGGGGGGGGGTGTTTTTTGCAAGCTTTCAAGCACCAAAAAGATGTGTGTGTGTTTCTGTGTCTTTAAATGAGCACAAAAAGGGGGTGAGGGGGGGGGGGGGGGGGGGGGTGAGTGGAGGGCTTAGGGGGCTTAGATGCGGGGACTGTCCTCCCCCAGATGACGGCGTGTTTGGGGGTTGGGACAGGGAAGTGACGGGGGGGTTGGGGGGGGGGGGGGGCAAACCCTCTAGGACCCAGTCTAGGACTCCACCCCCCCAATGGTGGATTCACATTGTGTAAGAGGTCAGCGGTGCCTGCTCCCCCCTCAGAAGTGGTCAATGAGCACAGAGACGCAGTTGGCCCCCACCAAGTAGTTAGGGTCGCCGGGCAGGCTCTTGTTCTGCCAACTCTTAGGGTCACCTGCGGAGACCAGAGAATCAGGGGGTCACTCACCCAAATTACTTCAACCTGACTCACACTCACATACGCACACAAGCCTGCACACAAACATACACACTTCAGCCTGACAGACATCACATCACATACACACACACACACACACACACACACACACCAGCCTGACATTGCACACAAACATACACACTTCAGCCTGACAGACATCACATCACATACACACACACATACACACATACACACAGACACACACACACACACACACACACACACACACACACACACACACACACACACACACACACCAGCCTGACATTGCACACAAACATACACACTTCAGCCTGACAGACATCACATCACATACACACCAGCCTGACATTGCACACAAACATACACACTTTAGCCTGACAGACACCACATCACACAGACTACTCGCACACTAACTAGAGCATATGATTGGAACTGAGCTTATCTCACTTACAGAGGGGCTTGCTCAGTCATCTCACACACCCACACACACACAGACCTCACTTACAGAGGGGACCTCACTGAAACGCATACAGACTTTGCTTCCATAAGGAGCTCTCACACACATAGACCTCACTTACAGAGGGGCTCTCACTCACACACACAGACCTCACTTACAGAGGGGACCTCACTCACACACACACAGACTTCACTTACATAGGGGCTCTCACACACATAGACTTCACTTACAGAGGGCTTTCACTCACATACATAGACCTCACTTACAGAGGGGACCTCACTGCCGTCACTCTAGCCCCCCCAACACACACACACACTCACAGAGAGGATCTCCCTGTTCGCTCAGCTCAACAATTCACCCCTCAATAGACACCCCCCCCCCCCCCCCCCCCCCAACACACAAAACACCCCCCAACACACACCATCCCCCTCCACCACACCCAGAAGAGCAAAGCTGACTGAAAAGCCCAGAAAGTGAAGCTACCCAAGCAGATGACAGTGGCCCCTCCCACCCCGCCCTCCACCGCAGCCCCCCTGCACCCCGTAAAAGGCCAGAGAGAGGGACAGCGTACCCGACGAGGAGTCGGAGGATTTGAGAGCAAAAGACCAACCATCAGGGGTCATAGACGCACAGTGAGGCAGGCGCAGCTCCACCGGCTTCTGGAACTTCAGCCCGTGAGGACCGCACATCACCAGGGGGCTCAGCAGGGTCTCGCCTGCAACACACACATTACACACACACATTACACACACATTACACACACACACATTACGCACACCTTTACACACACACACCCAACATCTTCAGACAGTGAGGACCACACATCACCAGGGGGTTCGCCTGAAACACACACACACGGGCTGTTACACACACAGCGTTATACACACAATCAACATCTTCAGGCCGTGAGTATCACACATCACCAGGGGGCTCAGCACGGTCTCATCTGAACACACACACACACACATCACATACACACACGCTGTTACACACCCACATACCGATGCACACACACTCAGTAACTTCAGACCAGGGTCTCACCTGCTTTGTTTGTGTGCAGTAGAGGAGTTTGTGTGTTTGTGTGTGCTGTACCTTTTTCCTTATCGAAGTGGGGCAGGATGCTGTTGTCCTTGTTCACCTTACAGATGCCATGCTTTGTGTGTGAAGTAGAGGAGTGTGTGTCTGTGTGTGTATGAGGGAGACAGAGAGTGTGTGTTCTACCTTTCTTCTTGTCGAGGGGCAGCAGAATGCTGTTGTCCCGGCACACCTTGAAGTAGATCTCCTGCCTTGTGTGTGTATTAGAGGTGTGTGTGTGTGTGTGTGTGTGTTGTACCTTTCTCCTTGTCCAGGGGCGGCAGGATGCTGTTGTCCCTACACACCTTGAAGTAGATCTCCTGCCTTGTGTGTGTATTAGAGGAGTGTGTGTGTGTGTGTGTGTGCGCGTGTGTGTGTGTGTGTGTGTCTGTGTGTTTTGTACCTTTCTCCTTGTCGAGGGGCGGCAGGATGCTGTTGTCCCTACACACCTTGAAGTAGATCTCCTGCCTTGTGTGTGTATTAGAGGAGTGTGTGTGTGTGTGTGTGTGCGTGTGTGTGTGTGTGTGTGTCTGTGTGTTTTGTACCTTTCTCCTTGTCGAGGGGCGGCAGGATGCTGTTGTCGCGGCACACCTTGAAGTAGATCTCCTGCTCCACGCCGTCGGCGATGGCGCCCTGCGGGATGATGATGCTGACGCCCGTCTCTATGGAGCTCAGCACGCCCCCGTTGCCGTTGAAGATGCCCCTCGCCGTGGCAACCACCGTATGCCCGTCATCCTCCTCATCCTCCTCCAGCGCACTGGGGCTGTCACACAAAGACACACGATCATTATCATCGACACACACACACACACATCATCATCACCAACACACACACACACACACACAAACACACCATTATTTCACCAACACACACCATCATCATCATCTCTAACACCACCGTTATCATCTAACACACACATATGTTAATCATCATCATCTTCATCATGTGTAAGTGTATGTGTGTGTGTACCTGACGGGTATGGCTTTGTGGTGTTGTGTCACTGGTCGAGGGTGCGGATGAAAGTGTGTGTGTATGTGTGTGTGTGTACCTGACAGGTATGGCCTTGTTGAGGGGGTGTGTGTGTGTGTGTGTGTGTGTACCTGACAGGTATGGCCTTGTTGAGGGGGTGTTTGTGTCGCTGGTCGAGGGTGTGTGTGTGTGTGTGTGTGTGTGTGTGTGTGTGTGTGTGTATACCTGACGGGTATGGCCTTGTTGAGGGGGTGTTTGTGTCGCTGGTCGAGGGTGCGGGTGAAGGTGTCGACTCCGCTGTCGTGTTCGGGGGGCTGCGGGGACAGCTGTGGTTTGGGGGAGGGGTTTGTGGGCTTGCTCTGGTTCTCGTTGGGCAGCAAGTTGTGGTTGAACTTGGGGCTCTCAAACTTCCTCTCGAAGGGCCGCGCGGCGCTGGTGTAGGGCTTGGGCACGTAGCGGTTGTAGCTGGTGGGGGCCGTGCTTTTGGGGGGGACCTCCGTGCCGTTGACCGGTTTGGGGGGCAGGTAGCCGCTCTGCACCGGCTCAACACTGGGGGGCGCCCTTACGTCCGGCTTGGCCTTGGGGGAGCTGTGGGGCTCCGGCATAGAGTTCACTGAGAGAGGCAGAGGCAGAGAGAGAGAGAGAGAGAGAGAGAGAGAGAGAGAGAGAGAGAGAGGGAGATGGAGAGGGAGAGAGGGAGAGAGAGAGAGAGAGAGAGAAAGAGAGAGGGAGAGAGAGAGAGAGAGAGAGAGAAAGAGGGAGAGGGAGAGAGAGAGAGAGAGAGAGAGAGAGAAAGAGAGAGGGAGAGAGAGAGAGAGAGAGAAAGAGGGAGAGGGAGAGGGAGAGAGAGAGAGAGAGAGAGAGAGAAAGAGAAAGAGAGAGGGAGAGAGAGAGACATAGAGATAGAGAGAGAGAGAGAGAGTAGAAGTGAAGAGATAGGTGAAGTTGACAGCTATGTTTCTCAGCAGTTCTAATGTGAAGCACCACACAGAACTAGTGAAGAACTTTCTTCCCAAAGCACACACACATATACACACCACTTCCCTCTGCTCTTACACACACAGACGCAGTCACACACACAGACACACTCAAGACACCCACACACACACGGTCAGACACACAAGACACACTGACTTAGTCACACAGACTACAAAAAGGAAGTCTGGGCTTTTCCTCAGACTTCTTGAACTACAAAACTGACTGTGTCATTATCTGTCACACACACAAACAGGTCTCTCTCCTGTGTCACACACATACACGGATGTGCACCCTTACCCCATCACACATTTACACTCTCACACACACACCCTTACCTTCTGTTGGGGTGAGCTTGGGGAGCGATGTGGGTGGGGCTGGTGGAACGTACTGGGAGGGGGTGGGGCTAATCTGATTGACAGGCTCGTACCGCTTGTCTATTGGTGCACTCTTCTCCACAGACTCTGCCCTGAAACACACACAAGCAGAGAACATACGGTCAGCATACACACACACAAGCACAGAACACACTGTTAACACACACCACAGTGTAAGTATACTGACACAGTGTCTGTGTGTGTACATGTAACCTAGTGTAAAACTGTGTGTGTGTACCTAGTGTAAGAGTGTGTGTGTGTGTGTGTACCTAGTGTAAGAGTGTGTGTGTGTGTGTACCTAGTGTAAGAGTGTGTGTGTGTGTGTGTACCTAGTGTAAGAGTGTGTGTGTGTGCGTGCATGTGCACCTAGTGTAGGGTACTCCAGCTGTGTCTGTGTGTGTGTACCTAGTGTAAGAGTGTGTGTGTGTGTGTGTGTGTGTGTACCTAGTATAAGAGTGTGTGTGCGTACCTAGTGTAAGTGTGTGTGT